>CM060354.1:164801193-165361334 GCA_030545235.1 Helianthus tuberosus | reverse complement strand
TACTATTATACCAATGAAAATCACGAACATTTCACGTATGCTTATGACTTTCATGTTATTTTGGATACTCGCAGAATTAAAGTACAATATCAATTGTTATCATGTCATTACTAGTAGAAGCTTTCAAACTAATTGTTGGAATTAATACATGCACTACAACGCGAAACCAACGATTGAATACAGTTTAATTTTTTAATAATGGAACATACTCCCAACTTTAATATGATATTCTTGCAATACTAGATCTAGAAAATTTATTTATAAAACCAGTTAAAACAACAGGTAATCATCCACAACAATTGCTCAGCCTCAGGGGGACGGGGGTTTGTCTTTGATAGATTAGGGTTTGCAATTCAGAAAGGGGTGGCGGCGCAGCTTGTTGCCCGTCTACCTTCTGTTTTGATGTAACTTGACAAGTATGAATGAAATCCATCAGTTTATTTAAAAAAAAAAAGGTTATTAATTCTAGAGGGAATTTAAAAAAAGCGTTGATAATGCATAACTAGATTTATAAATGTGGTTATATATATGAAAGTGTTACTATACATATTGATGCATAATTATATCGATAAGTGTTGGTAAAATTAGGAAATCAAAGAAGTAAGATAAATTTATTAACAGAAAACTTTGAGGAACAAAAGAGCACGTAGTTCCTCAAATGAGCAAAATTTGAAGATGAAAAGTTAGGCTCCAGATTTAGGATTATTAACAAAAATTGATGACAATAAACATCAGACAGTTTGGCCGAGTGGTCTAAGGCGCCAGATTTAGGCTCTGGTCCGAAAGGGCGTGGGTTCAAATCCCACAGCTGTCATTATTTTTCGATTAAACCAGCAATTCTTGATTTTTAGTTATCAATGGGATTGGAGTACTTTTTGCCATTTTTTTGAACTAATTTGTGTAGTCACACATTTTGAATTAATTTGTGTAGTCACACGTTAGAGGTTCGGTCATTGTTTCTAACGGTATCGGCTCGACATGTGGCATCTTGAACCATTGTTATGGTTATTGTTTGTGATATTGGGAATACGTTTTAAACGCCATAGACAAACTGCATGACCAGCAGATTTTCATAGGTGTAACATCCCAAAAGTTTTATGTTATAAACGGATCGAGTTTGTCTTAACTATAATATTTTATTTTAAGGTTCAAATAATGTAATGAGGTAAATAGGTTTGTATTAAGGCCTAAGGTTAGTATGAGAACTACAATGGACAGCAAGTTGTCAAAATAGGAACATCGTTTATAATGTCTCTGAACTTAATGAATAAGTTTTGCTAGCGTAAATAATTAATAAATAATTTATGGTGCCCTTATTGATCATTTATCTAATAACCAGATCTATTTACCTTAATATCCCTATAAAATTAACTGGGCTTTATTTGATGGACATAAAGGCCCGTACTAGTTAATTAGAGTTTCCCCTTGTGTGAAGCATATAAATACAGGTTATTGGGAACCCTAAAAACACACCATAAAGTTTACGGCCCCCTCACTATAATCTGTTATCATCCCTCTTCATCCTAACTGCTCACCCTAACGGGAACCGATCAAGATGGCTTCTTCTTCATCTCTAACTACTACTGGATTGTCAGGTATATCATGATCCCTAAAGTGTTTTCCATTAGATATTAAAAGAACTGATTAACATGTGGTATCAGAGCGATGTTACTCAGTTCTTATATTCCCTTATGATCTGGAATTGAAATCGGAAAACTAAGTTTTTAAACCCAATATACGTAGGTCAATTCTTAATGTTTTTTATTTTGTCCTTTTCATAAGATTTGCATGTGATTGTCACTGTTTGAAATTCGCATGCGACACTTTGGAATTCAATTGTGGATTCGCTTTATTTTAATGTGCATATGTACTTTATTGAAAAGCAAGTCATGTATTCAATGAATTGTCAGTAACCTATTATGTGATTATGAAGGACTAGTCAATCGGATTAACTTTTATTATTAGCAGAGTAACATATGAAGTTGAAAAACAATCAAAACAATTACTGTGGGTTTTTTTTTCGATTGGAATGATTATTTACATAGAATTCATATGTAGTTAACTGAATTAGGTGTATCATATTGTTAACTTTTATTTCAGTTATTAATATGAATGTTTTATATGATATCACCAAATTTTGTGATAGATTAGATTTTGATTATGTTTCTTAAAGTTGTATAACTTTATCTCCAAGTTTCGTATAAAGATTATTTTATTTTTTATAAACGAATAATTAACTTGGATAAACCTAACTTTTAAATAATCATTCAACTAATTCTTTTGATTGATTTAAAAATTTGCTTAACTAAAATAACATTTTTTCAAGTTCTCACTTCTGCCCAAAGGTGATGTGTTTACTTGTGGCGTTATTTAGTGAACTTAAGCATAGTCACTTAGGTGTATATCCTTATTATGTTTGTTCATATGATATACACATGATTTCTACCTAAGATGCATGGGTGTTTCATTTTCTGTCCAAATGTGATATGTTACACTCATGTCTCGCAAACTTTGACTTGTGCCTAAAATTATAGTGTTTCAACTTCTGCCCAAAGGTGATGTGTTACACCTAATCTGCACAGTCTAACTGTTCATAATACTTGTATGATTGGTCATAGCCAAAGCGAAAACCATCATTTAAGTAGAACCTTATTTAAAATTGGTGTGTACAAATAACGTTATCACAGCTTCCTTAGTATAATGGTCTTAATTTCCGCCTGCCTTAGTTTTAGGTTACCCATAAGTCACTCTAACTTCTTCTTTTGCAATGTATCTTATTCTTCTCATTTTAATCCACTATCAGCTCCTGTTATGGCTATTGATACTTTGACTGGTGCGAACTATGCTTCGTGGAAGGATTCTCTTAACCTTACTCTCGCACTCATGGAGTTTGACTGTGCGCTAACTGAAAACGCTCCCCGTGCTCTTACTGATAAGAGTACTGAAGCTGAAAAACTACTCCATCAAAAGTGGAAGAGCTAATCGCTTGTCTCTTATCTTCATGAAAAACTCGATAAGTCCTGCTATCAGGGGAGCCATTCCTGACGCTGCTACAACTAAGGAATATATGACTAATGCGAACTATGCTTCGTGGAAGGATTATCTTAACCTTACTCTCGCACTCATGGAGTTTGACTGTGCGCTAATTGAAAACGCTCCCCCTGCTCTTACTGATAAGAGTACTGAAGCTGAAAAACTACTCCATCAAAAGTGGAAGAGAGCTAATCGCTTGTCTCTTATCTTCATGAAAAACTCGATAAGTCCTGCTATCAGGGGAGCCGCTCCTGACGCTGCTACAACTAAGGAATATATGACTAATGTGGAGGCTCAATTCCAAGGGACGTCTAAGGTGCAAGCCAGCACCCTAATTCTGAAATTGGTGACTTCAAAGAATGATGGGATCAGCGGTATTCGTGAGCACATACTGAAAATGAATGACATGGCCCAAAAGCTCAAGGGATTAAGCATGGAGATTAGTGATGGCTTTCTGGTGCATTTTATCATGACGTCTCTGCCCGCATCTTATGAAGCATTCAAAGTCAACTATAACCTTCAGAAGGACCAATGGAAGATGAACGAGTTGATTGCCATGTGCGTGCAAGAAGAAGAACGTCTGAAACTGGAGAAAGCCGATGTTGCTTACCTGATGACTACTGACTCGAAGAAAAGGAAGGGGAACTACAATAAGAAGCCTAATGTAAAGGTCCAAAAGCGGGATACAGGTGCAAGTGCTTCTGGCTCTAATGACTCCAATGGGAAGATTCACTGCAAGTTCTGCCGTAAGGTTGGGCATAAGCAGAAGGACTGCCCGGACTTTAAAGAGTGGCTAGCCAAGAAAGGTGATAATCTTTTCGTGATACTTGAGTCATTTAATTTAAATGTTCCATCTAATACTTGGTGGTTTGATTCTGGTTCTACGGTTCATGTAACCAATTCCTTACAGGGATTCCATACAATCCGGAAGCTGGAAAGAAACCAAAGAACGCTTAAGCTGGGGAATGGAAAGCCGCTAGTAGTCGAGGCCGTGGGAACATTAGATTTAGTTATGAAAACTGGTTTAACTATTAGACTTTATGATACCTTATATATTCCTGAGATTACTCGGAATCTTGTATCAGGACCAAAGTTAGACGTAGACGGTTTTCTTGTTTCTCATGGTCATGGCAAACTTACTGTCAGTTTTAATTCTCAAATATTTGGTTATGGCTTCTTGGATGGTGGTCTCTATCGATTAGAATTAGATGATGATTTTTCCAAGTCTTTGTTATCATATAATATTAATGAGAACTTAACAAAGAGAAAACGTAAACGAGACTTAGAAACTTCATCCATGTTGTGGCATCAACGTTTAGGCCACATTTCACGAGAACGCTTAACTCGACTCGTGAAGGATGAGGTTCTACCACTTCTCGATTTCAATGATTTTGGAACATGTGTCAAATGCCTTAAAGGTAAAATGACATCAGCGAATAAGAAAGGTGCCACTAGGAGCTCTAATTTATTAGAACTCATTTATACTGATATTAGCGGCCCTTATAACATCGTTGGCATAACTGGACACACTTCATTTATCACGTTTATTGATGATTATTCACGTTATATGCACTTGTATCTCATTAAAGAAAAATCTGAATCTCTCACAACTTTTAAAGACTATAAAGCTGAAGTTGAAAAACAATTAGATCGTCAAATAAAAGTTGTTAGATCAGATAGAGGATGCGAATATTGGTCGACATACTGACGTGGGTCAGGCTACTGGTCCATTTTATGAGTTTTGTAAGGGCCAGGGGATCGTGAACCAATATACTATGCCTGGTACTCCTCAGCAGAACGGTGTTGCTAAGAGAAGAAATAGAACCCTAATGGACATGGTACGCAGTATGTTAGCCAACTCAGGTTTGCCCTTATTCCTCTGGACCGAGGCCTTAAAAGCAGCTGTTCATATACTCAATAGAGTTCCTTCGAAGTCTGTCCCAAAAACTCCTTATGAAGTTTGGACAGGAAAGAAACCGAGTCTTAGATATATGAAAGTATGGGGTTGCCTTGCCGAAGCTAAACTTTATAATCCTTTCTTAAAGAAACTGGATATGAAAACAAGTTGTTTCTTTATTGGATATCCAGATCACTCAAAGGGTTATAGATTCTATTGTCCCTCCCATGTTACTCGTATTGTAGAAACCAAGCGTGCCGCGTTTCTTGAGGACTTTAAGGTCAGTGGGAGCAGTGGAAATACTTACAATGATTTACAAGAAGTACAAGACGCGAGGGGGAGACACTCGTCCATTTCATTACCTCCTATTACTACTCCTATTGTACTCGATGCTGAACCGCATGTCACTACACCACCTCCAACTCATTTTGAATTAAATGTTGCTCCGCATGTACCTGAGAATGAAGGACCCTCAAATGTCGAAGTTGAGAATCAACCTAGGAGGTCATCTAGGGCGAGAAGGCCCAATAATTTTGATGATTATGAAACCTACCTAGCTGAAGCCGTATCTGATGATGGAAAGTTTACCGATCCTACCTCTTATAATGAAGCCATTAGTAGTGATCAGTCTTCTGAATGGAATAAAGCTATGATTGACGAGCTTGACTCCATGAAGAAAAATGACGTTTGGGATTTGGTTGAATTACACGATGGTGTTAAACCCGTAGGATGTAAATGGGTCTTCAAAACAAAACTAAATTCGGATGGAAGCGTTGAACGATATAAAGCAAGATTGGTTGCAAAGGGCTACACTCAGAAAGAGGGAATCGATTATCAAGAGACCTTCTCACCTGTCTCTCGAAAAGATTCCTTAAGGATCGTCTTGGCCCTAGTAGCTCATTTTGATTTAGAGTTGCATCAGATGGATGTCAAGACTGCTTTCCTCAATGGAGACTTGTATGAAGACGTGTTCATGAAGCAACCTGAAGGGTTCAAACCTGAAGGTCAAGAACATCTTGTCTGAAAGTTGAAGAAATCCATATACGGTTTGAAGCAAGCATCACATCAATGGTATCTTAAGTTTGATGAAGTCATGAAGAAGCAAGGCTTTATGAAGAACCAAGTGGATCAAAGCACCTACCTCAAGATGAGGGGGAGCAATTTTGCTATACTTGTCCTTTACGTAGATGATATTCTATTGGCAAGTAATAGCTTAGATATGTTGCATGAATCAAAGCGCTTACTCTCGCATAACTTTGACATGAAAGATCTCGGAGAGGCTTCTTAAGTTATTGGCATCGAAATACACCGAGATAGAAGAAATGCAATTTTGGGCTTATCACAAAAGGCTTACATTGATCGTGTCCTTAGTCGATATAACATGCAACATAGCTCTCCCTCTGTAGCTCCAGTAGTTAAAGGAGATGTTTTCGGTTCTTTTCAATGTCCGAAAACTGAGGATGAAAAGGCGCAAATGAGAATGATACCTTATGCCTCAGTAGTTGGGAGCCTCATGTATGCTCAAGTCTGCACTCGTCTAGATATCGCTTATGTTACAGGGATGCTAGGTCGTTATCTGTCTAATCCTGGCCTTGATCACTAGAAAGCAGCGAAGAAAGTACTTCGATATCTTCAGGGGACGAAAGACTATAAACTGACTTATAGAAGAATGACGTTTTGGAAGTGGTTGGTTATTCTGATTCTGACTTTGCTAAATGTAAAGATGAGAAGAAATCCACTTCAGGGTATATCTTTATGTTAGCCGGCGGACCTATTTCATGGAAGAGTCATAAACAACAGCTAACTTCAACATCCACTATGATGGCAGAATACATTGCTGTATATAACGCTACCTGTCATGGAATGTTGCTAAAGAATCTGATTACTGGACTCAAAGTTGTTAATTCCATATCTAGACCATTGAAGCTGTACTGTGATACTCAGCTGCCGTTAACTTCTCGAACAGTAACAGTTCGACCGGAGCTGGATTATATCTTGGTATAAAGTATTTGTTCGTACGTGAACGTGTTGAGGAAAATAAGCTTTGTATTGAGTATATAAGTACGAAAAATATGCTTGCGGATCCGATGACTAAAGGTCTCCCACCTAAAGTATTCGAAGAACATGTTTTGAAGATGGGTTTTTGTAAAGACCTTATTTAAATGCATTTTGTACTTACTTACGTTTTAATGATAAAATTTCCTCATTTGTTTTGTTTGTCTCTAACTACGTTTCACTAGCCTAATGACGTAAAGGCTATTATTATACAAATCATCGTTTAAGGGCTTACTTGTAAATTGATCATTATTTTGCTTAGGTTTTAAATTTGGGATTGTAGTATGATTAATGGGGGTCCTGAGTTGAATAACTGACTCAAAGACTGTATTTTTCTGCTGCAATTTTGGTTTAAAACTAAAATGAGTATTAACTCCTGATCAGGCTTATCTAATACTCATAATAAATGATCACTCGGCCAAGTGGGAGAATGTTAGCGTAAATAATTAATAAATAATTTATGGTGCCCTTATTGATCATATATCTAATAACCAGATCTATTTACCTTAATATCCCTATAAAATTAACTTGGCTTTATTTGATGGACATAAAGGCCCGTACTAGTTAATTAGGGTTTCCCCTTGGGTGAAGCATATAAATACAGGTTATTGGGAACCCTAAAAACACACCATAAAGTTTACGGCCCCCTCACTATAATCTGTTATCATCCCTCTCCATCCTAACTGCTCACCCTAAACGGGAACCGATCAAGATGGCTTCTTCTTCATCTCTAACTACTACTGGATTGTCAGGTATATCATGATCCCTAAAGTGTTTTCCATTAGATATTAAAAGAACTGATTAACAAGTTTAAGAACTCTAAGAGGAACTCGTAGAAAAATGAATATGTGCTTATGAATTGGTAATATTGAAGTTTTTTGTGTTTTCACACATGCATGATATTGAAGTTTTTTGTGTTTTCATACAAAATAAAAAAGGAGTTAAAAGTGTATAACTGAGGTTACGAGCCTCACTGGGAAAAGAACACCAAAATGGGACTACATGTCTCGAAAGGGATATGAATCTCATCAGGTTTGGATTTGGGAAAATGAGGTCAAAAGACCTCACAAAGAGTCGATTCATAGATGTGTATGCTTTTAATTATGTTACAAGCAAGTCTAGTGTGGTTCGGTAAGTTTTAGGGGGTAGGGGTGGTCATCACTCATCACTCACTCACAACTTACAATCAAGTTTCGCCACGTCATCGAGCTTTATTCCATCACTGGTGATGGATTTTAGTGGAAATGCCCATCACTCACAACACCCAACAATAAACCCTCACATTCTTCCATTCTTCACGCGTGATATTCTTAATGCGTTCTCAAATTTACGTGTGAAAAAACTGAGTGGCGGTGGTATTTAGGATTCTTCCACGTGTTATATGGTTCCATCACGGGGGAAATGTCCTCCACCCCGGGTCCCCTTATAGCACAGTTATACAGGTAGAAATGTCATTATATGATGAAACATGCCAATGTTAGGTAGAAACAAGTTGTCCAAAAATATGTAGTTACTACTTAGGGTAAATTACAGTTTTCGTCCTTTATGTTTGTAGCAGATTACACCGGATAGCCTTTAACTTCAATAATTACAGTCACAATCCTTTGTTTGCAAAACCTGTTACACTCTACGTCCTTTAGTACTAACCAGATTAAATTTTTCAGTTAAGTTTATTCACTTAAGGGTATTTTGGTCAATTCATGTTTTTATTTAAATGTTTAATTAATAAAACCAAAAAAATTGCATATACACTTCAATTTCCCCAATTTCCTAACCCTAAAACCCTAACAACAATATCTTGCCACTACCACCTCATCCTGCCGCCGCCATCACATCCTGCCGCCACCACTCGGGCCACCTTTCACCAGTCGGGCCACCACCACGTCACACCCACCGCCCATAACCCTTTGCCGATCATAATCACATCGTTTTAATAAACTTAAATTTGGGCAATGGAAGACGGTCCGCAACTGAGGAGATCGTATCACAAATGGAGTAGTTTAGAGATCACCCGGTTTTCAGGAACACGTTTGATCAAAAGCTAGACGCTGCAAAATCTCAGTATTATGAATCACTCAGGTTCTATTGAGCAGCAAAAAAACAAGTTGATGCCAATGATGCAATTAATGATCTCGACAATAGTGTATATACACAATTTCTAGTTGTATTTGAAATTTAGAAACTCGTGATTGTGATAATGTGGAAACCATTCTGACTTTGCGAGGCTTCGAATCATTCAAGAATCGAGTATTAAGTGTTGCAAGGGTTAACAAAAGAAGATAAACTTCTGCAGGTGTAGTTTCTTGGTACTTTTAACTATGATAGATGAGTGTTCTATCATTAGTTTACTGCAAATGAATGGTGGCCGGAGTGGTGGATGGCAGGATGTGGTGGTGGTGGCAAGATGTGGTTGTTAGGGTTTTAAGGTTAGGAAATTGGTGAAGATGAAGTGTATATGCAATTTTTTTTGTTGTATTATGAAACATTTAAATAAAGACATGAATTGGCCAAAATACCCTTAAGTGTGAATCAACTTAACTGAAAATTTTAATCTGGTTAGTACTAAAGGACGTAGAGTGTAACGGGTTTTCCAAATAAAGGATTGTGACTGTAATTATTGAAGTTAAAGGCTATCCGTTGCAATCCGGTACAAACATAAATGACAAAAACTATAATTTACCCTACGACTTATTATACGTCGCTCCCTTGTTTTGCACGGTTTTGTGTTTTGTTTTCTCAAATGACCAAGGGTGCTTACTTAGCTTATTCTTGATTTAATTTATCTATGATTACATACACGTAAATGGAAAGATGATTGGGATCAAGTCTTGGGTCCAAGCATAAAGATATTTTACAAGTGAAGAACAACTCCAAAACTTGAACTTTTGTATAAGGATTTAGACAATAATATATGGTTTCTCCTTTTGTATTAATAAGTGTAGTTAAATGGATTGTCACCTGAATGAGTATGGGGGAGGTAGTCCTTTGGGAAGATGATCTGTCACGTAAGCAGCTACGTCATCAAGTGTGAAGGGGTGAGTCACAAGGGATGGTCCAAGGGTGTGGTGATGAGCCCCTTTGTATATACATATGTATGTATATGTGTGTGTATGTTGACAAGGAAGAAAGGGACGTCGCGAGCGGCTTTGGGAGGACGAAGAAAACAGAGACGGCCCCAAGGGGGAGGTGTAGCCGGCCCAGAACTACCCTCGACGGCCTCGGGACGAACCCTACACCCACTAGCCTAACTGTATAGCAAGTAAATCACATACATAACTGTTTTTAGGGATAAAAAGTTTAATTTAAAATATTATCTTGTAAGAACTTCTTTCACGTATTCATCTACTTCGAACAATATCTTCTCCACTTAAAAGGATGCATACCAACTCATCAATATCATATCTCTGAGGTTAACACGCGCTCGCAATTTTAGTCCCTATTTCAAAACAAAAAAAATCAACACTTCAGCCTCTGACGTTGTCAATTTAATTCAATTAAACCCCTGCATGTAACATCCCGAAAATATAAAACTTTATATTAGAATTATAAAGTTTAAATAAACAAGAATTTACTAACTAGGAATTTTAACCTAGTTAACTACAAGTCTAGAAATAACTTGAAATAAGGTTAAATTAACCAAAATTATTAGATAAACAAAAGTGGAGGGACCTAAGTTGTAGAACTTGAAACTAGAATTGATTAAAACAAATTAAATAAAACCCAAACACACAAATTAGTGTGCTTGGTCGATCAAAAACGCAGGTGAGCGACCAGGAGTTCTCACCAAACCCTAACTCCACATAATCGATCAATTGAAGGTTAAATTCTGTCCCAAATCAAAATCCGAACATAGATTACTGATCCTCATCACAAGAGGATTACAAGGTATGTACAATTTGATGAAAACTCTCAACTTGAAATTCTCTTCAAATTGGGAAAATTTGAAATTCATGGTTGCATGTTTGTTTTATGATGAATTAGGAACAATATAGTGTATAGGGACAAACCCTAGACAATTACAAGTTGAAATCATGTGAAATTTTAGTGAAAACTATGAACACCATTGTAGGTGATTAGTGGGTTATGTGTAAATTGATGAACACTAGGAAATTGGGTGTTGTTCTAGTGTAATTTGGCAATTTTGAAGTGATTTCAGAAACGTAGAAGCTAACAATCATGTAAAATGGTTGATTGATGTGAAATTAGGGCTAAGTGATAAGCTAGAAACTTGTTATGTAATCATGTAAAAATCTGCCCTTAAAGTGTTTGTGAAAATGCCTCAAAGAAGGCTTAAAATTGAAATTTAAAGTTTAAACGCATAATTATGATGTTTCGGTATATTATGCGATATATGGTTTAAAGAGATTTCTAAGCACGTCATTAATGGACTCTATAGGAAAGGACGTAGGAGCGTCAAGCGGACAAGCGGGTGGCGAATCACGTTTGAAAGGCCTACTTTGAAGGTATGTAACTTGACCCGTTACATTTGATGAATTGGTGTTAAACTATGCGTTGTTGATTAAAAGTTGTGTTGATTTTAGCGACCTTGTTCGTTACCTAAATCCGTAGATTAGGAATTGGTTTGTAGTCGTTTGGTAGTCATCAAAATGGAGGATTCCGTAGATGAACCAAACGGGTCGAATAATGATACATTGTAGTAATAATTTTGTAAGTAGATAGAGATGGCGAAAATGGTCACGAGAGCACGAAGCCATAGGTTTGGTAATGAAGTGCCGGTGATAATAAGCCCCGGAAGTTGGGTAATAAGCGCCTTGGGTTTACTAGTCAAATGGTAGTAAAATAAGTAGAGTTATAATGGGTCGAATAAATGCAGAGCGACATTTAGTTGTTCGGTCTGCAAGTTAAATTTTCGGTATCAAAATTTTAATAGTTATGTCGGTAATGAATTTACAGATGTATAGGAAAAAGAATCACCTAAAATGGACTTACGAGTCAAAAGTTATGGCTAAATGAAGTTAAAAACTTGAATTTCCGGAGTTGGCAGCAATTGCATACTGAAAACCTGTACTTGCTGGAAAATCTTTTTCCCCACGCCACGCGGAGGAATCCATATCATCTCCCGCGACACGCGGAGGTCGCCGCGATACGCGATGGATTTAATGGAACCTGCCGCGACCCGCAGCAGGATTATTTCTAAAATTTTATTTGGTTTTCCATGCTTTGATGCTGGAACTTGTTTATACGTACTATGTCAATGCCAAAACTAATATTTTTAGTGGTTTTGACCTTAGGTGACTATGGTGGACTTACGGATGGCGGTCAAGAAACTTTTTGAAGAACCGAACACACTTAGAAGCTTCTGCGTTATATATAACTTAAATAGGCAATGTTTATGGGTTGTAACTTGTAAACACTTGTTAAATAACTTTTGAATGTTTTAACCTAGTCATTAGTTGACTAAGGGTTTTCTACTTTTGAACTTTAATTATGATATTACTTAGACATCTTTTATAAAAATTGGTATGATTTAATATTAAATTCAAGTAAAATTAGTCGGGTGTTACAAGTTGGTAATCAAAGCTTAAGGTTGTCAACAAAGTGTTCGGTTCAAGCTTGATCGATCGTCCGGTAAGAATTAACTTATTTATGTTAGTAGATTATACCTTGTGTAAGAAATGAGAAATGAATTGTTGTGCATGGGAAGAGTGTGCTAACACACTCAAACCCGGAAAGTGCACCAAATGTGAACGGTTAAAGCAAGTTGAGAAGTTGGCTAAACCAAAACAAAAGAAGCAATGTTATAAATGAAATGTTTAACGTTTAAATGTAAACATTTCAGTTTCAAGATGTTTAAAGGAAACGATGATAATCCGGTGCAAACAAGCACCGAACAAATGAAAGAAATAATTGCCGAAGAAGTAGGGAAGGAAATCGAAGGTAGTCTATCCGGGTTTATAGACAAAATTCAAAGCACGGTGTTGTCGCTTGTCGAAGAGCGAGTTAAAAGGTTGGAGGATAGTGTCAACCTTATGAAAGACAAAACTGGAGAACGTAAAGGGTGCTCATATAAGGAATTCATGGCGTGTAAACCGCCAATCTATAACGGGGAGGTCGACCCGATAATATGCCAAAGATGGTTAAGTGACGTCGAAGGGGTGTTTGAACGGACCCACTGTGACGTAGGTGAGTTTGTTGCTTACGGAACGGGTCAATTTAGAGGTCAAGCCAAGGATTGGTGGGACAATAAAAAGAAGGAAATAGGAGCTGAAGCAGCGAGGGTTATGACTTGGGATGAGTTTAAGGTGCCGTTCCTTAAACACCATAGTCCCAAAGCGGTTATCAACAGGATTAAGGAAGAATTCATCGAGTTAAGACAAAAGGGTGAAACAATTGATAAGATCACGGGCATCTTCATGGATAAGCTGAGATTTTGTGACGAGTTAGTCACCACCGAAGAACAAAAGATATACTACTATTACAACATGCTGAGTGCTGAATACCGGGAGTTTATGACTCTCTCAAAATATGAAACTCTCACAGAAATCATCAACACTGCCCGGGAGCGGGAAATCGAGTTAAAGAAACAAGTTGAAAGAGGTGAAAGAAGGGCACAGGACGTGAATCCAAGCCCTACAAAGAAAACTAGAACTGCTGAACCAGGAAAAAAAGTGGAGGCTAAAGGCGGGTCGCCAAGTTGCAAAGTATGTGGAAAGGGGCACAAAGGCGAGTGCCGCTTCAAAGACAAGCCGTGTCCGGTATGTGGGAAGACGGGGCACACTGCATCGTTATGTCCCGGAAAAGTTTCCGTTTGTTACAAATGTTATCAACCCGGCCACAAGAAGTCTGAATGCCCCGAGTTGGTTGGAAAGAGAGACACAAAAGAGTCTCCAAGGGAAGCTCCAAAGGCAAAGGCTAGATCTTTCCAACTTACTGTGGCTGAAGCAAAGACAGAACTCGATGTGGTCTCAGGTATATTCACAATTAACTCAATTCCAGCACGTGTATTGTTTGATACGGGTGCAAATAAATCCTTCATTTCGCATGGATTTATTCGACATCCTTCATTTGTATTGACGAAGTTATCTGTGCCCTTAGAAGTAGAAATAGGGGACAACAAAAGTTTTATAGTTTGTGACGTTTGTCGAGGCTGCAAATTAAGCATAGACGATGAAGAATACTTGATAGATCTAATCCCGATGTCAATGGGAGAATTTCAAGTAGTCGTTGGGATGGATTGGCTATCTCAGCACCACGAAAAAGTGGTGTGTTTTTGTAAGGAGATAAAGCTAACATCTCCGAGCGGGAAACACGTCATTATCTATGGTGAAAAAGGAGGCAACCCCATATTATGCTCAATGTTGAAAGTTCACAAGTTAATGAAGCGAGGATGCAAGGCATTCATAATATACGCAAATGAGCCCGAGAAAGATGCACTGAAGATTGAAGATGTACCGGTAGTACGAGACTATGAAGACGTGTTTCCGGAGGATTTACCCGGGATACCGCCTGAACGGGAAGTAGAGTTCGGGATCGAATTGATTCCGGGCGCAAAACCCGTAGCAAAAGCACCATACCGACTCGCACCGTCGGAATTACAAGAGTTGATGTCCCAGATTCAAGACCTGCTTGACAAAGGATTCATAAGACCGAGTGTGTCTCCTTGGGGCGCACCGGTATTGTTCGTGAAAAAGAAAGACGGAAGCATGCGTATGTGTATCGATTATCGGGAGTTAAACAAGCTCACGGTAAAGAACCGATACCCGCTTCCGAGAATAGATGATTTATTCGACCAATTACAAGGTGCGAACTGGTTTTCAAAAATTGACCTTAGATCGGGGTATCACCAACTAAAGGTCAAGGAGGAAGATGTGCCGAAGACGGCTTTCCGCACGAGATACGGACATTACGAATTCCTCGTGATGTCATTTGGGCTAACAAATGCGCCCGCGGCTTTCATGGACCTCATGAACCGGGTTTGCAAGCCAATGTTGGATAAGTCGGTCATCGTGTTTATCGATGATATTTTGGTGTATTCGAAAAGCGAATCTGAACATGCACACCACTTACAAGAGGTGTTAGAGACACTTAAACGAGAAAGGTTGTATGCGAAATTCTCTAAGTGTGCCTTTTGGTTACGAGAGGTACAATTTCGTGGCCACATCATAAGTGCCGACGGAGTATTGGTGGATCCATCAAAGATCGAGGCCGTGTCAAAATGGAATTCCCCGAAGAACCCATCAGAAATTAGAAGCTTTTTGGGGCTTGCGGGATACTTTAGGAGATTCATTCAAGATTTCTCCAAGATTGCGTCACAGCTAACAAAGCTAACCCGGAAGGAAGAAAAGTTCATTTGGGGTGTCGACCAAGAGAGAGCGTTTCAAACGCTAAAAGAGAAGTTAACTCAAGCTCCGGTACTGACATTACCGGACGGGGTCGAAGACTTGGTGGTTTATTCGGATGCTTCACTATCGGGGCTCGGATGCGTTTTGATGCAACGGGGCAAAGTTATAGCTTATCCCTCGAGGCAATTGAAGATACACGAGAAGAAGTATCCCACGCACGATCTCGAGTTGGCTGCGGTGGTATTTGCATTAAAAATATGGAGGCACTACTTATATGGGGTAAAGTGCACCATATTCACCGATCACAAGAGCTTAAAATACTTCTTCGATCAGAAGGAGTTAAATATGCGGCAAAGAAGATGGTTAGAAACGGTGAAAGATTTCGACTGTGAAATACACTATCACCCCGGAAAGGCAAATGTGGTGGCGGATGCTCTGAGCAGAAAAGTGGACTATGTCCCAATACGAGTAAGATCGATGCAGCTTGTAGTGACCTCGGGTATACTTGAACGTATCCGAGAGGCGCAATTAGAAGCAGTGAAAGAGGAGAATTGGAAGAAAGAAAGAATAATCGGCCAGTTGAAAGATTTGTCGGATGGAAATAACGGGTTGAAGACTCGATCCGGAAGGATATGGGTTCCAAATACTTGTGGGGTGAAGACGTTTCTACTTAATGAAGCTCACAAATCCCGATATTCAATTCATCCGGGTGCGACCAAGATGTACAATGATCTGAAACAAAACTATTGGTGGCCCGGGATGAAAAAGGATATTGTGAAATATGTGGAGAAGTGTTTGACCTGCTTGCAAGTCAAAGCAGAGCACCAGAAGCCATATGGTAAATTGCAACCATTGGACATCCCAGTTTGGAAATGGGAACAAATCACCATGGATTTGTTGACCAAATTACCCAAAACCAACAGAGGGTTTGATGCTATATGGGTAGTCGTGGATAGATTAACGAAAAGTGCTCATTTCATTCTGATTCGTGAGACTTATACGTCCGAAAAGATATCGTAGGTGTACACCAATGAAATCATAGCACGTCATGGGGTACCGATATCCATTGTGTCAGACAGAGATACTCAGTTTACTTCGACTTTTTGGCGTGAATTCCAAGAACAAATGGGCACTAAACTGTTCATTAGCACCGCTTACCATCCACAAACGGATGGGCAGAGTGAAAGAACAATACAAACGTTAGAGGATATGCTACGGGCTTGCATTATTGATTTCAGGGGTAGTTGGGATGTCTATCTACCCTTGGTCGAATTTTCATATAACAATAGCTATCACGCGAGCATTAAGATGGCCCCGTATGAAATGTTATATTGTAGAAAGTGCCGAACTCCGGTATGTTGGGGAGAAGTGGGTCCACGAGGACTAGCACCTACTATATAATCCAAACTACGAATGAGAAGATCGACTTGGTCCGAACTCACCTCAAAGCGGCTCAGGATCGACAAAAGTCATACGCGGATAAACGAAAGAGGTCGATTGAATTTCAAGTGGGCGATAAAGTAATGCTGAAAGTATCGTCGTGGAAAGGAATAATACGGTTCAGAAAAAGAGGAAAGTTAAGCCCAAGATTTATTGGGCCATTCAGAATCACCGAACGGGTTGGTAAGGTGGCATATCATCTCGAATTACCCGAGGAATTGAGTGGGATTCATAGCACATTCCACGTGTCACATCTCCGAAAATGTTTAGCAGACGAAACTGCTCGTATCCAATATGATGATATCGAAGTGGATAATAGCCTTAATTATGCGGTGAAACCGGTGGAGATTTTAGATCGAAAGGTCAAGCACTTACGAAATAAACAAATCGATCAAGTCAAGATCAAGTGGGAGCATAGAAAAGGCTCGGACACAACGTGGGAGTCCGAGGAGGAGATGCGACGCCTCTACCCTACTTTGTTCGGTACGTAATTCGGTTTCGGGGACAAAACCTTTTTTAAGGGGGGTGGACTTATAACATCCCGAAAATATAAAACTTTATATTAGAATTATAAAGTTTAAATAAACAAGAATTTACTAACTAGGAATTTTAACCTAGTTAACTACAAGTCTAGAAATAACTTGAAATAGGGTTAAAATAACCAAAATTATTAGATAAACAAAAGTGGAGGGACCTAAGTTGTAGAACTTGAAACTAGAATTGATTAAAACAAATTAAATAAAAACCAAACACACAAATTAGTGTGCTTGGTCGATCAAAAACGCAGGGGAGCGACCAGGAGTTCTCACCAAACCCTAACTCCACATAATCGATCAATTGAAGGTTAAATTCTGCCCCAAATCAAAATCCAAACATAGATTACTGATCCTCATCACAAGAGGATTACAAGGTATGTAAAATTTGATGAAAACTCTCAACTTGAAATTCTCTTGAAATTGGGAAAATCTGAAATTCATGGTTGCATGTTTGTTTTATGATGAATTAGGAACAATATAGTGTCTAGGGACAAACCCTAGACAATTATAAGTTGAAATCATGTGAAATTTTAGTGAAAACTATGAACACCATTGTAGGTGATTAGTGGGTTATGTGTAAATTGATGAACACTAGGAAATTGGGTGTTGTTCTAGTGTAATTTGACAATTTTGAAGTGATTTCAGAAATGTAGAAGCTAACAATCATGTAAAATGGTTGATTGATGTGAAATTAGGGCTAAGTGATAAGCTAGAAACTTGTTATGTAATCATGTAAAAATATGCCCTTAAAGTATTTGTGAAAATGCCTCAAAGAAGGCTTAAAATTGAAATTTAAAGTTCAAACGCATAATTATGATGTTTCGGTATATTATGCGATATATGGTTTAAAGAGAGTTCTAAGCACGTCATTAATGGACTCTATAGGAAAGGACGCATGAGCGTCAAGCGGACAAGCGGGTGGCGAATCACGTTTGAAAGGCCTACTTTGAAGGTATGTAACTTGACCCGTTACATTTGATGAATTGTTGTTAAACTATGCGTTGTTGATTAAAAGTTGTGTTGATTTTAGCGACCTTGTTCGTTACCTAAATCCGTAGATTAGGAATTGGTTTGTAGTCGTTTGGTAGTCATCAAAATGGAGGATTCCGTAGATGAACCAAACGGGTCGAATAATGATACATTGTAGTAATAATTTTGTAAGTAGATAGAAATGGCGAAAATGGTCACGAGAGCACGAAGCCATAGGTTTGGTAATGAAGTGTCGGTGATAATAAGCCCCGGAAGTTGGGTAATAAGCGCCTTGGGTTTGCTAGTCAAATGGTAGTAAAATAAGTAGAGTTATAATGGGTCGAATAAATGCATAGCGACATTTAGTTGTTCGGTCCGCAAGTTAAATTTTCGGTATCAAAATTTTAATAGTTATGTCGGTAATGAATTTACAGACGTATAGGAAAAAGAATCACCTAAAACGGACTTACGAGTCAAAAGTTATGGCTAAATGAAGTTAAAAACTTGAATTTCCGGAGCTGGCAGCAATTGCAGACTGAAAACCTGCACTTGCTGGAAAATCGTTTTCCCCGCGCCACGCGGAGGAATCCATATCATCTCCCGTGACACGCAGAGGTCGCCGCGATACGCGACGGATTTAATGGAACCTGCCGCGACCCGAGGCAGGATTACTTCTAAAATTTTATTTGGTTTTCCATGCTTTGATGCTGGAACTTGTTTATACGTACTATGTCAATGCCAAAACTAATATTTTTAGTGGTTTTGACTTTAGGTGACTATGGTGGACTTACGGATGGCGGTCAAGCAACTTTTTGAAGAACCGAACACACTTAGAAGCTTCCGCGTTATATATAACTTAAATAGGCAATGTTTATGGGTTGTAAACACTTGTTAAATAACTTTTGAATGTTTTAACCTAGTCATTAGTTGACTAAGGGTTTGCTACTTTTGAACTTTAATTATGATATTACTTAGACATCTTTTATATAAATTGGTATGATTTAATATTAAATTCAAGTAAAATTAGTCGGGTGTTACACTGCACCAAACGGCCGTCAGTCAATCGTTAGTTTACCTGGGCATTATTGTCTTTTTACTTCCATAATGAAGGGTAATATGGTCATTTCGTATTTTCTAACCCAATATAGCACATATCATTCCTCTAAAAGCCCCAAATTAAACAATTCAGTCCTCCCATCTTCTCCGTCTTCTCCATTTCCATCAACCAGTTGATTTTTCCGACTAACACTCTTGGAAAATGATCAAATATAACTAACAAAAACATCTGAAACTTAGTACTCTATCTAGAATGATCAATATAACTAACAAATTTGAGCTTTAGATTATCCAGTAATATCTAAAATACTAACTTTTTCTAGAAAATACACATCAGACCTTAATCAAATGTTCTAAAGCCTTGAGAAATTAAACTAATTTAATAAACAATAAAAAAAGCCTATTTTTTGCATGCTATGTTTATTTTCTAATAAATCAAACAACATAGACATAAGCATTATAGTACTATCAAATGCAGGGGCGGACCTATAGCATGCCTTAGGTGGGCGGCCGGCCCCCTTGAAACTTTTATTTTTAGTGTTAAACGGGCGTGAAAAACCCGAGCGCACCCCATAAAATTTTGCAATCGCCCCCCTTGAGGTGATCCCAGAGGAGTTTGAAGAGACTGTCCGAATTGGGAACATGGTTGGCGTAAATCTCTATGATCATAGCAAGCTGGTTAAGGAGACTTTGATTATAGAAGGTATTAATGTGGTAAGTAAATGAACTCCCTTTTCTTTAAATGCTAGAGGAATCGGGGGGCCTGTTAAGGAAGGTTGGATTAAGGAGTTGAAACAGAAAAATAAGGTTGATTTTATTATGATTCAAGAAACGAAACATGATGATCTGTTGAGGTTTAATTTTGTTAAAATACGGGAAAATCAAGATTTTGGGTTTGAATTTGTTGAGGCGTCTGGCCTTTCGGGGGGTCTTCTGTGTATCTGGGACAAAGGGGTATTCAATTTGTCTAGTTCTTTGAAGGACAGGAATTTCCTTCTTTTGAAGGGGAGAATTAAAGGGTCCCAGGAGAAGATTAATATCGTGAATGTTTATGCCCCTCAAAAAACTTCGGACAAACTGATTCTTTGGAATAAGATTAGAGAGGCAATGGCTGGGGTCGAAGGGTTGTGGGTTATTGCAGGAGACTTCAATGCGGTGTGGTGTCAGGAAGAGAGAAAGAATTCAAGCTTTAAGAATACATGTGCACGAAAATTTAATGATTTTATTCACGATGCTGACCTTATGGAATATTAATTAAAGGGGAGGAAATTTACGTGCGTTAGAGATAATGGGAGGAAGTTAAGCAAGATTGATCGCTTCTTGGTGTGCCCGAACATTTTTCACCAATGGCAGGAAGCCTGTTTGAGAGGTTTATCGTTTACTCATTCTGATCACTGTCCTTTGCTGCTTACGGTTAATAAAAAGAATTTTGGACCCAAGCCTTTCAGAGTGTATAATTCCTGGTTAGGGAAAAGTGGGTTCCGGGTGACAGTTGAAAAGGCTGTAGATGTGCAGGAGGTTGTTAGTGGGCCTGCTGACGTTAAGCTTATGAGAAAATTCAATGCGGTTAGAAGCGCTCTCAAGGATTGGAGATTGGAATGTCTAAAAAAAGAAGGGGAAATTGCGTTAAAAGCGGAAGAAGAGTTAGAAGAGCTTGAGAAAATTATGGAGGATCGGGAGCTAAGCGAAGTTGAGGAATGGGAGTTTGTGGAAAACAAAAAAGTTATGTTGAATTATGAGTTAAATAAGTGTGAGGATATGAAACACAAATCGAGATCGAGATGGGCGCTTGAAGGAGATGAAAACACAAAATTTTTCCACACTCATGTCAATATGAGGAGGGCTTCAAATCAGATTTCGGGTCTCAATTTAAACGACGGCTGGGTTACGACCTAATATGAGGAGGGCTTCAAATCAGAGATCGTTTCAAAGAGGAGTATAGTCACAGACCTAATCTGTTATGTGACAACATTAAAAAGTTGAACCAGGAGGAGAAGGACTCATTGATTACTCCGTTTACTTTGGCAGAATTAAAGGAAGTGGTTAAAGACTGTGGAGATGATAAAGCCCCCGGCCCGGATGGCCTTAATATGAAGTTTATTAAGTTTTTTTGGGAATTATTAGAAAAGGATATCAAAGAGATTCTGGATGAATTTTTTGTTAGTGGAAAGATTAACATCGGGTGTGGCAGTTCATTTATAGCCCTTGTTCCAAAAATAAAGGACCATACCGAGCTAAACTGTTATCGTCCTATCAATCTCATCGGTGTTATTAGCAAGGTTATATCTAAACTCCTTGCTAACCGGCTGAAGATGGTGATTGGTTCAGTTATTTCTGAAACTCAGTCGGCTTTCATCAAAAGTAATTACATACTCGACGGTCCTCTCTTAATTAACGAGATAACGAATTGGGGAAAGAAGAATAAGAAAAAAAGCTTTCTTTTTAAAGATCGATTTTGAGAAAGCATATGATAATGTTAATTGGATCTTCTTATTATCCACTATGAGTCAGAAGGGATTTCCGGGTAGGTGGTGCGATTGGATTAAAGGTATCTTGGAGTCGGCGAGGTATTCGGTTCTGGTAAACGGTTCCCCTACTTTTGAATTCCAATATCATAAAGGCGTGCGTCAAGGAGATCCTATTTCTCCCTTCCTTTTTCTCATGGTTATGGAGATCATGTCTTGTATGATTGATAAAGCCAGAATCTTAAATGTTTTCTCCGACATTCAAATCCCAAATGGTCCGTGTGTTTCTCATTTGTTGTATGCGGATGACGCTATTATTCTCGGGGAATGGTCGCCAGCCAATATAAAGAATGTGGTACGTATCCTTAGGGTTTTTCATATTTGCTCGGGTCTTAAGTTAAACATAAACAAGTCGAATATCTATGCTATAGGAGTGCTTCCGGCTGTGGTTTCGAATATGGCGGAGGTCGTGGGATGTCAGGCAGGTAGTTTCCCGTTCAAATATCTTGGTCTTATGGTTGGGGCCAACATGAACCGAATTGTTAATTGGAAATCGGCTTATGATATTTTCGACACTCGGCTGGCTAAATGGAAGGCGGGTCTCTTATCCATTGGCGGAAGAATTACCCTCATCAAAGTTGTGTTAGAAAGCCTCCCCAATTACTACTTCTCTTTGTACAGAGCTCCGGTTAAAGTTATTAAGGACTTAGAAGCTAAAATGAGGAATTTTCTATGGGTTGGAGAAGAATCGCTAAAGAAATTAAATTGGGTTGCTTGGGATAGAGTGTCGCTTCCGGTTAAGAATGGTGGGTTAGGGTTGAGTTAGTTAAAAAACGTCAATACGACTCTTTTATCCAAATGGGGATAGAGGTTTCTAACTAATAAGAATAAGTTGTGGAGTAGAACTATAGAGGCCTTACATATCAATCAAATTAATGGTGACTTCATTCCTGTTAAAAAGTCCCTAGGCGGTGTGTGGTCCAATATAGTGCAAGTTCTTAACAAAATGGTCGTTAATGGAGTTCATTTTAAGTTACTGTTCAAAGTCTCGGTGGGCAATGGCGAGTGCACAACTTTCTGGCTAGATAACTGGATAGGAAACAGGCCGCTCAAGGAGATTTTCCCAACCTTTTTAAGCTCGAGGAGATCAAAGATTGTAAAGTCAGCAGCTGTATCGGAAACTGGAATGATGGAAACCGGTTTATTTGGAGATGGAAGAGACCGGTCTCATCGGAAGTGGAGGTTAACGAGTTGGTGGAGTTGTGCTAGAGGCTAATGCAGATCAATTTGAACCAAAATAGCGATAAGTGGATATGGATGGGGTCCGAAGATGGGAGAGAGGAAGAGTATAGCGTTAAATCGGTTAGAAATCTTCTCGACCAATGCATGATTCGTTCGGATACTTATGTGTCAGAGCGGTGCAAGTGGATTCCAAAGAAGTGCAACATCTTCATTTGGAGGGCGGAGATGAGTAGGTTTGCTACTGTTGATGCGCTTCAAAGACGTAACACTGGAGTTGGTAGCTCGGTATGTGGGTTATGTGAAGAAGGAGAAAAGAGTGTCGAGCATTTGTTCACATCATGTTATTTTGCGTCTCTGCTTTGGACATTGATCAGTAATTGGTGCAAGTGTCTTCCTTTGGTGGTTTTCTCCTTTAGGGATCTTATTGAAATCATGGTTGCAAAAGTCGCTAGGCGCTCCCTAGTCGGTCGACCGGGGAGTTGAGAGTACTCGGCATAGGCGGAGAGTACTCGGGGAGTACTCGGACATGTTAAATTATAAAGAAATTAGTTTTCGGAAATTAAATATAAGTCTAATAGCATAAATTTACTAATATTTATAACAAAATACGTAAAATTGATATTCATTATTTAATATGATAGTCATATAAATTATGTTTTATTATTTTTTAAGTCAAACTCGGCTCAATTTTACCTACTAGATCTGATTTTGGCTGAGGTTGACCGCGTTTGATCGATTCCGAGTAATTAGACGGAGTTAGAGAAAGTCGCATCGGCAGCCTACCTTGTAGCGACTACTCGGGGAGTACTCGGCCTTGGAAACATTGTTTTACAACGATGATTGAAATACATAATCATGCGGGTTTGGAAGGGAAGAAGAAAGAGGTTCTAAAAGGTCTTGTTAGAATAGAGTGTTGGGCGATTTGGAGAATGAGAAATGAAGCGAGGTTCAAGAATAAAGAGGTAAAATTAGAGTATATTTTTTGGGAAGTCAAGAAGATGGGTTTTTTTTTGTGGTATAAGACTAGGAATAAAGGAATTGTCACGTCCTGAGTTGACTGGTGTAAGTTTGTAAATTTGTAATTTTGTGATGTTGTTTTCGGTTGCCTCGGTTTGAGGCAGCTTGTGTTTTTAAATTAAGTTTTCCTTTCAAAAAAAAAAATTATGTGGACTAACCAAAACTCAATGGACTAATTTTTGGAACAATTGTGGTTTTATTATTTAAATATTTGTATGTAGGGGAGGATCAAATGAGAATTGAAAGAAGAAAAAGAAGAAATGACATATTGGTAAAACATTATTTCATTTATAACTCATGTCATTAATTTTTTTCTCTTTAATTAATTAGTCAACCAATCATTAATTATTCTACAAAACCTACACATATCAAAATTTTCCTACATATACCTTACATATTATAGAATTTTATCCTACAGTGTCAAAATTTATCCTACACACCTTGAAATATATCATACACAACTCGTAATTTATCCTACACAACTACTAATTTATTCTACACTTTAAATTAAGTTGTTTTTTTAATTTGAAAAAAAATATATATTTTGAAAAGTAGTTCCAAATTTAATTCAGTTAGTTATTAAAGGGGGAGAATACAAATTAATGATCTATGTAAGTTTACCAATATACCCTTATATTAAAATTAAATGCAAATCTTCCTATACTAATAAACGAAAATCTTTTTTGAAACATGTTTTCACCTTATTTTTTAGTTTATCTCTTCTATTAAATAATAATAATATTAAAGAATAGTTAAACCAAATCCAATTTAGATAAAAATAAAGATTTGCTTTCAACTTGGAATTAATATTAGAAGATAATAATAATAATAATAATAATAATAATAATAATAATAATAATAATAATAATAATAATAATAATAATAAATCATTAAACGAAATCCAATTTAGATAAAAATAAAGATTGGTTTTTAACTTTGAATTAATATTAGAAGACAAAAGTTTTTTTTTATTTGTTCGTACATACATAGGATAAGTATATAGATTTTATTTTTATTATTCAATTAAATTTAGTTAAATTATTTTTTCTCACCTAATATCTTAATTTCTCTCTTTTATTAAAAAATAATCTAACTATATTTAATTCAGATAAAAATTAAGATTTTTTTCAACTTTGAATTAATATTAATAATAATATATATTCTTTGTATTTTCTTCTTCTTCGTAGAAGATAGAAGTTTTCTTTTAAATTTTTTCGTAGAACCATAATTAGGGTAAGTATGTAAAATTTTGTTTTTATTATTAAATTTAGTTAAATTATTATTTAATAACATTATTATTTATTTAAATTTATTTTCTCAATTGTTTCTTTTATTTTTCCGCTTATTAATAAGCATATAATATTTTATTGGTTTAACCCCGTGTAATACACATGTTTCTAACATAATAATAAATAAAAATATAATAAGTAAATAGTATATCATATTTCATTTTTTAAATACATATCTTGATGACTATATGTGTTAACCGATGACATTATATTTATTGAACTCGTGTAAACACGAGTTTTTAAGATATATTTTCTTATTACTAAGTATATAAAATTATATTTAGTTTTATGCAACCCGTGTAACACACAGGGTTATAATCTAGTATTAAATAAAGTAAAATAAAGCATTCTTATTGGTTGAAACTTCTTCTTTTTTCTTCTTACAATTTTTTTTTCTCATTTGAACCCTTCACTATATATGTATAGACTTAAAGATAGTGTAATTTAATGTATTTAAAATAACGTGACATTCTGCTTGTAGACATGGATAGGACGCATATCAATCAAAATGAACTTTACTTTGCTAGATATTTTACTACTTGATAAGTATAAATTTTATTAATTTTACAATGTATGATACATATATATTATATGTATGGTTGTGTTTATGTAAAATGACATTTACGTGAAAAACGTATGGATATTATAAAAAAATAGTTTAATACGACATCAAGAGTCTAAGCAAACTTGTTCAACTGGTCCGGCAAGTGGACCAGCAATATCTCCGATTTAGTGTCCGGTCCGGTTTTAAAACATTAGTTATTGCTAGATTTAAAAAAAAAAATGATAACTCATATAGAACGATTTTAGATATAGGACAATTTTACTATGCGTTTGTAATAATGTTTGACGAACTTTTATTGATTATATAAAATTTAGTTTAGTTATCTTTTATTTATATAACCCGACCCGAACCGAAAAATATTATATAGCGAAAGACAAAAAAACCCCTAAAAATTTCCGCACCACATAAAAAATATTCCTGAGTCCGCCACTGACCAAATGTCCAAATCAAGCTAAATCCAGCTTGAAATTAATCAAGATTACCGTAATCAATGAAAACCCATCAAGCATTCACAATTAAGAGTTCAAGAATGTATCAAAAAACAAGAAATTGAAATACCTGCCAATTTTAATCGAAAAGACTATAAAGATCTGAAATTGAACACTTTGGGAGATGGGATTTTATGATCAACCAGTTAGAGACCAAGAGAGAGAGATTTATAAGGTGGAAATGAGGAGTGAGAGGGATAGCATAGAGAAGACCGTCAGTGAGTTTTGGGTGTTTATGTTCGATAATTCTTATGCGATTTGAGGCAGAAGGACTTGAGCCAGCTATGATCCGTTTGGCAGATGAAGATTGGGTGAGCTTATGAGCCATGGGTGGGTTAGAGCAGAGTGGGTTCAAGCTTGTTTTCACACGAGTCAGGGTTACAAATATAGCACATACCTTATTAGTATCGCAGTTTCGGTCCCTTAAGGGTAGTATGGTCTTTTAACCATATTCCAAACTGTTGACTAACAGAAGTTTAATTGAGAGGTTTAACAGAATCAAATTGACAACGTCAGGGACTAAAGTGTTGATTTTTGAAATAGGGACTGAACTTGCGATTTAGTGTAAACCTTAGAGACTGAAACTGTACTTTACTATTCCATAAATAAATAGTAGGGGCCTCTATAAATTCTCAAAGAAATGAAACCTTTTTTAGCCTGGTTAGCATATTTTCAGTGGGGGCCTATCCACTATCTGGAAACCAAGTAACCCCCTGTCTAGATGAGTTCAAGAAATTGGTTTACATATGTGCTTAAACGTCATGCATTATATAGACGTGTTAATACCCAGATATGTGGAAATTACAGGTAACATGTGACGTAGATTCACGTATGATTAGCAAAACCTATGTGCTATTGATAACACGTGATGAAAAGCTGATACACGAGAGCATTTTTGCCTAAGATGAGATTTAAGTGAATGTATCATTTTCGTTCATTTATGTTTATGAACATCTTTTTATATTCATTTGTTTATGTTCGTTCATTTATATTTATTTAACTTCGTTACTTTGTATGTTCATTTTAGGTCCATTGCAATTTAGCCTGATTTTATGAAAATAAAATAGCATCCATTATAATTTAGTCTAAACTTACTAATTTTTAGGCGTAGATTTATATGAAAAAAAATAGCATCCATTATAATAGTTAATGTTTGCTCAATTAAGTTCATTCATCAATGATTAGTTGTTTATGTTCGTTTACATTTGTGAAGCATGCGTTTATACTCTAAACAAACAAACATAAACAAATATGGACATGCTTATTTCCTTAACGAACAAGCACAAACAAGAAAACTTTGTTCGCTTAATTGTTTGTGTTCAATCGTTTATTCGGTTAAAGTCAATGAATGAACATGCACATGTCTCGTTCGAATTCGTTTGGTTCTTTTACAAGCTTAGATTTAACATTGATACGTCACCATACTGTCATGTAACATTTAAAATTATTCATTGATTATTCTATCATGGCAATAAGTGTATACATATTGATATCTAAAAATTAACTAGTTTCATAATTATCTCTTATAAAAATTATATTTATAAATCAGTAGTCAGTTTTTTTAATAAAGTATTTCATATGGTTTTAAACAATTAAAAGCATTCGACCCATTTGACTTATTTATAATTTAACCAAGTTTTAAATTTGACCCGGTTGACTCGTTGGAGATTAAATACAACCCTAACATACCATTTTTAGGTTAAATTGCCACATCTATGGGTTGTTAATTTTTGTGTAGGAGTCCTATTTTTTTCATACACTAAGAGTATTTCCAATGAAGGGCTTAAGAACACCTCCTTCTCAGTGGATACTGGCGGACACACCCCATCCTTCTCCCCTTACACCTCTCATATTTCTCATGGATGTTGTTCGTGTGGACGAACACACCTCTTCCCTCTCTTCTTCACACTAGCCACAATAGGTTGACACGTCGTTCACGTAACTCATAAACGCCTGTACAAGATGTTCTTTAACTTCTTACATGTAAATACTTGTAGTAGTAAACAAGGTGCATGCTCCATTAAATCCATTTAGCGTATTCAATTTGAATTCCTTTTGAATGTGGATTTTCTTTTTTCCATCACATCAAGTGAGGAGTTCCCACAATATATCCTTGTTTAGCCTCCTAAGAGGGCCAGCTTTATATAAAGATTTTATAATGTTTTGTGGGTTTTATCGGTAACATATATCGTATTATTGAGAAAATCATGTAAATAACTATTATTAACTAAATATGTTATTAAAAAATTAACTAAATATGTTATTAAAAATAGTGATACACTGATATATAGAAACTATGTGGAATTGTGGATTAGCGGCTTTTTCTAATGGGCTTTCTTAGCATAACGGAGGCCTTTTACAGCTTTATGGGCCAAGTCTGTGTATTTCCATTAAACGGGCCGAGTATTAGATAATGCGCAGTGGACTTTAGTTAAGTAATTCATGTGTTACATGAATCCTTTGAAAAAAAAAAAGGAAAAATTACACTTTTCGTCCTTTATGTTTATAGCGTGTTGCAATGGATGACCTTTAACTTTAATAATTACAGTCACAATCCTTTATTTGCAAAACACATTACACCTTTCATCCTTTAGGACTAACTCAGTTAAAATTTTCAGTTATGTCTATCCACTTAAGGGTATTCTGGTCATTTAATATTTTTATTTAAAATATTCATTAATAAACAAAAACCATCTTCTTCCCCAATAAATAAACACACAGTCTCTTTCCCTCAGCTCTCTCTCTCCTCCATCTTTCTCTGTCTTTCTCTTCTCCATCTCTCTCTTAAACCCTAGATCTGATATGGCATATGAAATTGGTTGCAATCAGAACGACAAACTGATTCAGGCAAATTGAATCGATTGCAAACTGCAGATCTACCTGATTTGGTAGATTGAATTAACTGCAATCGGAATGGCAAAGTGATTCGGCAGGTTGAATCGATTGAGGAACAACTATCAAACAGGAAAAAAAAAAAAAAAAAAAAAAACAGTTTCTACAATTAAACATAATCACCATTTCATATGCATTTACTGTCAGACATTTTGGCATATGGTTAGCTATTCTGCAAATAGAGGAAGATGATGAGGAAAATTAATTTGTTTCTTACACCTAAACGATTCCTTACATGAATTCTTGAAGCAAACTTCTATTTAACAAAAACTTCTTACACCTAAACGATTCTTTACATCCACTCACTACCACCACTGTCAAACCCACACACATTTTGTTCAAATAATCCATCCAAAGAAAGCACAAAACTTGTCTATTCTCAGAAACCTATGAAGATCTTTCTACTCTGGAGAAAAATTACCAGGAGGAAGCTGCAGAAGACGCCCAAGAAGAAGATCTTGTTGTCTCTCCTCTGCCGCAACAACACCTCTCTTCCACCCTGTTGACAGATCTGCGGACATCCCCATCAACATCGCCTCTCCTCAACCCTCTGACAAATACCTTCTTCCTCTACGATTTACAGATCTGGGTTCTCGCAGTTGTACAGATGGTAGTGAGTTTAGGGTTTCTAGGATCGTCCCCGATGACCCACAATCTTTTCCGGTCGGTTGTCTCCACAACCTACAAACACGTTTTTTTTATTTCAGCCAGAGACAGAGATGATGCAACCTGTTTTGATTTAGGGTTTGGTTTGGGGATTTGGGGGTTTTGGATTAGGTTAGTGGGTATTGTGGTGAAGATGAAGGGAGAGAGAGCGTGGGAGAGAGAGAAAATGGTGGCAGTGGTGAATCGGTGGCGGATCGGTGGTGCGTGGTCGTGGTGATAGAGGTTGGTTGAAGAGGGAGAGGTGGGGTTGAAGACAGGAAGAAGATGACCACATATGGATTTATGTGTTTACATTTATATTTTTTTATCTTTTTTTTAATATATGGGTAAAATTACCAATCTGCCCTCATGTGCAAGGCACATGATTAGACTTAACTGAAAAATTTAACCTTTCTACTGCTAAAGGACGAAAAGTGTACTGAGTTTTTTAAATAAAGGACCGTGGCTGTAATTATTGAAGTTAAAGGTCATCCATTGTAATTCAGTACAAACATAAAGGACGAAAAGTGTAATTTATCCAAAAAAAAAATATAGAGTAAATTGCCAAAATCGTCCCTGAGGTTTGGGCATGTTTGTCGGTTTCATCCGAAACAAAATACTTTATACAAACACGTAAGATAATGAGCAACTAAATCATCACAAAGAGTTAAATGCTTGCATAGTCCCTGTAGTTTGTCCTTTTTTTTATTTTTAGTCCCTAACTTTTTAAAATTACAGCTATAGTCCTTAACTTTTCAATTTTCATTACCGGATAATCTCTGTGCCTAACATCAGTTAGTTTTCTTAGTTAAGAATGTGTGAAATGACTAGATTGCCCCTAAACAATCAAAAAATAAAAAAAAATAAAGATGACCCACCCTCATCTTCTTCATCCCCCTCTCTAAAACCCACCAATCCATAAAAATTGAAATATGAATTCCAAGATCACACCAAGATTCCATGGTCACACCCAAACATCGATGTTGCAGAAGATTTATTCCATTAACAATTACAAACCTGGTAACAAGGATTATCAACATGTTCGAATAAAGCTTTCAAAAAATTTATCAACATTTTTTTAATAAAACCATAATCTAGGATACTAAAGTTTTCACTAACAATTACAGGCGCAAACATCAACATTTTTCTAGGACCATGATGTTAGATATTATGTCCGGTTCGATAAGTCAACGCTGCTGACCGGGTCTTGACCTGTAAGAGTTACACCTTGGGCAACGAACTAAAATCCACTTAACCTGTTTAACTGGTAATTACGAACAACATACGAGACATATCATAATTTTATTTATGATCATAAGCGGGTATTAATTGAGAGACGGGTACATGAACCGGGTGACAAGAATACTCACCCTACGCCACTTGTAGCTGCATGCACCTTTGCTGCGCCAAATGTCGTACATGCGTCCACCTACCTCCACTTGTCGTGCACCAACCTTTTAGCCAATTGCAACACATGTATCATGCATGCGTGCCACTTAGCGAACATGCACTTTGGTTCTTGCTTTTATAAGTAAGAGATGAACAAGAGGTTGAGTTAGTTGTTGCAACAAGATAAAAATTCTCTCAAAGCATACATCAGTCGCCGTCGGCTTACCGCCTCCGGGAACCGCACACCGCCACCGCCATGCTACTCGCCGCTGCCAGTCGCTGTCGCCCTGCTGCCGTCGGCCACTGCCGCCGCTGTTTGCCGCGGTTGGCCGCCGCGTGGCGCCGCCTCCTTCGTCGCGTTTCGTTGGTTCGTTTACTAGCACTCGTTCGTTGAACCTCGGTGTCTCGAACGGTTAGTCATTAACAGAGGTATAATTTTTCTCTTCGGTAGTAAAAAATTTTCATTGTGCTCATATTTGTATGTAACCGGATCCTGTCGGGTTTCGTTTTTGTTGATCATTAGTTTATATTTCCGCTGCATTTTATTAATTAACTCGTTTGATTAATTAACTATTATTTATTGAACCGGGTTTTGATAAATAAAATTTTGACCGATCACCACGGAAACCCAACAGTGGTATCAGAGCCTTGGTTACAACATACAAGTCGGTACCGGTCTTTTAACCGGAATTAGAACACAAACTTAATTTATTTAAAGTTTCTGATCTAAGTATTTTTTTTAAGGGCACTTTATTTTTTGTCAATATTTTATTTGTTTTGCTTGACCAAAACTGTAGGATCGTTTCGTGACCCAAACGAGTCAATCAGAAGAGCTCTAGTCTGTTTCAGAGGCAGAAACTAAGAAACAGACGTGAAAAACAGCTTGTTTCACAATTAATCGTCTTGTTTATTGATTATAATCACTTTACAGATCAAACGACGTGTCGGCAGCAGTTCGGTGCCGAAATTCAGAACCTTACAACTGATCTCGCTTGGAAGCTATTTATAGAGATGTGATTTCGCTTGAAGGTGTCATATGTCAGTTCAAGCGAAATTAACATAGTTGATTTCGCTTGAAACTGCACATGTTGCTTTCAAGCGGAATTACTTCCTTCAAGCGGAATTAGATCAATTACACCCTAAAACCTCCTATTTTCTCGTACAACGCGCCCTGATCTAACAATTCTAATACTAGACTCGATACAAGACGAAGTCGACAGACGTATGCACCAACAGACTCCCCCTCGGATGTTGACGAGTTTTAAGTGTCGAGTCTTCAACGTCTTCAGTCTTTATCAGTCTTCGGTCTTCCATGATCTTGATCTAGCTCTTGAATCTTCTAATTCTCTTGATCAGATCTCTTGATTCCTTAAGCTCATCAGCATCAGCAATCTTAGGATCAGAACCTGTCTCTTTGTCATTCAGACTCCCCCTCAACTTGTGCTGGGATCGTAGTCAGGCTATTTTCAGATTCAAGCATCGCAACCAGGTTCTCCTGCAAATCCTCTACCCAAAACATAAGTTTCATAAAAAATAAGATATAACAAATATAGAAACCCTGCTAACCACTTATAGACACAATCTGAACAAAAAGATTTATCATGTAAGTCACTGATAAACCACTTGGATGTATATCATTTTTCTCTTCAAGCATCTTCAAACAAACTTTCCCAAACCTGTTCGTCATGTTTAGCACTCGGAATTTTGAAAATCAGTTTTTCAACATCAGTTGTCTAAAATCTTTTTGTATTTTTCAAAATTTATGTCAAAACACACCGAAAATCTTTTTGAATTTTTTTCATAACAGAATTGAAATGCAGCAAAACAATATTTACATACAATATTTTTGTGAGTTTACGTAAGAGGATCATATCAGTAATTGAGACCAATCACTAGAACCGTTAAGCTTTAAACATTTTCAGTTCTAAACGATTCACATAGATTGTCAGTATACTGATCCACTAAAATTTTCACACAAAGTTCAACTGTTTCGAGATACGAGATAAGTGTTTTAAGTACTTAAACTTATTCGCGTGTCCCACCTCAGAATATACTCCCGTATCCAGATCCCAATATTCAGTCTTACAGGTGAGTATACCTAGATGATATCTGTAATGGGTTGATTGCGAAGACCGTGAGAGCTCAGGTCAGAACTTCCGTTCAGCAGATAGATGACGGCTTCTACTTTAGGTGGGTCCCCTTTAGAGGATCTTTTCTTCAACATCAATTACACCCTAAAACCTCCTATTTTCTCGTACAACGCGCCCTGGTCTAACAATTCTAATACTAGACTCGATACAAGACGAAGTCGACAGACGTATGCACCAACAAAAACATTGCCCGGTTTATTTTGTGATTGTTGTGCGATTTGTAAATCCGGCCCGACCTTTTTTGTAGTTGTATATTTTATTTGGTTTTGTAATTATTATTTTTTGGCCACCGAGATGGTTCAAAGTTGTAATAGATAGGCCTTTTGTCTTTGTTGTATTTACTTGTTAAATATTGTTGATATGAAGACCTGAAGCAAAATCGAATGCCAAGAGGAGTCTTGGAGTTAGTGGGAGTTGCTCAAGACAACAAGATGCACTCAAGTCCATCCTTGTGGTTGTTTGTGTGTTGTGACCCCGTGACCCGTTTGATCTTGCTATTAGGCTCTAGCAAGATCGAACAATTTTGGCCATATGGATTTACATATTTATCTTGCTATTGTGGTTGCTTTTATCTTATTAATTGTTATAACGTAACCAACCTAAATACCAACATGATTTTAAAAGGAGTTTTAAAATATTAAAAACAATCACATTAAAACAAGTTCTAAATTGTTTTTACAACTTGTTAAAGTTTTTGTTATAAAACAAAGGTTGTTTTTTAAACAAATAATAACCAATTAAGTTTTGCAAATTAAAATAGTTTTTATTTTCCAAAATTATTAACTTAATAGTTTTCTATTAACTTAAAATTGGTTATTACAAGTCGCAACAAACTTAGTTTTATAGGTTATCTAAAACTAGTTGTCCCGAGAGATGAAAGGGTCTTTTCGTTATGTCGCAAATTTAATATCTAAATTAAAACCGACTATAACGACCGTATTTGGTAAAATAAAATCAATAGTCTATGCCATCCTACTACTAGTAACACTTGGGGCATAATGCGAACCATCAGTGTTGGAGCCACAACACGACACTTGGTGTCTAGTTTATCCTTCCAAGGTGCAAGGGCTTCGTCGACACATCCGACCCTTCCACATGTGATCGTTTTAGGACGACTATTACTTTTCTTCTCGTGTTTACGTGCCCCAGCTGTCTCGAGAATAAAAGTGGCATAGATGAGGCCAAACGTATCAATGCAAGGACAACAGGTTATCCTCGCAGCCTCATAAACCTCGGGAGTTGTGTTTTTCTCACAATTGACAATCGTTGTCAGCCCGCTTTAACCTCTTGCTAATGTTGCGTGCCCCAACCGCTTTTGGAAAGAGCTTCTAACCGGATTCTCGTTCCTTATTGTCTCACCCCACGAAATAAGGAGATATACATCGAAAATACTAATTAATATCAGATGTCTAATGAAAAACAACTCCTTCATTTTCATGTCTATACTTGAAAAGGAAAAGAAATAAAAATTTGAAAAACACCAACTTTATCGAATGGCACCGCAATCTGAGAATAGTTCTCAAGATGGAGGAAAAGCGGTATATCTTAGATGGCCCAGTCCCTACCGAGCCTGAAAGTAATTTTACTACTGCTCGCAAGGCACTGGAGAAACATAACGAGGATGTCGTTGAGGTAGCCTGCCTTATGAAAGCCACCATGTCTCCTGATATTCAGAAGAACATGGAAGATATGGATGCTTATGACATGATCTAGCAACTGAAAGGCAAGTTCCAGAAACAAGCCCGACAAGAGCGATCTGACACCATGAAACAGCTCATAAGCTGTAAAATGCTGGAAGGATCATGTATCAGTACTCATGTGCTTAAGATGAAAGGATACATTGACCAGATGAACAAAATTGGTTATTCCACAGTTCTAATGGTCAAGTCTGGTGGTGTTAAGAAGCCCAATAACAAGAAAAAGAAACATAAGAGCAAAGCCAAGAGAAAAGTTGTTGTTGCTGCCAGAAATGCCACCAACAATAAGCATGTTGCAAAACCACACCCTCCTAGGAGCGTCAGTGCTTTGAATGCAACCAAATGGGCACTGAAAGGGAAACTGCCCACAGTATCTAGCCAAGCTGAAGATGAACAAGGCCAATAACATTGGCACTTCTTCTAATATTCTCATTTATGTTATCGAACTTTTCACTGTTTCTAGCAACACATGAGTATTTGATACCGGATGTGGTTACCACATCATTAATGTCTTGCAGGAGCCTGAAAAGTGGAAGAAACTTAAACAAGACCACCTGGAACTCATAGTTAGTAATGGAAAGAGAGTTCCAGTTCTGGAAACTGGAACATTTTGTTTTTCATGTTCCCCTGGCCTTGTAGTTACTTTAAATAATTGTTTATATGCACCTGGTTTGACTAGAAACATTATTTCAGTTTCTTCACTGTTTGAACAAGGATTCAAGTACGTTTTAATGGTTTTTCTATTTTAGCCTACTTGAATGATATCCTTTATTTTGAGGCTAAACCTCGAAATGGTATTTATGAGATTAATGTTCAAACAAGTAATAACATATATCATCTTTCTAAACGTAACAAAGCTGGCATAAATGAAATATATTTATGGCATTGCAGACTTGGCCACATAAGTAAGGCACGCATAAAATGGCTTCAATCCAAGGGGATTCTTGAATCCACTAGACAGGACTCCTTTGATGATTGCGAATCTTGCTTAGCTGGGAAACTCACAAAGCACCCCTTCACCGATGTTGGTGAACGGATCAATGGTCTTCTAGAACTCATTCACATGATGTATATAGCCCTTTCAGAACCATGACTAAAAACCAGCTTGATAGAAAGATAAAAGTACTTCGATCAGATCGAGGTGGTGAATATCTCAGCTTTGAATTTCTCAATCATCTAAAAGAGTGTGGAATAGTTTCACAACCCTCTCCACCTAGCACACCCCAACTTAATGGCGTGAGTGAAAGGTGAAATCGAACTCTACTTGATATCGTTCGATCGATGATGTGTAGAACTAACTTGCCTCACTCCTTTTGGGATCATGCTCTTATGACCGCTGCCCGCATTGTCAGTTTAGCTCCGACTAAAAGGGAAACAATAACCGCCATATGAGATATGGCATGGGCATAAACCCGATTTGGAATACCTTAGAGTATGGGGATGTGATGCATACATCACAAGTAATTCTGATGATAAGCTCGATCCTCGAGGCGAAAAAGTTATTTTCGTCAAATACTATAAAAGAAGCGGATATTATTTCTATCATCCTGATGCAAATGTGATTTCCATCAAACGGAAGGGACACTTTCTCGAGGAAGAACTTTTTAATCGAGAAACTAGAAATCATGTGGTTGATCTTGAAGAAATTCGAGAACCACAAACAACCGCTAATGTAGTCGGACTATCTGATCAACAAGTAGTTGTTCCAATGAATCAGACATAAAACACCAACATTTGCAGAAATTGTAGAATTCGCAAGAATCTGATAGATGTCTATGGCATCTAAAAGGTCCCGAAGTCTTATTAGTAGCTGAGTCTAATGACAAACCTGCTAACAACAAATCTGCAATCTTAGATCCGGAATCTGAGAAAGGGCAAGAAGCCATGAATGTCGAGATGCAATCTATGCATGACAATCAAGTATGGGACTTGGTTGAGCTACCCCCCGAATCTCGGGCAGTAGGGTGCAAATGGATTTTCAAGAGAAAAACCGATATGCATGGAAGTGTACACACCTATAAAGCACGGCTAGTTGCGAAGGGTTTCACTCAAACTCAGAGTATTGACTATGATGAGACCTTCTCGCCCATTGTTATGATTAAATCAATCAGGATATTGCTTGCCATAGTTGCATACTGTGATTACGAAATATGGCAAATGGATATCAAAACTGCCCTTCTTAATAGACATCTCTCTGAAGATGTCTATAAGGTTCGGCCTGAAGGTTTCGTCGATCCTAAATATCCAACTAAGGTGTGCAAACCCAATAAGTCCATTTATGGACTCAAGCAAGCATCTCGTAGTTGGAATCTTCATTTTGACAGAAAATCAAAGAGTCTGGTTTTGTCAAGAATGAAGATGGGCTTGTGTTTACAGAAAGGTTAGTGGGAGCACCATATCATTCCTCATCCTGTATGTGGATGATATACTAATCATTGGAAATAAACATCCCTATGCTTAACGAAGTTAAACACTATTTGGGATCTTGCTTCGCAATGAAAGATCTTGGAGAAGCTGCTTACATTCTGGGAATGAAGATCTATAGGGATATATCTAAGCGGCTTCTAGGGCTAAGTCAAAGAATGTACATAGACAAAATGTCGACACACTTTAAGATGGAAACTCCAAGAAAGAAGGTGTTCCTATGACTAAAGGAACCGTGTTGAAAAAAACGCAATCTCCTTCAACGGATATTGAAATTAAGCAAATGGAAGTAGTTCCGTATGCTTCAGCGATTGGTTCAATCATGTATGCTATGTACTAGACTTAATGTCTCGTATGCTTTAAGCATGACTAGTCGTTTTTAGCATAGTCCTGGCATTGCCCATTGGACTGTAGTAAAGAACATTCTAAGGTACTTGAGAAGAACCGAAGATATGTTCTTGGTGTTTGGAGGAGTGGAAGAGGAGCTCACTGTAAGGTGTTACACTGATGTTGGCTTCCAAAGTGACCGAGATGATTCTCGCTCACAATTTGGGTTCGTATTCACTCTCAATGGAGGAGCCTTCTATTGGAAAAAGATCCAAACAGAGTATAGTGGCGAATTCAGCAACCAAATCCGAATGTATAGTTGCATCAGATGCTGCAGAAGAATCTGCTTGGATGAAGTAGTTCATCAACGACCTCTATGTGGTTTCAAGTATTCAGAAACCGACCTAGTTATTCTGTGATAACACAGGAATCACTGCTCAAACCAAGGAGCCCGGATCACAGGGTTAAGCACATTCTAAAAAAGTTCCAGAATATACGGGAAATACTGGAACGAGGAGACATCTTACTAAACAAAATAGACACAAATCAAAACTTAGCAGACCCGTTCACTAAACCGATGTCTCATGACAAGCATGGGAATGCTATCGGTCTTATATTAGATAACCATTTGTTTTGATTTAGTATTTGGATGTACGGACATTCAAACAGTTGAACCTTTTGAATTCACCTTTTGATTTACTGGCTAAATGCAAAGTTTGAATCTTACAACTGTGTTCGATTTCTGTACGTTTAATCCATGAATCTTGTATTCTAAATTATCCGTAGTCGGTCAGACTCATGGGAACGACTCTGAATTAAGACTATTTTGACTTTGGACTCAAGGAGTTGACTGACGGGTGTCTGTAGGATGACCCTTAAGTGTTATAAATGGTATTTTAGTCCTACATTTAATCGGGTAATTGTCTAGAATTAGATAACTACGGTTGTTTGCGTTTCAGGTACAAATAGAGCCTAAAATGGAAGGAATATGGAGAATAAATGAAAAAAATAAATTATTGGAATTGAAGAATTAAGAGGATATCATTATAGAGGACGAAATTACGAGAACGTGGGCGAAAACGGTGAAGAAAACGGAGTTGAAACGAAAAAGTTATGCTGAAAACAAAATTTCATGCTGAAGCCCACCGTAGCCTACGGTGGGGGCGTAGCTTACGGCGCCGACTGGCAATTTTTTACCACCGTAGCCCAGTTTTGACCCACCGTAGCACTTTTATGACCGCCATAGCCTATGGTGGGTGACGTAGGTTACGATGCTGACCTGCGTACATGTGTAACTCTCACCTTTTAATTCGGTTTTATGATGTCCTTTCTAGTCCAATCATTCCCATTCGGTTACACAGCAGTCTAGAGGCGATTTTGGGTATGCTAGCTTGGTTTTTAACATTGCTAAACTGTTTTTTTTTTTTTTTTTTGTATTTTTGATTCATATGAACATGGATATGTGTATGATGATGATTTCCCAAGACATGTGTGGCTAATTTCGTTAGGGATCATGTCGAATGTAAGGTTTTCTTGTGACAATTATGTTTTTGTTCTTGAATTTCTGGAATAATAGACTTTGCAGGTGTTGTTTAGTTTATTATGGTGCTTGATTGATAGTTTGTAAATTGTTAATGTGTGTTTGTTTATAATTCTAAACCATACGTTCTTGGTGTCGTTGGCAATCGAGATATCATGGGAGGGATTAGGGGTTAGATATATGTTAATTGATCATCGGGTAACAAACTCACGTTCTAGGAATCCGAGTACTTAGTTCCCTTTCATCACAAACAATTGATCTTGCATGAGCTATGTCTATGTAGTTCTTTCCAGTTGAACATAAACATTGGTTGTCACTTAAAACCTGAACCTTTAGATGATCACTATTCTCTTATTCTGTTTACAAACCAAATCCTTCTTTTGCAATTAAATTAGTTAATTTTAGTTTTTAAAACCAAACAACCAAATCTCTGAATATACTTTTGCAATTTAGTTTAATCTAGTCATTTTTTATAAACCATTTAGATAACACATTTTCCACAAACTCCCTGTGTTCGATACCCACTTACCGCTAGCTGTTAGTAGTAATTGGATTAAATTTGATTGAGACTTCGACCTCACGTCAAATTTTGGCGCCGTTGCCCGGGAGTAGTGCGAAACATGTGTTATCTTGTGTATTAGTTTTGAGTATTAGTTAAAAAAATAAATTAAAAAAAATCAAAATAATTAAAAACCCAAAAAGATTTTCTTTTATGTTCGTGATTTACACTTGGTAGTTGAGTTGTGCTATGAAGGATGACAGAGCATTACACATATGTCAGCTTCTCTACGTGTATATTGTGCGGGGGTCCACATCATCTGTGTATCGGTTGCCATGAGGCCTAATACAGGAGGGCACATGGAAAACCAGTGTCTTATGTTTCACAGCTTCCACCTCCATCACATTTTGATGATTATGAAACATAAATGGAGGATGATTATTACTCGGATGGATATGATCGGGACGAGGATGTTTATTACGAGACAAAGACGGATGGTCTATGTTTCTGTTGCGGTCGTGATCATACTTATGATTATGATGTGTGCACGGTGTATTCAGAAAACCCAAAGTATTGGAATAAAAAAATGATGGATGCGTACATCTTAAGATCGTATCAGGGGTATCGACAATATCATCCCGAAGAATATTCTGAGCCAGAGGGTGTTTATACTTATCAGACCGAGGAGGAGAAAGAGCTTGCTATATTGGAGGTAACTTTGTCCAAACTCGAGTAGTATTTAGTAGCACCCAACCTTTCCGATGAAGATCGAATCAGCTGTTTAGTTTCTAAGTGTCAGAATTTAAAAAGGAAGATAGAGATAGAACAACGCCTCTCACCATTATCTGATGATATTAGAGATTATTCTCACATGAAGGAGGATATTGTGGAGGATAATACCACACCAATGAGTACTTTATCTGATGAAGAGTCACTGGTGGAATAGATGGTGTGTGCAGATGATGAGGCAGAACAGTCTGAGGATATGAATATGTGTACCGAACCTCTTCCCATATCAGTTATTCAAAATAACATGTGTGGGGAAGAGGGTTCGAGGAACAAGATAAGAAGGGTGAAACTACAAGACATCAGGGTGTATATCATGAAGTGGATTAGCGAAACCCGAAGGTGCAGTCTGAACATGCCAGTTATACTGACAAACCTATGGAGAGGCCATGTAAATTTCCGCGCATTTAATGGAAATGTTTTGGGTAAGTGTGCATTGAGACCACCATAACACATATCAGGTATGGTCTGGCTAAAGACCTTTAAACTTAGCGCTCTCGGGAGGCAGCCCTAGGATGTAGAGTATTGTATTTGTGTTTTTTGTTTTGTTTTGTTTTGGTGTTGTGTTTGTGTTTTGGCAGGTTACTACATTTCAATCCTCGCGGATGCAATGATTCAAGTGTGGGGATGTTTGGCAACATCCCCGTTGAGAAATTAGCAAATCCAAGAGATGTTTATGTCCTGTCCGATTACCATAGCTGCATCACTATCGACACTGCTGATTTACTGATCAGGTCGTGTCATGTCTTGTTCTCATTTTGTGCACCTTTGTATATATTCATGTTTATGTTCATGGTTGGGCAGATGGGTGGTGTTTTGATATGTTTAGTGATGGGTTGTGAAAGTTGGTGGTGTTTTTAGTAATAAGAATATAAAAAAAACAAAAAGAAATTTGGGTTTGAGTGGAAAAAGCTACAATTGATTTTGTAGTGGTTTAAGCGATCTTCCCTTCAAAACCACACATTGGGAACAATGTATCCCAAGTGTGGAGATGAGGGGAAATTTAAAAAAAATTGTGAATCTTTTAAAAATCAAGCGAAAAATGGCCCAAATTGAACAGTTGAGTATTAAATCGCATGACACACCGGCAACCCATATTCCTTTGTTCTGTCTTGGTGAGAGTAGAGCCACTACTTGAATTTATAAGAATACATTTTTTTCTTGATGAGAGTGGCAACGAGTGGGGGTGCATTAGAACTTGTGATTGAATGCGGTTTGAGGCCTTAGCTTGATATGTATGTGAAAAGGATAAGGGCATTTAGGTAGCCTCGTCTTGGTGAGTACGAGTGTGGGATTTGGGGGGTTGGACCTCATACATTATACATATGAGCATGGTAGCGAGAGGGGCGGGGGTTTGGACTTTAGTAGCCCATTTGAGCTTGAAGACGATCATTTGTAACCCGTGCCTAGTCTCTCTAAAAATTTAACCTGTATTTGATCCAGTCTATTAGTATAATCATCTTGTTCTAGTATGCTTGTTTGTTATGTTTGTTAAATCGAAAAAGAAAAGAAAAAAGATATATAAAAAAGAAAAGAAAAAAAAGAGAAAAAGCAATGAAAAATGAAAAAAAAATGAATGAGTTAGTTTGTATATAGTTGTTTATGTTTTGTTTTAGTTAGAAATAAAAGACCGGGTCGAATCATTAGCTACTACGTATATCTCCATTTCCTACCTGTATGCCTAGCCGTGTTACAACCTTTAAAATCCCTTTGATTCACATGCATGTTTAGCAAATTCTTTAGGCGAAGGACCGATTTGAGTACAAGTATATTATTGTTCAACTACCTGTTTGCTTTGAGTGTGATCTAGCGTATCTTCGCTAGTTATTACTTGCCACCGAGAAGAGAGTTATTGTGAGGGGTGTGTTATGTATGGTTTTAAGAAAGAATTAGTAAATGAGGACATTTGTTGCTTGGTTTCTACTTGATTGATCGCTTGATAAGTTGTGTTTTAAATGAATGGGTTGCTTGGGACAAGCAACGGTTTAGTGTGGTGATGTGACGGGTGTCTATCGAACGACCCTTAAGTGTTATAAATGGTATTTTAGTCCTACATTTAATCGGGTAATTTTCTAGAATTAGATAACTACGGTTGTTTGTGTTTCAGGTACAAATGGAGCCTAAAATGGAAGGAATACGGAGAATAAATGAAAAAAATCAATTATTGGAATTGAAGAATTAAGAGGATAGCATTATAGAGGACGAAATTATGAGAACGTGGGTGAAAACGGCGAAGAAAACGGAGTTGAAACGAAAACGCTATGCTGAAAACAAAATTTCATGCTGAAGCCCACCGTAGCCTACAGTGGCGGGCGTAACTTACGGCGCCGACTGGCAATTTTGACCACTGTAGTCCATTTTCGACCCACCGTAGCACTTTTATGACCGCCGTAGCCTACGGTGGGTGCCGTATGTTATGGCGCTGACCTGCGTAACTGTGTAACTCTGACCTTTTAATTCGGTTTTATGATGTCCTTTCAAGTCCAATCATTCCCATTCGGTTACACGGCAGTCTAGAGGCGATTTTGGGTGTGCTAGCTTGGTTTTGAACATTTCTAAACAGTTTTTTTTGGTATTTTTGATTCATATGAACATGGATATGTGTATGATGATGATTTCCCAAGACATGTGTGGCTAATTTCGTTAGGGATCATCTCGAATGTAAGGTTTTCTTATGACAATTATGTTTTTGTTCATGAATTTCTGGAATAATAGACTTTTCATGTGTTGTTTAGTTTATTATGGTGCTTGATTGATAGTTTGTAAATTGTTAATGTGTGTTTGCTTATAATTCTAAACCATACGTTCTTGGTGCCGTTGGCAATCGAGATATCATGGGAGGGATTAGGGATTAGATATATGTTAATTGATCATCGGGTAATAACCTCGCATTCTAGGAATCCGAGTACTTAGTTCCCTTTCATCACAAACAATTGATCTTGCATGAGCTATGTCTATGTAGTTCTTTCCAGTTGAACATAAACATTGGTTGTCACTTAAAACCTGAACCTTGAGATGATCATTATTTTCTTATTATGTTTACAAACCAAATCCTTCTTTTGTGATTAAATTAGTTAATTTTAGTTTTCAAAACCAAACAACCAAATCTCTGAATATACTTTTGCAATTTAGTTTAATCTAGTCATTTTTTGATAAACCATTTAGATAACACATTTTGTCACACCCCGACCGCGTTAAAACAACAAAACCACGGCGGAAACGTCGGGGAGTGTCGTGGCAGAATTATTGTTTCACAACCATGGATACAAAAAGTTTCTTTTTATTGATTCATTAAGTAATTTACATTGTTTTAACACAAAACAAACAAGTTACATATCGACTAATATTGTTATTATGTCACTAAGGCCTCGTCCAGATCCTAAGTGACTCATGCATCCTAGTAATCATCATCAAGCATCAACACCTGAAACATATGTAAAAACAAAGTCATGGCTAGTTTAAATGTTGCACTACTTTATTAAAAACCTTGTTTTGAAAAGAGTATAATATTGCAACTTAATTAACCAACTCAAATCAAGTGGGTTATTGTTTATAAAACCTCGTAGCCATGATTCTTAACCCCAAAACATTTGTTTTAGTAAAGCAAATTGTAAACATCTCGTATTAACTCGTTAATAAAACTCGTATGGTTTATATCCTTTTGAAAACATCGTTAAGTGACATTGCTTCAAAATCGTTTACCCAAGTGAACTAAATAACGCCACGATATGTAATATGTTGAAAACACTTATATTTAAGAAGTACCAAGGGCGTATCTACCATGTTTTCACCATATTACCCCCGTCCTGTTATCTAAACACTTAACCAAAAACCAATCGTTTATCCAACTCGTTTAATCTTGTATGAATCGTTCCCAAATTGTTAATTCGTTTAAATCGTTTAAATCATCCTCGTTTTAAGTGTGAAAACTATTTGTGGTCGCCTCGCTAATAACATTCAAACCTTCGTGACTCGACTATCTCGCTCTCGCATTAATAAACCACCAAAGGGTAAATTAACATTCAGATTCAGTCATTACCCACCTAACCCACACATAACCATGGGTGCAGTACGATAATGGGATTTGTCAGATCCTATGGTACCATAACCTAATACTGGTCGGCTTGATCAATGCTAATGAATGCCATTCGTTATGTAAATATAACCAACTAGATTATTCACTTTATTGAAATCGTTATTAGTTTAATATAAACCATCTTAATCGTTTTTTAAATCATCGTTATAATATCGAAAATTGTTTTGAAAACCATCGTTAAAACCTTGAAAACATGTAGCACATATAAATCACCCCAAAACAATTGAAAACAATAAAATAGGGGAACTATGTACTCACGTGAAGTGCAAAGTATCCTCAATCAATAGAACTTCAACAAACTCGAGCAAACCAGAGAAATCAAACAACACCTAGTATTCGAATCACTAGTCAAACAATAGACGCCTAAATCGGAAGATCGGACAGAATGAGGTCTTGTAAACCAAATGAGTGTGGGAACTCATGTGATATGGTTTAACAAAACCTACATCCTAAATCGGAACCTAACCTAAGTGCTTTCGACCCGTCACGACCCATTAAGGTAGCTTATTCTACTTTAAAGTGTCGTGCGCGCAAAAGCGCGTTCGAGACGTCTAACTAGTCCTATGACAAATATTATATGCCTAAACATGTTTAAATATGTTGCATAATCAGTTACGTGACAAAATTTTATGTTACATATGCTTAATTACCAATTATGCATGAAAAGGGCATTTTGGACATTTACCTAAGGCATATAAACTACTTATCATACAACTAATTAAACCTAAGTGACCATAAGGTATAACCTCGGAAGGTTATTCCCTATTCAACTATGGTCACTAAACATGTTTGGTTGGATCCTAGTGATCGACCAAACGGGTCGAGTTCGAAAGTCTAAGCGGGTGTTTAGTCCGCTTGACTTACGACTCTACACAAGCACTAATCTAAAAGTGACGAGCTAAACATGTTAGAACATGTTTAGTTAAGTTAGAAAACAGGTTTTGATATCAAAACAAACGGTTTTGATACCCTAGAGTAGTTTGATTACAAAATACGCATAAACACGCATTTTGGCCGAAACTACGACTCGTCACTACGCCTAGTCAACGTGGTAATCAGTAGGTATAGTCACAAGGGACTATAACCATCGTGATTACGCTCACGTTGCAAAGTTCAACGGAACTTTGTGTTGACCATTGACTGGTCAAAGCTGAAAGTTAAAATTGTTTGACTTTCATGCTTGAAATACAAGAACAAGCAAGAAGAGGACTTACAAAGGGTCCAAGAAAGATGTTTGATCTAAAATAGCTCAGGTATGAAGTGCAAACACCCCAACTTAGAGCTGATTTCAGATCAAGTGTGAGAATGAAGTGAAGTGGGGGTTGTTATTTATAGTAAGTTAGGATTAATAGGATGATTCCAAGTGGTTTGAGGGAGTAATCTTGGCCATACATGTGGGTTAATGGTATTAGAATACAATGGGGGTCGAAAATCAGCTCCAGGTATTGCAAATATTACATTAAAACCCCTGAATTTAGCCCAGATTGTTGTTTCTGATCTTTCTGTCTGACAAGGCCTCGCGGTCCGCATAACATATAGTCAATCCTTACGCGGCCCGTGTAAGGAAGTTTCACAGATTGTCAAAACAGGTCCCTGCACTTCAGAAACCTGCATTTCGGCTCATTTTTGACACGTTTAAGCCCCGTTAACCTCACTTCAAGGCTCTAAAATGAAGTTAAAGTATAGGGAACTTAAAACATGGTCAAAAATATCTCGGATGTTGGCACGTTTGGTCATACGGTTGCGTTGTTCGGTTAATTACGACGGAAATCGTAACGAACGCAAAAATGATCCAAATTAAGCGACGAATGGAATTTTATCACGCCAATCACTAAAATAAAATATTTTAATGATTACATAAATTTTTGGATGTCCGAATATATTCAGAACGTAAGATATGCGCGAAAATGCAAACTTGTGCACTTTTTGACGCTTTTAGTCCCTGAATGACTAATAAAGTTTGTTTTAGCATACCGAACCCCTCAAAGCCTATTTCTAAGCTATGTAAAGGATATTTAGGGTATGTTTAACTTATGATCAAGTTCCGGAGTGTTCGTTACTATACAAATCAGTATAGTTTTGCTGTTTGACACAAATAGTCCCTGCGATCGAACAAGGTTGATTTCAACACACCAAACCATTCAAAACTTATTTCTAAGTTATGTGGAGGTTACTTAAGGTATGTTAAACCTATGTCACTATTTCAGAGTGTTTGTCGCGTTATACTGACTGCGTTTATGCACCAGTTTGCATATAACCTCCAGAAAGCGATTTAAAGCTTGAAATTGTAATCGAATCAAATTGAAAATTCACCAAACACAAATACACACATAATAACATCAAAACACATATAGTAACACCAAAGAACATTGTTTTATTAATAATCAACATTGTTTTACATCGTACATCGATTACAGAGTACAGTTGTCACAGTCTCCCCTACTTCAGGAAATTTCGTCCCGAAATTTTATTTAGAGGAAGCTTGTGAAAACAAATGCGGATATTTCTCCTTCATTTGGTCCTCACGTTCCCAAGTAAACTCTGGGCCACGTTTGGATTCCCAACAAATCTTGACCAATCGTATCCGTTTGTTCTTCTACTGTTTGAATATACGGTCCACTATCTCCACGGGTTTTTCGACAAAGTGCATCGTTTCATCGATTCGGATCTCGTCGAAAGGAATGTGAAGATCAGCGTCAGCTAAACACTTTCGCAAATTGGACACGTGAAAAGTCGGGTGAATATATCCAAGCTCTGGAGGTAGCTCTAGTCGATAGGCAACCTTCCCAATTCTTTCCACAATCTTAAATGGTCCCACATATCGAGGTGCAAGTTTTCCTTTCTTTCCAAATCTCACCACTCCCTTCCAAGGTGATACCTTGAGTAGGACGCGGTCTCCGACTTGAAATTCTAAGGGCTTGCGTCGCATATCCGCATAACTCTTTTGACGATTTCGAGCTGTCACAAGATTATCGCGGATTTTCTTGATTTTGTCTGTTGTTTCCAGAACGAGCTCAGGTCCAGTAAGCTGAGCTTCACCGGTCTCGTTCCAACAGACAGGTGAACGACATTTTCGACCGTAGAGAGCTTCGAATGGTGCCATATTAATACTAGCATGATGACTATTGTTGTAAGAGAACTCGATCAGTGGCAGATGAGAATCCCAATTACCACCAATGTCTATCACGCATGCTCTAAGCATATCCTCCAAAGTTTGAATCGTCCTCTCAGATTGTCCATCTGTATGGGGATGATAAGCAGTGCTTAGATTTAGTTGGGTTCCCAAAGCAGATTGCATGGTCTTCCAGAAATGAGATGAAAACCGAGCATCACGATCGGAAATGATATCCAAAGGAATACCATGTCGTGATACAATCTCATCAACATAAATCTTTGCAAGTTTATCAGCAGATAGATCCTCGCGAATCGGAATAAAATGAGCTGATTTCGTTAATCGATCGATAACAACCCAAATAGCATCATGACCTTTAGATGTACGCGGTAACTTAGTGATGAGATCCATAGCAATGTTCTCCCATTTCCAAATCGGTATTTCTGGCTGTACAAGCAAACCAGAAGGTCGTTGATGTTCAGCCTTGACTTTGAGACAAGTTAGGCATTTCAATACATACAAGGCAACATCCTTTTTCATACCAGGCCACCAGTACTGAGTACGAAGATCCTTGTATATTTTATCAGCACTAGGATGGATAGAATATCGAGACTTGTGAGATTCGTCCATCACTAGGGTGCGGAGATCGTCTTGTTTCGGAATCCACAAACGATCCTTGAAGTAGAGTAAACCATCGTCTTTCCTTTCGAGCTTAAGCTCAAGTTGAAGCGGTAGCTCATTTTTCAATAAGCCTTTGATCACACAAGATGGTTGAGCTTGAAGGACACAAGATTGGATATCGGATAGGGCTCGGACAGAGTGAAGCTTGACTCGCTCTTTTCGACTAAGCGCATCGGCTACAACATTCGCCTTACCAGGATGGTAGCGAATCTCGCAATCGTAATCATTCAAGAGTTCAACCCAACGTCGTTGCCTCATGTTCAACTCCTTCTGATTAAGAATATGCTGGAGACTTTTGTGGTCTGTGAAAACCACACACTTCGTTCCATAGAGGTAGTGTCTCCAGATTTTAAGCGCAAAAACCACAGCTCCCAACTCCAGATCATGAGTTGTGTAGTTCTTTTCATGAATTTTCAGTTGTCTTGACGCATAAGCAATGACTTTACCTCATTACATAAGAACGCAACCAAGTCCTAGATTTGATGCGTCACAGTAGACAACGAAATCATCATTTCCCTCGGGCAGAGATAGAACAGGAGCATCACAAAGCTTCTGTTTCAGCGTTTGAAACGCTTCTTCTTGCTTGGGTCCCCACTCAAGAGGCTTATTCTTTTGAGTCAAAGCAGTGAGTGGAACCGCAATCTTTGAGAAATTTGAAATGAATCGACGATAATAACCAGCAAAACCAAAAAAAGATCGAATCTCTGTAGGTGTCGTTGGTGTACTCCAGTCCTTAATAGCAACAATCTTGGATGGATCCTCATGAAGACCCTGCTCGTTGACTATATGACCCAAGAACTGAACTTCTTTAAGCTAAAATTCACACTTGGAGAATTTAGCAAAAAGTTGTTCCTTCTTAAGGAGTTCCAATGTTAAGCGAAGGTGTTGCTCGTGCTCGGCTCGAGACTTTGAATAAATGAGAATATCGTCGATGAACACAATGATGAACTTGTCTAAATACGGTTTATAGACCCTATTCATTAAGTCCATAAAGATAGCTGGGGCATTCGTCAAACCAAAAGGCATGGCAGTGAACTCGTAATGCCCATATCTCGTGCGTAAAGCAGTTTTGGGAATATCTTCTTCGAGAAAACGAAGTTGATGATACCCAGAACGCAGATCGATCTTAGAAAAACATGAAGCACCTTGCAGCTGGTCGAAGAGATCATCAATTCGAGGTAGGGGATATCGATTCTTGATGGTAAGCTTATTAAGCTCACGACAATCAATACACATTCAAAAAGATCCATCTTTCTTTTTCACAAAGTGGACAGGAGCTCCCCAAGGTGAATAACTCGGACGGATGAATCCTTTATCAGATAACTCTTGAAGCTGTTTAGATAACTCTTGCATCTCTGACGGTGCAAGACGATAAGGTGCTTTCGCAATCGGGTTGGCATTGGGTACAAGGTCAATATGAAACTCGACTTGACGAACTAGAGGCAAACCAGGCAGTTCATCAGGAAACACCTCTGGATAATCCCAAACAATCGGAATATCCTGAATACTCTTGCTCTTGCCTTTCTCCTCGGTGACATGTGCTAGAAAAGCAACATATCCTTTTCGCAAATAACCTTGGGCTTTTGTACACGACATAAGCTTCAAACCACCTGAATTTTTCTCGCCACGAACTTCTAAAACATCGCCAGACGGAAGAGGAATACGAACAATCTTATCGAAACAAACCACCTCAGCATGATGTTTGGTTAAACAATTCATTCCAACGATAACGTCGAAGCTCCCAAGTTGCATCGGTGTGAGGTCAATAGGAAAAAGATGGTTATCAAGGTTCAATTGACAATCATGAATAATAGAATCGAGTACAAGAGGTTTACCAGTAGCAACTTCGACAGATAAGGGTTTCCTCAGTTTAGTTCTAGGTATCGCAAGTAAAGGTTCAAAAGATAACGAAACAAAACTTCTATCGGCACCAGAATCAAAAAGAATAGATGTGGGTCGATTGTTAACAAGAAACGTACCATTGACAACGAGGTTGTCAGCTCGAGCCTCGTTTGCATTCAGATTGAACGCTCGTCGACGAGCGAGATTCACATTCGCATTGGCATTGACATTTGCGTTCGCGCTTGCATTTACATTCACCAACCTCAGACAGTTGTTGCGGAAGTGACCAAACTCTCCACAATTGAAACATGAACCCGGTGGGAATCTCGTTACATTCCCCTGAACCGGAGCTTGAACCTGGGCATTAGGCAACCTGATTTTGTCCCAACCGACAAACATTGGCCAAATGCCCAAGTTTACCACACGTTGTGCATTGCTTACAAGCTTGCTGTGCAACATTATGACCGTTGCAGTGAGCACAATGAGGTGCAGTACCAGCATACGCCTTCTTCGTAGGCGGTTGAGCCGGTGGGTTCTGATCAGTCTGTGTCGTAACAGAAAAATTCTGGGCAACCTTTCGCTTCCTCGATTTCTTCGATAACTCACCTTTCTTACCCTTTCCTTTTTCCTTATCTGAACCGGTTGATTTCTTTTTATCACCCTTGCAGGTGAGTTTACCCTTCCTGACTTGAGACACAGTCAGGGTAGCAGACAACTCGATTGCTTGACGAATGGTGGTAGGATTAACACCGGTCACAATATCCTGAATGGAATCAGGTAAACCATCTATGTATCTCTCGATTGCTTTCTCCAGCGGGGTAACCATAGTGGGACACAATAGACTGAGTTCCTCGAATCGATCTGTATAAGCACGGTGTTCGCCCCCATCTTGCTTTAAATCGTCAAACTCTCGTTCCAAAGCTCGAACCTCGTGACGGGGGCAAAACTCTTTCATCATGAGAGCTCGAAGCTCTTCCCATGTTTGTGCCAATGCCACTTCGGCACCCCTATCGCGCATAACACCGTTCCACCACGTAAGATCATGCTTGTCAAATACGCTTGATGCAAATTCAACCTTACGCGCATTCGGACACTGCACATGCCTAAATGTGCTCTCGATACTCTCAAACCACTGCAGGAGCGCAGTTGCTCCTTGCGACCCAGAAAACTTAAGCGGCTTAGCAGAATTGAAATTCTTGAAATTACACTGTGCATTATTGCTGTTATTATTGTTGCTATTGTATAACTCGTGGATTTGGGTCACAGTGCCTGGAAGCACAGCAGCCATTTGCTGAGAGACAAGGGTTGCGACTTCTTCAGCAGTAAAAGTTTGAGCATCACATTCGAGGAGGCATTGTCTAACAAGGAAACAGGGGAAACGAGTGAGGTTGAGAATTGGAAAAACAAAAGAGGTATCGAAAACATCGACAAAACACAAGGAAGGCGATTATTCGTTTGTTACCTCGAACAAACAAATGACAAGCAGTGACTAATCAAAGTAAATGGGCCAAAATAATGTATCACGAAGACATGCTCGCCTATAAGTGAACACTCACCCCAAGAGTTCCCAGGTAAGAGTGACTGGTCCGATTATGTGGATTTGTACGAACACTCTAGCCTTAGACAGAAAACTCAGGGTACAGGCATTCACTCTTCCAGTTTGCAAGTGTTCACATTATTTAGACCCAAAATTTGACGAGATTTTGAAAACTCAAAAGGCACTAAGCCAAATATGAGTCAAACTGGAAGGGTTCAAAACCTAGTAATCAATCATTCTAGAACGGATAATTAATTTTTGAAGCAGATTCGAATTTGTGTTCTCATTGTGGTTATCACCTAAGGGTAGGTGACAGTTTTGTTTTAAAAATCTAAACGCAAAATTCTTTGCGTTAGGGTCCGAAGAGTTATTGTCTAGGTCAAAGCATTACTAATAACCTAATTCCCTATAACCATTGGCTCTGATACCAACTCTTCTGTCACACCCCGACCGCGTTAAAACAACAAAACCACGGCGGAAATGTCGGGGAGTGTCGTGGCAGAATTATTGTTTCACAACCATGGATACAAAAAGTTTAGTTTTATTGATTCATTAAGTAATTTACATTGTTTTAACACAAAACAAACAAGTTACATATCGACTAATATTGTTATTATGTCACTAAGGCCTCGTCCAGATCCTAAGTGACTCATGCATCCTAGTAATCATCATCAAGCATCAACACCTGAAACATATGTAAAAACAAAGTCAGCAAAGAAATGTTGGCGAGTACATAGATTTTATAGGAGTGTCGGATTCATGGCTAGTTTAAATGTTGCAATACTTTATTAAAAACCTTGTTTTGAAAAGAGTATAATATTGCAACTACCAACTCAAATCAAGCGGGTTATAGTTTATAAAACCTCGTAGCCATGATTCTTAACCCAAAAACATTTGTTTTAGTAAAGTAAATTGTAAACATCTCGTATTAACTCGTTAATAAAACTCGTATGGTTTATATCCTTTCGAAAACATCGTTAATTGACATTGTTTCAAAATTGTTTACCCAAGTGAACTAAATAACGCCACGGTATGTAATATGTTGAAAACACTTATATATAAGAAGTACCAGCGGCGTATCTACCATGTTTTCACCATATTATCCATGTCCCGTTATCTAAACACTTAACCAAAAACCAATCGTTTATCCAACTCGTTTAATCTTGTATGAATCATTCCCAAATCGTTAATTCGTTTAAATCGTTTAAATCATCCTCGTTTTAAGTGTGAAAACTATTTGTGGTCGCCTCGCTAATAACATTCAAACCTTCGTGACTCGACTATCTCGCTCTCACATTAATAAACCACCAAAGGGTAAATTAAAATTCAGATTCAGTCATTACCCACCTAACCCACACATAACCATGGGTGTAGTACGATAATGGGATTTGTCAGATCCTATGGTACCATAACCTAATACTGTTCGGCTTGATCAATGCTAATGAATGCCATTCGTTATGTAAATACAACCAACTAGTTTATTCACTTTATTGAAATCGATATTAGTTTAATATAAACCATCTTAATCGTTTTTGAAATCATCGTTATAATATCGAAAATCGTTTTGAAAACCATCGTTAAAACCTTGAAAACATTTAGCACATATGAATCACCCCAAAACAATTGAAAACAGTAAAATAGGGGAACTATGTACTCACGTGGAGTGCAAAATATCCTCAATCAATAGAACTTCAACAAACTCGAGCAAACCAGAGAAATCAAACAGCACCTAGTAATCGAATCACTAGTCAAACAATAGACGCCTAAATCGGAAGATCGGACAGAATGAGGTCTTGTAAACCAAATGAGTGTTGGAACTCATGTGATATGGTTTAACAAAGCCTACATCCTGAATTGAAACCTAACCTAAGTGCTTTCGACCCGTCACGGCCCATTAAGGTAGCTTAAGCTACTTTAAAGTGTCGTTCGCGCAAAAGCGCGTTCGAGACGTCTAACTAGTCCTATGACAAGTATTATATGCCTAAACATGTTTAAATATGTTGCATAATCAGTTACGTGACAAAAGTTTATGTTACATATGCTTAATTACCAATTATGCATGAAAAGGGCATTTTGGTCATTTACCTAAGGCATATAAACTACTTATCATACAATTAAATTAACCTAAGTGACCATAAGGTATAACCTCGGAAGGTTATTCCCTATTCAACTATGGTCACTAAACATGTTTGGTTGGATCCTAATGATCGACCAAACGGGTCTAGTTCGAAAGTCTAAGCGGGTGTTTAGTCCGCTTGACTTACGACTCTACAGAAGCACTAATCTAAAAGTGACGAGCTAAACATGTTAGAACATGTTTAGTTAAGTTAGAAAACAGGTTTTGATATCAAAATAAACGGTTTTGATACCCTAGAGTAGTTTGGTTACAAAATACGCATAAACACGCATTTTGGCGGAAACTACGACTCGTCACTACGCCTAGTCAACGTGGTAATTAGTAGGTATAGTCACAAGGGACTATAACCATCGTGATTACGCTCACGTTGCAAAGTTCAACGGAACTTTGTGTTGACCATTGACTGGTCAAAGCTGAAAGTCTGACTTTCATGCTTGAAATACAAGAACAAGCAAGAAGAGGACTTACAAAGGGTCCAAGAAAGATGTTTGATCTAAAATAGCTCAGGTATGAAGTGCAAACACCCCAACTTAGAGCTGATTTCAGATCAAGTGTGAGAATGAAGTGAAGTGGGGGTTGCTATTTATAGTAAGTTAGGATTAATAGGATGATTCCAAGTGGTTTGAGGGAGTAATCTTGGCTATACATGCGGGTTAATGGTATTAGAATACAATGGGGGTCGAAAACCAGCTCCAGGTATTGCAAATATTACATTAAAACCCCTGAATTTAGCCCAGATTGTTGTTTCTGATCTTTCTGTCTGACAAGGCCACGCGGCCCGCGTAACATATAGTCAATCCTTACGCGGCCCGTGTAAGGAAGTTTCACAGATTATCAAAACAGGTCCCTGCACATCAGAAACTTGCATTTCGGCTCATTTTTGACACGTTTAAGCCCCGTTAACCTCATTTCAAGGCTCTAAAATGAAGTTAAAGTATAGGGAACTTAAAACATGCTCAAAAATATCTCGGATGTTGGCTCGTTTGGTCATACGGTTGCGTTGTTTGGTTAATTACGACGGAAATCGTAACGAACGCAAAAACGGTCCAAATTAAGCGACGAATGGAATTTTATCATGCCAATCACTAAAATAAAATATTTTAATGATTACATAAATTTTTGGATGTCCGGATATATTCAGAACGTAAGATATGCGCGAAAATGTAAACTTGTGCACTTTTTGACGCTTTTAGTCCCTGAATGACCAATAAAGTTTGTTTTAGCATACCGAACCCCTCAAAGCCTATTTCTAAGCTATGAAAGGATATTTAGGGTATGTTTAACTTATGATCAAGTTTTGGAGTGTTTGTTACTATACAAATCAGTATAGTTTTTCAGTTTGACACAAATAGTCCCTGCGATCGAACAAGGTTGATTTCAACACACCAAACCATTCAAAACTTATTTCTAAGTTATGTGGAGGTTAATTAAGGTATGTTAAGCCTATGTCACTATTCCAGAGTGTTTGTCGCGTTATACTGACTGCGTTTATGCACCAGTTTGCGTATAACCTTCCAGAAAGCGATTTAAAGCTTGAAATTGGAATCGAATCAAATTGAAAATTCACCAAACACAAATACACACATAATAACATCAAAACACATATAGTAACTCCAAAGCACATTGTTTTATTAATAATCAACATTGTTTTACATCGTACATCGATTACTGAGTACAGTTGTCACACATTTTCCACAAACTCCCTGTGTTCGATACCCACTTACCGCTAGCTGTTAGTAGTAATTGGATTAAATTTGATTGAGACTTCGACCTCACGTCATTGACTTCCAAACTCACAAACCTCATTATGAATGACGTTGGATGTAACTCGCATCAAATCATCTTCATGGATCTTGGTCATAAGATGTATTTGATTTAGGTATACTCATTTAGTATCCTCTGACCTGAGATACATACTAGAACTTTCGTTTACTAAAGACTATTCTTTGATCAATTTCAAATACTGTCGCCTAACTGCCAGTCATAAAGGCATTGGTTGGGAGTGGTTCTGAAGTTCAGTGGGAGTTATATGTAGTCAAGATGGGATTATGTACTCTTACATTATATGTAACAGTTAGACATCTGGGCGCCCTCGTTGATTCAAACTGGTGAAGTGTAAGGCCTTAACCAAACTTACTGTGTGTTTGATTGGACCACTTTGATTCTGTGAATGAGAACGATAATGATTGAACGCCACGTGAGATTGAATCTGATCCATGTCTCATTGTTCAATTGATGTCTTTTACAAAAAGGATAGATGACGAGAATTGCCATAAGTATACTTTCTTCATGTAGCAAGCCGTTGCTGAAAAGAAGATACCTTGGTTAATGACTTTAAAGTGTCATGACCTGTTGAGGGCAACCATGTGTAGCTAGAACACCGCTGGCTGTCTGCGTTGAGATCTTATCAGAGGCTGTCCAAGTGGGAGCTGTTAGATATTATGTCCGGTTCGATAAGTCAACGCTGCCAACCGGGTCTTGACCCGTAAGAGTTACACCTTGGGCAACGAACTAAAATCCACTTAACCTATTTAACTGGTAATTATGAACAACATACGAGACATATCATAATTATATTTATGATCATAAGCGGGTATTAACTGAGAGACGGGTACATGGACCGGGTGACAAGAATACTCACCCTACGCCACTTGTCGCCCATGCACCTTTGTTGCGCCACATGTCGTACATGTGTCCACCTACCGCCACTTGTCGTGCACCAACCTTTTAGCCAATTGCAACACATGCATCATGCATGCGTGCCACTTGGCGAACATGCACTTTGGTTCTTGCTTTTATAAGGAAGAGATGAACAAGAGGTTGAGTTAGTTGTTGCAACAAGATAAAAATTCCCTCAAAGCATACATCAGCCATCGTTGGCTTACCGCCTCCGGGAACCGCACACCGCCATCGCCATGCTGCTCGCCGCTGCCAGTCGTCGTCGCCCTGCTGCTGTAGGCCACTGCCGCCGCTGTTTGTCGCGGTTGGCCGCCGCATGGCGCCGCCTCCTTCGTCGCGTTTCGTTGGTTCGTTTACTAGCACTCGGTCGTTGAACCTCGGTGTCTCGACCGGTTAGTCATTAACCGAGGTATAATTTTTCTCATCGGTAGTTAAATTTTTTCACTCTGCTCGTATTTGTATGCAACCGGATCCTGTCGGGTTTTGTTTCTGTTGATCATTAGTTTATACTTCCGCTGCGTTTTATTAATTAACTCGTTTAATTAATTAACTATTATTTATTGAACCGGGTTTTGATAAATAAAATTTTGACCGATCACCATGGAAACCCAACACATGATTCGTGATTTCTTATCAACTTTAGTTAGTTCAACCTCATTAACTATCATAGATCCGGTAACAACGATTTTCAATATGGACTACCAAAACCGATGTACAAGAAGACTAAAGAATCTGATGAGATTCTAACAGCAAATTTGATGAAACTGAATTGATTGGAACAAGAAATCAATTTGGGGATTATGTTTCATGATGGCGATGGTGGTGGATTTTAGAGAGAGCGAGAGGGGAGGAAGAAGATGAGGGTGGGTCATCTTTATTTTTTAATTGAGAAAAGGTATTTTTGTCATTTCACACCCTCTTAACTGAGAAAACTAATTGATGTTAGGCACAAAGACTATCCGGGAATGAAAATTGAAAAGTTGGGGACTATAGCTGTAATTTTAGAAAGTTGGGGACTAAAGGTGAAAAAAGAGCAAACCACAGGGACTATCCGGGTATTTAACTCTAAAAGAAACCATTTGAGGGACACTTATCATCATATTAGGCCATGTCTTATGGATCATTATTATTTTAGTTTAATTTCTTCTAATTAATTATAAATAACCCTCGTACAAAATATTATTTAGTTTAATATCTTATGGATAATTATTATTTAATTTAATCTCTTCTAATTAATTATGGATAACTATCCTACTAAATATTTTGTTGTTTAATCTCTTCTACTTAACTATAAATAATTATTGTTTAGTTTAAATTTAATGCATACTTCTGAGTTCTCATTTATGATATTATTTATATGTTTTTTCTATATCATATTAAAGACACCTACTTTTATTTATAGTATACAAATTTACTCGAGTTAAATGCCCGGATAGTCCCTGTGGTTTGGCATTTTTTCACCTTTAGTCCCTAACTTTCTAAAATTACCTCTATAGTCCCCAACTTTTCAATTTTCGTTCCCGAATAGTCCCTGGCATGGATGTTGGTTAGTTTTCTCAGTTAAGTTGGTATAAAGTGACTATAATGCCCTTAAATCTGTCTTCCAATTATTCCTCTACTATCCCCACTTGCATATCATCAATTCCCCAATCGAAACCCTAATCACCTTCATCTACTCCACAAACCCTAAAATTCCTCAAAAGTAATTTTAGATCAATTCCTCAAAATTAATTTTAGATCAAACTTGGATTGATCTGGGTACCACAAATTCATGTCTTCCAGTCATGGAGGGCAAGGTATGATCAGTATTTCAAATGTTTGAAGGACCTACAAGTTTTAAGTTTTACTATCTATTAAGTATTAAATATATTTATTGATGTTCTTACTTCTTATATTCAGAGTGTAAAAGTTATTGAGAATGCTGAAGGAGCGTGTACAACTCCGTCAGTCGTGGCTTTTAACCAAAATGGGAGTTAATCATAGGTACTCCTGCTAAACGTCAAGCCGTCACTAACCCAACAAACACGGTATTCGGTACCAAGCGTTTGATCGGAAGACGATTCAATGATCCACAAACACAGAAAGAAATGGGTATGGTTCCATATAAAATCGCTAGGCCTCCAAATGGAGATGCGTGGGTCGAGGCCAATGGACAGAAGTATTCTCCAAGCCAGATCGGTGCTTTTGTTCTTACCAAAATGAAAGAAACCGCTGAAGCTTATCTTGGGAAAACGATTAATAAAGTCGTCATTACCGTACCTGCTTATTTCAGTGACGCGCAAAGATAAGCTACTAAAGATGCTGGAAAAATGACTGGTTTAGATGTTCAGAGGATCATAATTGCTAGTTGTGTGTTTGATATGGATAGTGGTTGAGCATGTTTTAGTTATAGGGTTTAGCGGAATGTTCTATGGTTGTGAGGGGAAATATGATGAAGGAGATGATTGATCATGATGGAGATGATTAACCTTGAAAGGAACTGGTTTAGAAGATGACTGGTTTAGAAGGGAAATGTGATGAAGGATATAATTGATCTTGGAAGACAGAATTTAAGGGCATTATAGTCATTTTACACCAACTTAACTGAGAAAACTAACCCCCATCCACACCAGTGACTATCCGGGAACGAAAATTGAAAAGTTGGGGACTATAGAGGTAATTTTAGAAAGTTAGGGACTAAAGGTGAAAAATGATCAAACCACAGGGACTATCCGGGCATTTAACTCAATTTACTCTTATTATTTTCGATGATATAATTATCTCTAATAAACTTTAAACTTTTACAATAGTATCTATAATTTACTCTTATTCTTTTCGATGATATAATTATCTCTAATGAACTTTAAACTTTTACAATAGTATATATAATGCTAGACATAAAATTAAAAAAAAAAAACATTTGATGACATCAATAATTGAAGACATAATATAATTATATGTATAATATGCACTTTTTAATAAAATAATACCAAACAAAATTATAAATATAAAATCATTGCTTTTACTAATAATAGCAAAGTCTTAATTTTTTTAAATTAGATTTATTACGGGTTTTTTAAATATAATTTATACTTTATCACTCAAATGGTTACTTATTTGCTTCTTGAATAACATGTTTGACCACTGTATCTTCTTTTCAATAATCATCTATGCAATCACCATATATATTGTGTACCGAGTATAACCATTAGTTTTTTTAAATATAATTTTTTATTATTTGGTATATAAAATCATATTTATTTAAGCCGTGTAATAGATGAGGGTTTTTTAAAATATAACTTTTTTATTATTTGGTAAACAATATTACTTTATTCAACCCGTGTAATACATATGGTTTTAAACATATAACTTTTTTATTATTTGATATATAAAATTGCATTTATTCAACCCATACAATACAATATGATTCCTATAGATATAACTTTTTTATTATTTAATATATAAAATTACATTTATTCAACTCGTGCAATAAAGAAGGTTTTTAAAGATATATTGTTTTATTATTTAGTATATAAATAATCATTTATTTAACTCGTGTAATACACGGGGTTATAACCTAATAAGTTTAAGTTTTATATAGGGATAATTTTTTTTTACCTTGGATTGAAGCAATAGTTATAGAAATACATCAACAATCTATGGGTATATCTCACAGTTAATTTAGTTACATTACATGCCTGATATTCCAAGTTAGCAACAATTATGACTTCCAAAGCCACTTAAAAATATTTTGTAATAGGTAATATTATGAAATTTAATAGTACGTTCTGAAAAATAAAAACAAATATTGTTTCTACAATGTCTTCTATATTAAATTAAAAGTTAACTTATTTTAAAAAGTATTATATTTTTATATGATAAGAGAAGAGGGGTTTATTGTACGAAGTGTAGGAGACAAACTCAGTTATTAATCTTCAAAGATCAATTGCTCAAAACTAAGGGGACTGGGGATGGTCCGTGATGGGCCATTTTCCACGCGTGGAACAAACAAAAAGACCACCGCCACATAATAGTTCAACGAGTGATGGGTGGTACGTGATGGGTTTTCGTGATTTTTTTTTTCACGCGTGAAAAATGGATGGATGTGAGGGGGTGTGATGGTTTATTGTTAGGTGTTGTTAGTGATGACCATTGTCACTAAAAAAGGTTGTGAGTGATGGAAAATGGTTGATGACATGGCGAAACTTGATTAGGTGTTGTGAGTGATGAGTGAGTGATGACCACCCCACCCCCCTAAGAGGGGGTATTTTTGTAAATCTAATGTTTGAACAAAGAAACAAATAGAGAAAGGGTATTCTACTCATTTTCTCACTTGAACTCATTCTCCCCTTGATTTTCAAATGGCTATAACTTTTTTTCATACGTTAATATTTTTTTTAAATTACACCGTATTAGCGAGCATTTAATTCTCTTTAATTTGAGCAGTCTATTGCTATAGTTTTCTTAAAAAAATTACATAATTTTGAATACGCATTACGTGATTTTGAATACCCAGCACATACTACGTGATTTCGAATACCCGTTACATGATTTCATTATAGTAAGTGGAACCGCAGTAAGTGATTACGTAATTACGTAACAATAATTGTATTTATTACGTGACTACATGATTTTGAATACTAATTTCGTGACTACGTGATTTCATTATAGTATATTTTATATGAAACCTGACAATGTGATTACATTATAAGCATAATTGTAATATCATTAATTGTAACAAATCATATTGAATGTGTAATCACGTAACGTTTTATGTTGAATGTGTAATCACGTAATGAGTATTCAAAATCACGTAGTCATGTGTTAGGTATTCAAAATCATGTAATCACGTAATGAACTAATGGGTATTCAAAATCATGTAATTTTTTTTAAGAAAACTATAGCAATAGGCTACTCGAATTAAAGAGAATGAAATGCTTGTTAATACGGTGTAATTTAAAAAAAAACATTAACGTACGAAAAAGTTATAGCCGTTTGAAAATCAAGGGGGAAGTTGTTTAAGTGAGCAAGGACTAGATTACCCTTCAAGCTAAGGACACATGTCCTTCTCTAATTCTCATGTATACTTCTTATGAAATTGTTATCTTGTACAAGAACATAATAAAGTTGGATTGAAGGAGAAACAACGTGGAACGATTTTACACGGTTACTGGTTGAGTTCAAAGGCCAAGGATGCAAGGTGCGGCTTAAAAGTTAATGTTTGACAAAAACGGGTTCTGTTTGAGACCTCACATAAATGGTAAGTTTCACGTATAAAGTTGCTTGCTTTTGACGATTCACGCTATTTCCAACGTTAAAGTTGGGATCTTGATGTGAGAATTTTGGAAAAGGGGTTGTAGCTGTCACTAGGATTTTGCACATAGCTGCGCCAACATTGTTTAAGTGCAACCTGAGTTACCTCTGAATGTTCAAAGTGAAACCTAGGCTAACCCCATTATTTAAACGCAAGTTGTGATTGGCCCATTTCATGTGCAAACCGTTGATCAGATTGACAAGATTGCTAGGGTCAAATCATCTAGTAAACGGTATAAGTAAAACATAGTTTTACAAGTGAGTTCTAAATGATATCTTTTCAAAATTATTGGGTTGATTAGCATGTTACATTAAACGGTATTACTCTTTGGAGTACTTGATTGTTGTTATGTGATTATTGACTAATTGATGTTAGATGTTTAATATTGATTGTTCAAGTTCAAATGATTGATGGTCAATGCTAAACAATTCGATAATTGATGAAACAAATCAATGGGGTCTTGTGAGCGTGACCGCGCAGTAGACATTGAGTCTAATACATGTAAGCGTGTTTGGCCTTGTAGCAAGCAGTTGGTAAAGTTCGCTTCACCGTTTTATGTGTTTATTGATGATTAAAAATTGATGTAACTGATGTTATAATGTGACTTTATATTGATTGTTAAAATGTCTTACTCAAATGACAAATTCTTGTTTTTAACTTAAACTATGACTCACTCGGCGTAACTGATCTTTTAGCGTGCATGTTATGTCAGGTTGAGGCTTGATAGGAAGTATATGGCTTTGAATGAAGACTCCTCTACTTGTTGAACTGGGACCCTAAATGACTCGTTTATGTTATTTGAATGTTATGTTTAGACTTGACGTATTGATGTAATTGTTACTTGACGTTTGCACTGCTATAATGACTACTATTAGTTTAAAACTATATTCAATGCAATGAACCAATTGTGATGCTTTTTGGGTTTCAGACCTTTCCATAAGCTACAATATATACACATAGGATGATGATCACTTACACAACACTAATTGTTGAGAGAACAAAAAAACAACTCTAAATCACGAAATTTTGGATTTAAAGTTCAATTTTTTTTAAATTTTATGTTACTAACATTCATGTGTATTATATATATATATATAATAAACAAATAAAGTTTGGGACACGTGTCGCTAGATGGTGCAACCTCACAAATTTTGGGCGGGAAAATTAGGGAAATGTATTATTTTTACACGGGATTCGAGTATTGTATCCAAACCCGCATGGATTGACCCGGGTATATAAGGATCTAAAAAACCCTAATTTGTGAAACTTCTCATTCTTTTCAACCGTAGTCTGTCAACCATAACCAATTTTCAACGCCGTTCGTCCCTAATTCATCATCAGATTTTCATCATCAACCTTTTAATTCGAAAAATGTTTTTGTGTAATATGTTCGATGAATGTTTTTACGAGATTTATCGTTTGATTCTGATTTTTTGTGGCTTTATAACTTGAAACAGTGGAGATTTAAGGAATTTTGGGGGTTTGAGAAGCTAGGGTTTGTGGTAAGCATTTCGTCTTCTTCTTGTATTTCTGGTACAAAACATCAGTCTTTTTGTATTAGTTTTGGTACAAAAGTTGATCCTTTTCGTTCCATCAGAAACTGTTGCCGAATTTAACAATCATATGTTAAATCATTTGATTCACTTTATTCCGATGCTGGTTCGAGTCCTTATTGATGTGAGTTTTATTCATTATTTTTATGTTTATTTTGTATATTGTTATCACCCTGTACCTTAATTTTGAATTCATTTGGTAATTTTGTTTTCATTTGCATACAATTGAGGGATTCAAGCTCAGCAACGCAGGATATGAATACATGTAAGTTTTGAGGGTTTTGATTCGTATACTATTCTTTCTATCATTTCTGATGAAACTTGACTTTTTATTTGGTTTTTTTTAGTGATCATATTTTTTGTTTCAATATTTTTTAGTTGAAGTTTGTTTTTTATCTGCATATGATCTGTTTTTGCATGTTGATGAAGACGCAGGTTGTGAAGTGTCAAATGTCTTGGGTATGGAGGTCTATGTGTCAATTATCTGCTTGTATATATTTGTTGAAATTTGTCACAAGCTTAGGTAATAATTTGAAAATCCAACTCTTAGTCATTTTTCATTTACTCATCCTTACTACATCAATATTATTATTCCTGTTTTTTGTTTAGTTTGTTACATTTACTAACAATGTATACTCTCTTTGAATAATTTTAAATTTTTAATCAATACTAATATATTAGAAAATAATACTGTAACCGAAATTTCTTTCTGTAAATTACCATAAATATTAATTCTGTTTTATAATTTCCAATCATTCCATAACTTAGTCTTATTGTATTCTATATATATAGATGTCATCTCAAAAAGTTTCTACACTGATATTCTTTGTCATTCTTCTTCTTTTGTTTTCGACTTATTAAGGTACAACCTTTACCCTTTTTGCAATTCTTATATTCAATATCATATAAAACATCATAACTCTTTTATCCTATCATTTTCTTAATTTAACAGTGAAATGGAGAACAATAAGATTACTATGTTCAGGTCACTTAATGCTCACTCTACGAACTACACAATCAAGGCGAAGATCATATCCTTGTGGAATAAAAAAATGAATGGTTGTGATAATCAGATCTATCGAGTTGACATGTTGTTGATGGATGAGGAGGTAACAATTTTTAATGTTGTTAATTCTTATTTATAATCCTGTTTAACCATGGTTATCCATGTTGATAATCTAAAAGGCATCATATATAATTACTATTTCAGGGTTTGTTCATTCAATGTAGCTGTTTACGTAAACTTTTCAAACGGTTCCTTAAATTTTTGGTTGTTGATGACTGTTTATTGTTTCACAAACCATCACTAGCCAAAGATACAACCAAGATTAAGGTTACTGGAAATGATCAGAAGCTATCTTTGTATCCATTCAGTTCTGTTCTGAAAACTGATAACTGGTCTGGTCCTCGGTACTTTTTTCGTTTCACTGATTTTAAATCTGTGTTGAGTAAAAAAGTTGAAGTTAATACTCCAATAGGTATTTACTGTTTTTCAATTTTCTTATAACTGTTAAATAAATTCAGATATTTCTATTTACAAATTTTGTATTATACATATTTTATCGGTTATGTTGTTGTCTCTTATCCTATTGAAGATGCAAATTGGAAGGATGGCTCTAAAAACAAACGAATGAACATAACTCTCAAAGATCTCGAGTATTGACTTTATATATAGATATATAGATGTGTATATGTATATCTTTATTAATCTATATGTTTGATTTTAATTTTACAAATATTCATTGTATAGAGATCAGAAGATTGGTCTTACATTATTGGAAAACTATGCAGTCACTTTTTCATACATGAATGATAAAGACCGCCCTGCTCATGTTGTTATTCTTGTGCATTTTGGCACAGTAAACATTTATCAAGGTATTAATTTAAATTCTGTAAATTATTTCAACAAGCTGAATTAAATATCTGTATCGATATGTACCTCCTTATATTATGTGAACATAATTTCAACGTTTTTTTATCATTTAATAAACATGGACGTTCTAATCAGGAAAAGTTGGCCTTACTAATATGTTTGAAGCAAGTCGTGTCTTCATAAATTCTGATCTGGATAAGATAAAAGAATTCAAAGACAGGTACATATTTATTATTTAATGATTCCCATCTAAATTTGCTTATGTTTTTTTTAATATATTCTACTGTTATAGGTATCTTGAGAAGGAGTTTTCTAAATCATCTAGTAAACAGTCATGCTCTCAAGTGATATCCAATACAGAAGATGAGTTTCTTAATGCTGAAGACTTTGTGTTGACCGCTTTTATTGCTTCAATTGATGAGGTACACTTCTGATAAAATGTATATGTTTATTAACTTTTGTTTATATCCGGTCTTTTTTTTATAATAGTATTGTCCATAAATATTATAATATCAACTGAATAGGAGAAAAAAGTTATCATTGTTGGTACTCTTATAGCAATTTAAAAGATAAGCCTTGGTACTATTTATCATGCAATCATTGTAAGAAGCAAATTGAAGAGAAATCAACATTGATTGAAAAATATGACGGCAGTTTTGATGTTTTGGATGAGAAGACTTTTGAGTGTATAAACCCTGATTGTGATGCTGTTGATGTTGTTCCTGTTTATCGGTATTGTTTATATTTCATATTTAATTTTAGTTGTACAAAGTAATTTTATACCCTTTGTTTTTTTGTTTCTAATTATGTACTTTTTATCATCTAACAGTTACAAGATACCTCTAAGGGTTCAGGATTCGACTGTGACTGTTTCTCGTACGTTGTTTGATTATGAAGCTATTAAGCTTATTAAGAAAACCGCCAAAGAACTTCTTGATGTTTACTCAAAGGTACAATTAGTATTCATTATGATTAATGTTATTAGTTTTTATTATACAATATGTATGTATATTTACTAAATTTCAGAACTTTGTATAGGTTGACAGTTCCACCGAAGGAGCCTTTCAGTCACTTCCATCTGAGTTTGATATGCTGATCAACAAAAAGTTTGCATTTCAAATCAAAATTTCCAGTTTTAACATTTCTAACCAGATAGAAAACTATGGAATTTCAATGTTAACTTCTGATGAGGACATACTTTCCGCTCTGGAGAATAAATGGAAAATTAATGAGGTTAGTATTTATTTTCCAAATCATAGTTTTCATGTAAATATCCTATTAGACTTGTTGTTTTCATTAACTGACATTTTTTCTATTTTTGGCAGTCTGATTTGTCTGAGTCGAATGTTCAATGCTTGTCTGATTCTATTGGAAATGTTAAATGTTTATCAAAGGTATGTTGTTTGATTTTTTTATAATTTAAATTTTAATTAATACAAAAATAACGATTATTTCCAATTTTATAGTATTGTTTGACTTATTTCCAGGAGTCTCAATCTGTGATCGGCGACAGTGTTACGCCAGATCATTTTGATGTTAATGATCAAGATCAGTCAAAGTTTGAAAACATCAAACGTAACCTTCAAGGTGTTTATGATATTGATGATGTTGATAGTTCTTCTACTAAAAGTCGAAACAGTCCTGGGAATGTTCAAGTAAACGATATTGTCAAGTTGGACCTCATCACCCCAAAGTTAGAGAAATAAAGATATATCCGTATGGTCTCGAAATGAATTTCCAATTTATGTTATTTTTAAGTTTTATGTTTTTAATAAGGCGAATAATTTCCGTTGACTATTACTCTGATATTTGAATGGATATTATGTTTTTCTTAATTTTTATTATATTGTCATTTGGTTTGTTTTGTTTTGTGGTGAATGATTTGTAAATAATATTGATGATGTTACTACGTATTTATTTTTTAGTTATTTTTCACTAATGTTAATGATTACACATAGGTTTCTATTTAAAAAAAAAAATATTTGTAAAAAAATCATATTGTAACCGAAAACACTATATTTAAATTCCATTGATTGATTTAGTTTAAATAACATACTATTTTGTTCCCAATTATTAATTTAGTTAATCGTATAACAATGTTAATTGTTTCCATTTTTATGTAATAAAGGATGTTTGACCTTATTAAATCTTCTAAAAATAAGAATTTAAAAAATCTTTGTAAAAAAATTATATATAAATCGAAAATACTATATTTAAATTCTATAAATTTATTTACTTTAAATAACATACTATATTAAACTCATATCACAATTGAAAGTCGTTTTTATTAATGTTATTTTTTAAATCTCATAATAATGGACGAAATATTATATTCATAATCTATTCTATATTTGATATATTCATTGTTTTACATTATTTCATAATGATGATCTTCTAAAAATAACAATTAAAAAATCGTATGTTGGGCAAACTTTTTTTAACCGAAAATATTATATTTAAATGTCATTCATTGATTTTATGTAAATAACATACTATATTCAAATGATATCACAATTAAATATATTCGACTTCTTGTAACCCAAAATATTATATTTAAATGTATAGTTTTATTCTTATACATAATATTTTTTTTAAAATAGATAGTATAATATTAACTTAATGTTATATTTTAAGTCTCATAACAATGGAAAACATTCTACACATGATCAATTTCATATTTGATATCTTGATAGTTATATATAGATGAGTCTTATTATAAATCATTCATGCAATAACATCTCAGAAAGTCATAAAGGTATTACTCTTATTATCTTCATCAAAAGCTTCTCTGTGTTCTTAAACACAGATTCTTCACAACTCATTTTCATAATGTAAAGTTTTTTATTTTTGTTATAACGATTATTTTTTATATGTTTTTATAATGTTTTAGGTATTAAAGATACAATGGTTGAGCTTCCTTTTCACCTGATACTTTTCCATATTTTAATCAAGATCGATACGAAATCAATACATCGTTTCAAGTTAGTATCTAAACAATGGCGTAATGGCCTATCATCTACTGAATTTGCTTTCAAACGTGGTTGTTATGTTGAAGATTATCTGGTAGTATTTATTGTGTTATAGTCTTTACATTACAACACATTTAGTTTTTTTAATAAGTTATGTTATTAATGTCATTTATTTATGATCTGTTTTTTCAGGAAATGCTCCAAAACCAAGGTTTGTTCATTACTTCGTCTGTTTTGCTGGATTTGTCGTCGCGTGAACTCATTCAACTTTATACGTTTGATGATCATCATTTAACTCAAAAAAATGCAAACGTTTTGGAGGAGATGGTGATGATTGAAAATGGCCAACATACTATTTATCAACTTTATGATGATGACAATTAGCAGCTTTGTTCACATCAAATAATTTGTTATTTGCCTATGGGATAATCGTATTTTACATCTGTTCTATCATAAATTTATTGTTTGACGTACTTCTCTTTTTCAAATCATCGCTACATGGTTCTTGGTTATAATCAAAATAATATATATCTATTTTGTTTCTTAGTATTAGGAACGTGCGATTAAAATCGACAACTCATGAAACAGTATAATCCTTAGAAATTATTCATATTTCTTTATATCTATTTTGTAATGTACGTATATTAATTATTTTTATAAGATATTATTTTATAGTATCAAATATGATAAGCTAAAAATATACGTATTCATATATTTTATAATTTGATTTTTTGACCAAATAATATCCTATAATTCATACTTAATATTCCTAATTTGTCGACTTTCTATAAATACTTGTAATGTTGTCTATAAATACAAACATTCAAGTCTATTCACTCTCATTATGGTTTTTTAATCTATTCACTATAGTTGTGGTTTTTCCTTGTCAAATCTTAGAAGAAGTTTACACGCATTTCCCTATTGTTTGACTCTTTTGTTGCTTATCATATCAAGCCTTCTGGTTAATATATATTATCAGGTACGTTCAAAACATTTTATATGTTACCTGCTCATGTTATATACAATTTTTAATTGTGTTTTTTTGGATTTGAGTACTAATTTTTTCTTTAGTTGAATTCAACACATAAACTAGATGATTAACATTCATACATATACTTATATATTGTTCCAAAAACTTAACATCATCCATATATGGACATATTACCTAAACATGTAGTAAACAAACTTTGACCAACGTGTTCATATGCAAATATATGCATATCCCAAAAAACCATAAGCATTAACAACCCATATACCAAGAAGTAAACCTACTACCATCATTCAACACATTTGTCTTAAACCCGATCCACATTTCTTAACTCCATCACCTGTTTTGAAGTAACAAAGTTGAAGTGAAGAATGTCACCTTTCTTCAAACCATTTGCAGACATAAATTTTCCCCACTTCACCATTGTGTAACGCGGTGCGTCACCATTTTTCTCTATGTCCACTTCATTATCCATCATTTTTCCCTCCAAAGTCTGAATCTTCAATGCTTCAATGAATGCATTATTAGCATATTCCCTATAATTCATATAAAACTCCTTATAATTTAGGAAACAAATTTTTATACCAATCTGTTTTCTCCTTTTCGAGTAAACTCATAATTTTCAGGATCAAGTTCAGCCTTTATTCTTTTTCCACTATTACGTCTCGGTTACTTTTCCTGTCCAACTTTACGTGCACTCTCATAGTATTTTTTAACCTTCAATTTTGAATATCAATGAAAAAACAATAAATGTTTGTAAACGTGGACTTACAGTAATCACTCATAAGTGTATTACACATGTGAATAAAGTAAAAATTACCTCTCTTTTGATTGATGATCGACGACAGTTTGAAATTTCGGGTGTGACAACTTCTGGAGTTTGGTCAATCACCTTTCTTTTTTTTGATGTTGAGCCAATCACTTGTGCAACCTCTTTACCTTTCTTTCCAATCTATTAATTAAATATATATTTATAATTATCAAATTTCTAAATCTTATATATACTAATCATATGTAATGTCATATAAATGTATATTAGGTGATTATTACCTCTTCCTTGACGTGAACCTCAGAACTTTTAGCATTTTTTTGGTGGTGTCAATTCCTCACATTTTAGAACTTCTTGTGTGATATTCAACATCTGATCACTTTCACTTCCAGAATTGTTATCCTGATAGTTAATGTGAGTTCAATTTCATTTATATAGAAAAAATGCAATAATAGGTGTGTGAATTCATTAATCAATGTATTATTAAAAATACAAACGTATTGTAATACACTACCTCATGCATCAAACTATCTCCACTTGTATCAATTGCATTCTCAGATTGAACAAAGTTCTGTAATTAAAAATTGCAAATATAAGTAATCTTAATTATTTTTTAGATTTGTGTGTAATAAAAAATACTTACAAAATAAACACTTTCTTGGAATGTTGATCGAGATATTATTTCACAAAAATCATTGTCTTCTGATTCTTCTTTAAAACCCAATTCAACTTCAATGCCATTCCTGAATACCCTCAAATGGAATACAACATTATCAATCTTCTCAAACGTCATTGTGTCAACATTCATAATTTCCAAACTCTCACACAGTTTCGGCCATCCGTCTATAAAAGCGTAGGTTACATGAAGTTTGGCTGCCATCACATCCCAGTACTTACCACATGCATATACTTGGTAAATTCCGTTTAGCTCGTGGTTTTTGTAAAACATGTTAATAAACTCATCTGGAATTACCTGCAAGTTATTAAAATATATTAAAAAAATATAATTATTAAGTTTTGTATTACAAATCAACTCTCTAAAATGTTTGACAGTTCATAAATTACCAAACAATACGCTCACTGTAAGACCCAAGTTTGTGTAGTTGTTCATTGTTATGTAGGATTCACCACACACATCGTTTACGAAAGGATAAACCTCCAACTCTTTGTCTCCTATGCTTCTAAAGAGCAGCCAAGTGTTTTTTAACAAATTAAGATTATTAACGACAACCCTCCAACCATCTGTTAATACTGGTAGCTTATTCATGTGTCTAAGTCTTACAGTCCAATGTCTACTATCTTCATGATGAACCTCTATGTTCATATGTTACCAGTTGTAAGACCTAAACACGTTTTAACCATAAAGACGCAGTGGAAATATGAGTCTTAAATTTTCTTTCTTTATAAACGTCTTGACATACTTGAAATTCCATTTTAAAATAACTCTTTTACAATAAATACATTCTTCGTTCTCATTCATGAAAAAAAAACATAACTTATGTTTACTAAATTACATAATCACACTTCCCGTACAATCTATCTTATGACTCGATCTTCGACCACTTACACCTCGTGATGATGATCCGTGATTCCGTACAACCTGCATTCACCACATACATTCACATCATTAGTATTTGGTGACATTATATATAATCTAAGATTCATAATTATAGGATCACGTCGCGTTCTATCCTCATATACGTTCCATTCGGTTTTCTTTCTGAATTCAAGCATTTCATCTCGGTGTTTAACCTTCAATGAGTTAACAATAATGTACCTGCATTTCATTTCATTCTCAAGGGCAACCCAGTTAGCATCGTTAATACTCATATATATTTACACCATACATACATACAAGTCTCACTCATTCGAATACATATAGTTCAATAACACGCATACATATTATCTAAACCAACTCATTTGAGTATAATAAATTTTACTTCATACACCTACCCCTCTATCCAAACTCTTACATAAAACTTACATTCTCACATATTCATACTAACAATTCTTAGTCAGAAACTACTATACATATAAGTCTCTTACATACCAACCTACGCGTATACTCATTTCTATTCGTGTTTACTAATGGGTTTCATCTACTAACATACGATTAATCTATTCATACATTCCTACATATTTATTTCGTTCCCACACATATTTGCATACACGCCCCATTCTTATCCGTACATCATAAACACTCTTCAATGAGTTTCGGGTACATTTCGGGAGCTTAAAAATGATTTCTATAATTATCCGTACCTCACAAAACTATATGGTAAGGTTGGGGTACATTATGGAAGTTTAATGGGGCTTGGGAATGGGTCTACGGGGTCCGGAATTGAAGAAAAATGAAGAAACGGGGCTGCTGGCGTCGGCTGGCGCGTAGACAGCAATTTAGGGCGTCGGCCAACTGCTGCCCAGCGTCGGGGACGCTACTACCAGCGTCGGCGATGCTGCCCCTGCAGCACCGACGTCAGATTTCATTCTTTTTGACGTTTCGACCCCCGTTCGCGCATCTCAAACTTCTCAAAACGTAAAATAACATTATTACAAGCCCCCAAATCATTCTAACACTTAACCCCAAGTTCCCACAACCAAATCCTATACTTTTATCTTACTTTCTTGATTTTGACCAGTTTGATTTTACCGAGTTGTTTCCGACAAAGTTAACTACTTTTTTACCCGCTACAACAATACTTACCTTAATACTAACATTACCTAACATTCTTACATGGTTCCCGTACCACAACATCCAAAATCCACATCCGACACATTACTTTCCACATTTTGACCCGTTTGAACTTAACAAGAGTTTTCATTCATAACTAATTCACATATTACCTAATACGACCTCACTTACTTTTGTTCTATCATTTCTTACCCATCATTCTTGCAATCAAAACTCATTATATATAAATAAATTTAGTTCGGGAATCACTTACCTTAAGCGTCCGTGTTCATGCTTGCTTCCTCGCCTCCGCTTGACCCGTTAACCTTCCGTTCTTGAGTCCATGCTAATGTGATTCCTATCCTTTCATGTCATCACAATCTCATTATGGTTAGCACACATGATCATTCATACTAACATTCATTTCTTTCCATTCATTCATTACTTAACTTTTTATTAACTAAATACCACATACATAAGGCATAGACTAAAAGTCACCTTATTCCACATTTACGCAACTCAATTACATCATACACAACACACAGATCATCTAATACATAACACATGACTTCTCTACTATTATAATTGTGTCCGAAAGGCTAACCATGCTATTCATTCATTGTTGACTTTCAGAAAGTCAATTGTCCTACTTACACACTTTCAAATTATGAACATGTATCCATATTAATATGGTAGGCCATAGTATTAACATTATGTAAGATTAAATATATTTATTTTATATTTAATCTAGTAGCCATTATAATCATTTACATTATATGGATCAAAATATATAACAATCCTTTTAAATAATTAGTTGGTAATTGTTGATGGGCCTAATTACCCTTATTAACTAATTAGGGTTTCCTCCTGGGTGCTTATATAAGGAGACTAATGTAGAGGTTTCAAGGTTAGACACACAACCTAATTACTCTCATAACATCAATCGACCTCCTCTCCATAACCGATTCCCTTGTCGGTTTCTCATCATCACCATCATTAGATTGCACCCTAAGGAGGAACCAGATCAAGCTGACAATCATGTCAAACAATGTTGCTGCGTCTACATCTGGATTCCCTACTGGTCTGTGCTGATGCAATCAGGTATGTTATTTATATGTTTTCCATTATGTATAAACAGAACTGATCATCATGTGGTATCAGAGCATATGTTGATTAGTCGGTTCTGTTTTTGTATCCATAAATCTGGAATAAAACTAGAAAACAGTTTTGAAAACCTTAATAAAATCCCGTATTGCCATCCGAAATCATTATTACGGATCATTACAGATGGTTACGGATGATTACGGGTCTGGGTTTTGTCATCTCGAATGCATTTCTGATCATTACGGATGAACTTATGCTCGTCCATCACGGATCAATAACTGCTTGAACATTTCGGACTTAGCATCACGAATCATTTCGGACTAAGCATCACCATTTCGGATGAATCTCGGACTAAGCATCATCATCCGAAATCATCCGAAATGTATCCGAAATCATCCGAAATGACTCGACTTAGGCGTCTTGGACACATCCGAGATCATTCGAAATGGTCCATTTCGGATAGTCCGAAATGATTCGAAATCATCATCTCAGATGAATCCAAGACATTCATGATTCATCCGAAATCATGAGTGTTCATAAAATTTCAAGACTTATTCGAAATCCTGTTACTTAATTGAGCAGTTAATGTGAACTAGATTTTAGCGCTAACAGGTGGTTTTCTATTAGATGATTGGTTTTGTAAATACTTAGTTAATTAATAAGGATCAAATAATGTTTTACAAAACCAAAATGGCTTTACTTGAATGAGCTTCTGCTGTATCATTTCTGGCCAAAACTGATTTCATACATCTACTTATCGTTCAAGTATTACGAAAGCTATGTTAAGTGTGCATCATAAACATGAATGTCTTAATATCTGGCCAAAGCTGATTTAATTCCTTCATAGATGGCATACTTAACAAGTGCATAACTAAAGTGATTGTCTCAATTTCTCGCCAAAGCTGATTTGTTACAACCACTTTGCACACATGCTTAAATGATTACACTTCTGGCCAAAGTTGATTTATCTTCGTTTAAGTAGAACTTTAAATAGTCTATTATTTTGATGTTAGTAATAGACATATCACAACCTCTTCACACAATGATCCTTATATTAATGATCCTTAATTAATTTTTTATGATCATTTCGTCTGCCTTATTCTTAGTACCCATAATTTTTACTCACTATAATTTTCTTCTATAAATCTATATCTCATCCACTCTAATTCCTAAATCTAATATGTTTTGCTTAAAGTTTCTATAAGAATTAGCTCTTAAATTAAATCCTTGATTATCTCTTAAGACACGATAATCCTATTGCTCTCTTCTGATATAAGTACTACAGAAGAAAATTAGAGCATGATGAATAGGATAAATCAAACATGATGTCTCTTATGATAATCAAGATCCCTCTAACATAATTGCTATCACTAAAGTTATTCCAGATTAAGTCTTTCCTAAGACTAATCTATTATATATAGAATAATCACAAGAATTCCTAATATGCATGCCTTCATTTAAAATTCTAAACTATAAGCTAAGTGGTATATGTGAATACATAATAATGTACAATACCATGACCCATAAAGTTAAGGGCTTACGCATGGGAATAAGTACATTTTCCAGTACATTACATACTAAGATTTTCACTTGTATAATTTGATGCCTTATAAATCAACTATAACACTCAAAAGTACCAAAGTACAATGAGTTTGTTGATAAGCAACATATGTACATAGAAATATATGTTTGAAACTGGAAAATAAGATGTTATTCACTTTACAACCACTAATACTTTAAAAGAGGATTGTTCTAGGGTCCATAGACAAATTACAAGTGCTAATTCCAACTTTAAGGTTCTTCAAGGGAAAATCTCACTGCATAATGTCATTAGACTAGACATAAGCAACGAGACTATCCATTATTCTAAAGAACAGTTGGATAAATTAATTAGATAGTCACTTATTAATGATATTTAAGTCTGATAATTCTTTAATATTCCTATTAACACATGATTAGTTGACTCTAGTTTTAAACTTTTCCTTACCAGAAGTCAACAAATAACTAACATGAGAGTTGGTGACAAAATTAAATGTTAAGACTATAAGAACCATAATAAGCAGTCTTCTGACAACGCTTTTCGATACCTTATATATTCTGAAGATTAATCAGAATATAGTATCATAATTAAGCAATGTTATGAAGGTTGTGAGGTTTGCATAGTCAACATAAAGTCACACTTATCTTAAACTCTCATCTTATTTGTTCTAAATATCTGGATTGAAACATTACTAAGATAAAACTAGATGATACCTTACATTTTTCATAACTTTTGTCATCATGCAAATGAGAATTTGACAAAAGAAAAATGAGACTTATAAATTTCATCCATTATAACCAAAATTCATGAGACATCATGACATGGTTAATGGGGATGATTTTTTCATCTAATCTCATTCTAAGTGATTTTAAATCATGACGTTATAGCCCTAAATATTACTTGGCTTAAGGAATAAGTATGGGTCCATCATAAGTCATTCACTGACATTCGTGGAACTTATTCCAAATGGAATATTCAGACATAATCAATTAAAGACTATCTACTTGTATCTAAATTTTGTCGCATATGGCCCACGTTCTTAGAAGTAATCTATTCATGTATGTACTTAATAAGATTTCTATTAAACATGTCCCTAAAGTTTCTTATGATATCTGGACATTAAAGAAATCGAATAAAGTCTAACGTATATATGATAGGTTCCCACATCACGTAGCTCATTGAAACTTCTCTTGTAGCATTCTAGAGATATTAAAGATCAGTGGGAGGATTAAGTGTCTTAATAATAACTTGCAATAGTTGCAAGAGGTAGGGGAGTGAAAACTTCATATTACTTCAATTTACACCTCTTGTACAAGACACTGCTCCATCTTAACACTGTTCTATCATAACTTGTCTCCTTAAAATCTAATGCTACTCTTACAAAAGTTTCATTGTTGCTTAATTGTGGGCACACTTAGATTTCTTACCTAAACTAACATAATCCTCAACAAGAGAAATCACAACGACTAACGTCATTAATTTGTTTTCTCTATTAGAATTTGTTGGTCGTTAAATATTGACCCTAAGCATGCTGAGTTCCTAAAGTTTTATAAGGTCAGTGGGAGCAGTCAAAGTCCTTATCATGACTTGTAAGGAATACAAGAGGCGGGGGGGGGGGGGGGGGGGGAGTGTGTCATTAAATTTCACTCCAAATTTAACTCCGATTACACCTCTTGTACACCATACTGCACCAACTCTTACAAACTTAGAATGAAAATGATAGCAACCTAACCAAGAGCTAATCCATAAAACTGAAACTTCTAATGAACCTAATGATCAACTCAGGAGGTCATCTAGGTTTAAAAACCTACGAACTTTGATGATTACATAACCTCCCTAACTGAAGTTGAAATGGATTTTTGAAAAGTTTACCGATCCTATCTCTTCAAATTAAGTCATTAGTGTCAATCAATCTTCTAAATGGAATAAAATAGTTTTCTAGTAAAACTGATTTTATGTGTTCGTATAACGTTGGGATTTGATTGAATTACCTAAGAGTGTTCATAACTAAATCAAATCCTAATATAAGCGTTAAGACACAAAGAGGCATGATTGATTGTCAAAGGTTATACTTAGAAAGAGATAAATTATCAAAGATTTCTTTGAGGATCATCACTGTTCTAGTAGCTTATAATAGTTTAAAGCTACATTAGATGAACATTAAAAACAATTTTCCTTAACAAATGGCTGACATATTTACATGTTCATAAAACAACCTGAAAGTTCTAAACTGAAGGTTAAAGAACACTTTATTTGTAAGCCAATAAAATTCATGTATGGGTTAATGCAAACATCATAATGTGATGAAATCTTAACGTAATTATTTTCATCAACAACCTAGTGGATTAATGTACCTACCTCGAAATTAGTGAGAGCAACTAAGATAAACCTGTCTATATAGATGATATTCTTTTGACAGGTATATGTTACATAAGTCAAAGCATTGTTAACACAAACTTTGATATAATAGATCTCAGAGATATCTCTTATGCATTAGATATCATAACATGTCGAGATAGACCCAATGGGACATTAGTTCCGGTCCATAAGTCTAACCTTAAATGGGTCCTTACATATGTAACAAACAATATTGCTTTCCTTTAGAGGATAATAGGATAAATGAGATTATTTCCTTACGCTTCATTAATTGGAAGCCTTATGTAAGTTTAAGTCTATACTCGTTTGGATATTACTCACATTGCAACACACTAGATTTGTCTAGATTAATGTGAAGCATCTAATGGAGTATTACAATATCTTTAAAACAAACGAGAGACTACAATTTAAAGAAGAAGTGAGAATTAAAAACCGGTTGATTACTTTAACTTTGTAATATTCAAAGATAACAAAATGTAATTTCGGGTATATCTTTATGTCAGCAGACAAAACCTATCTCATGGAGGAGTCATAATGCACTGATATTAACAACCTAAGTTATAACGACATAATATAGTCACTAAATGTTCTTGGAAATTTATCAGTGGACTCATAAGTTTATTAACTCCATATAATTAACGTTTTGAAGACTTAGTGTGATAAAATCAGCTACCATGACTCCTTGAACAGTAACAGTTCAAGAGGTGCTGCATTAAATTTCTATACGCACTTAATTATTCGTTTATGAACGAATTGAGGAAACTAAGTTTTGTATCGAATACATTCATGATATGCTTAAGGATCCTATGACTGAAGGGCTATTACCCATAAGTCTTATTAAGAGAGCTCATAGACGGGTATAAATTAATGGTCGTGCGCAATTGCATATCGTACTATGAATGACTAAGTATTAGTTAATTTTCCTCATCAGTTTGATTTTGTATGTCTCTAAGAATATGTCAAGTCGACATAATGGCATATAGACAAATAAAGTTACAAATCAAACAAAGGGCTTATGCGTATTTTGATCATAACGATTAGGTTTTAAATTAAGGCTATAGTATGATTAATGGGGGTCCTGAGTCGCATAATGATTCAACGGCTGTACTTCTCTGCTATAGTACTTGTTTAAGGCTAAAATGAGTGTTAACTCCTGATCAGGCTTACCAGATACTCATAGTAAATGATTACTCGGCTAAGTGGGAGAATGTAAGATTAAATATATTTATTTTATATTTAATCTAGTAGCCATTATAATCATTTACATTATATGGATCAAAATATATAACAATCCTATTAAATAATTAGTTGGTAATTGTTGATGGGCCTAATTACCCTTATTAACTAATTAGGGTTTCCTCCTGGGTGCTTATGTAAGGAGACTAATGTAGAGGTTTCAAGGTTAGACACACAACCTAATTACTCTCATAACATCAATCGACCTCCTCTCCATAACCGATTCCCTTATCGGTTTCTCATCATCACCATCATTAGATTGCACCCTAAGGAGGAACCAGATCAAGCTGACAATCATGTCAAACAATGTTGCTGCGTCTACATCTGGATTCCCTGCTGGTCTGTGCTGATGCAATCAGGTATGTTATTTATATGTTTTCCATTATGTATAAACAGAACTGATCATCACATTATACGTATTACATACTCATATTTTATGACATATACAACTACATGATCACTTATACACACACACACACACACATATATACATACATACATACATACATAATCCATTCCATTCACACTAGCATTCTCATATTTTTATAACTAACACCTTAACCCATACTAAGCTAACCCAACATCATTTCAACATAATATCCACATGAACTATATCTAAATCACACTTCTCATGTTAGTTTACTATCAATTTCATTATTCTCATGTTCTATACATGTTTACCGATTACTTGCATATAATTTCACATATTATTGTCATTTAGACATTTCATCAAACACTTGGTGTGCGTACTACTTTCTAAGCATAATGTACAAGTATTTCATGCTTTTCTTCCTACTTATCATTTTCATTCATCAACACAAGTAAATATCAAAGAAATTCCATACCGTACTCAACCTATATAACGATTACACATCACATACTACATAATACATCTAATTTGCGTAACAATTGGACATGGGTGATCCACTCATGTCGCCATCTTCATCATCACCAAATGGGTTTATGTCAAAAATATCAAATTACTTGAAATTGTTCATAACTAAAGTTTTATTTGGTGATTCTAACACACCTTCATACTAAATTTCATACAAATTCAAGAATTTATCATACACCAATTACTTGCAAAATCATCAAATCAATTTCTATGACTTACCACATGCTTGTTAAGGATAGATGATGCTAAATATTAATCCATGCACATAATCATCAAGCCAAATGGCTTCAATTTGTTGAATTTCTTCAAAACTAGAATGGGTTTTCTTTCTCCCCTTGAAATTTCGAACATCAGACATTGTTTTAATGTTCCTCTCATTCTCCACTAACTAGTTATATCATTTTTTACAATATACACATTTGGTCCCTCAAGCTTGCTTGCTTATTTTTACTTGGTCATAACTTATTTATTTAATTAACAATAACCCTAACCAAGTTAGCTAGTGACTTATTTATTTCATGCCATATCCCAAGAAGCCTTACTAGCTAATTAAGCCCTTGGGTTTTGGGGTGTTACAAGTCTACCCCCCTTAAAGGAGGTTTCGTCCCCGAAACCTTTCTCATTTTTACCAAACTATAACTACCTTTACCTACCTATTGCTCATTCTCTCATTTCATCCACTATGCATACTATGACATGAATTCACTCATGTCTTATACAAAGGAGCTTTATTCATGAACAAACATAGTCATATGTTTTGTCTCTACCTTTTGTATTAAGCAAAATGCTTTCATACATTTTAATCATGATAAACTGATTACTTCTACTTGTACTCGTAAATCATTCTTGATATGTTATCCTTCTAATTACTTTCATAGTCACATAAAAGTTAGAATATGGTCATGTCTTTATCATAAATATTAAGTTATAGTATCGCTATAGCAACAAGGCTACTATTTCACACTCACTTAATCGTACTTAACTCGAGTATTGAGCATCATTCTATGTTTGCTATCGTTACTTTTACTATGCACGCCCTCAGGTTAAACCTTGAACCGTTTCATTCATGTCACTTTATTATTTGCTTTCTCTTCATGCACTACTTATACTATTTAATTAAGTATGTTGCAAAAGTTCATCATATGAGTATTCAACTAATACCCCAAAATTTTCACTCAAGGTCCTAATGGTAAAAAATTTAAGATGAAATTTCTTCTTATATTGACCGGTAAAAGTCAAACATTCCATACTATGCCATACTTATCCTACCATTCATTAGTTCATAGGTCGTATTCAATCTACCAATTCATACTTATCAATCATGAGTTAAATATTTTACTAACCTTGATTTCATTGCATAAATCAATGATCCGTGACATGGATCGACCCGCTCCTTCATGAGTCCATTCCATAATTGGATTGATCTTACTCATCCATGTGATGAGCCTCCGCTCGCGAGCATCCTTTCACCAACTCTACTAGTTTCATCACTTCAAGCATTCTACCATTCTCATTTACAAAATTATCGATTAGACCTTCTTATTCGAATATTCATTTCGATTCGGTGTTTATTCACCTATATTTCTTTCACAAATTTCTCACTTACAAGCTATACTACATTGCACATTTTGTTTCTTACGTATTATTCTTACAATTCGTTAATTATTGTCAACTTCTACAGTTTGACTTTTCAAAGTCAACTGCCACTTATTACTTATTGTTTATAAATGTTGGAGTACGCGTTGTACTTACTTTCAGTTCGAACATACTTACAAAATATCATTTCATAATTTTAGCATTTATTGCAAAAACTTTCCTTTCCCATCAATACTTAAGTCATTCGCCCGGGTCTTAGCCCGTCATTCGCCCCAATTTTCATGATTAGATTATTACCATGCTAACACGTAACTTTCTTAAATACGTATTTCTTTTTGTAAAATTCCTCTTGCCGAATAATTATACTAGCTTCACGTATCATACTTCCCATGCTATTTCATTACACTCGCATTGTGATTATTAATTCAATTTCGGTTGACTTTTCAAAAAGTCAAACTGCATATACATTCTTATCTACATTTTATCAATTAGCTACAACTTATCCCACACGTGTTCATATATACAATTACATATGCATTCTATTAGTCAAGCATTATGCTTAACCCAACAAGGCTACCAACACCACTTACTTACAAGGTTTATACTTACCTTGGTTAGGGAAAGAAACACAGTCCCTTATTCACTCTCACGTGTTTGGTTCATATTTACTTACGAATTCAAGTCCTTTCGATTCTTACTTTTCATTCCCATATGTTTGATCCGTACATCAACTACGGATTCAAACTTTTTCATTCTTACTTTTCACTTTTATAAGTTTGACCCGTACTCACCCACGGATTCAATATTTTTTTTATTCATACTTTTCATGCTTACAAGTTTGATCCGTACATCAACTACGGATTCAAACTTTTTCATTCTTACTTTCCACTTTTAAAAAGTTTGATAACTTCTTATTCATACTTTTCCTTCTTATATGTTTAATCCATACTCACCTACGGATTCAAACCTTTCATTCTTATGGAATTCCTTCACTTTCTTGAGAGTCTTACAACTCCTTTCATCCACACGTCAACCTACTTCCCAATTATACCGGACATACATGTGATGATTATCATGGTCTCACGAATGTCATATGATTCTTGCGTACTGGCCAGGCGCGCAATCCACATACTAGTTTCGTGCCTTCATGTAATCATCACTTTATGCCCGGAGAAGTGGGTTTCAGTTCGTGCAACATCTTTAAAACCTTACCAAGACAATATCATTGTCTTTCGTTTAACATTTACCCTCCCAGAGGAGATTTTCTCGACACCGGTGCCCATATATTTTAATATTGTGTACCTGGGTGTAGTAGTCCAATCACATGCTCTAGATCGCATCCTTAGATCGTCCTTCTTATTCATCCAAGCTTGCTATACATACACCACACAGTTAGTCTTTTCTTATAACCATACATACACATGCTTCTATTCGGTTTTACCTTTGGGTCTAGATCGAGTCTCGGATTGTACGGGTTCCAAGTCACAAGAGCACATAGGTTTGAGTTCAAGTACTCATCTATATGTACTTGGTTTCACTCAAACCAGGGCTCTGATACCAACTTGTAAGACCCAAACACGTTTTAACCATAAAGACGCAGCGGAAATACGAGCCTTAAAATTTCTTTCTTTATAAACGTCTTGACATACTTGAAATTCCATTTTAAATAACTCTTTTACAATAAATACATTCTTCGTTCTCATTTATGAAAAAAAAAATAACTTATGTTTACTAAATTACATAATCACACTTCCCGTACAATCTATCTTATGACTCGATCTTCGACCACTTACACCTCGTGATGATGATCCGTGATTTCCTACAACCTGCATTCACCACATACATTCACATCATTAGTATTTTGTGACATTATATATAATCTAAGATTCATAATTATAGGATCATGTCGTGTTCTATCCTCATATACATTCCATTCGGTTATCTTTCTGAATTCAAGCATTTCATCTTGGTGTTTAACCTTCCATGAGTCAACAATAATGTACTTGCATTTCATTTCATTCTCAAAGGCAACCCGGTTAGCATCGTTAATACTCATATATATTTACACCATATATACATACAAGTCTCACTCATTCGAATACATATGGGTCAATAACACGTATACATATTATCTAAACCAACTCATTTGAATATAATAAATTCTACTTCATACACCTACCCCTCTATCCAAACTCTTACATAAAACTTACATTCTCACATATCCATACTAACAATTCTTAGTCACAGACTACTATACATATAAGTCTCTTACATACCAACCTACGCGTATACTCATTTCTATTCGTGTTTACTAATGGGTTTCATCTACTAACATACGATTAATCTATTCATACATTCCTACATATTTATTTCGTTCCCACACATACTTGCATACACGCCCCATTCTTACCCGTACATCATAAACACTCTTCAATGAGTTTCGGGTACATTTCGGGAGCTTAAAAATTATTTCTATAATCATCCGTACCTCACAAAACTATATGGTAAGGTTGGGGTACATTATGGAAGTTTAATGGGGCTTGGGAATGGGTCTACGGGGTCCGGAATCGAAGAAAAACGAAGAAATGGGGCTGTTGGCGTCGGCTGGCTCGTAGATAGCAACTTAGGGTGTCGGCCAACTGCTGCCCAGCGTCGGGGACACTGCTACCAGCGTCGGCAACGCTGCCCCTGCAGCACCGACGTCAGATTTCATTCTTTTTGACGTTTTGACCCCCGTCTGCGCATCCCGAACTTCCCAAAACGTAAAATAACATTATTACAAGCCCCCAAATCATTCTAACACTTAACCCCAAGTTCCCACAACCAAATCCTATACTTTTATCTTACTTTCTTGATTTTGACCCGTTTGATGTTACCGAGTTGTTTTCGACAAAGTTAACTACTTTTTTACCCGCTACAACAATACTTACCTTAATACTAACATTACCTAAAATTCTTACATGGTTCCCATACCACAACTGTTAGGAAACTTTATTTGTAAGTATTGAAGAAAAACACAATCAACTGGATCTATGAAGAGATCACAGTCCTGAAGATCACGAACTAGAAAAAGAAGATCAGATGGGACAACCGGAATACATAGCATCTACTTCAAAGAATCACAAGTTGATCAAGAGCTGAATTGGATTATCAGAAAAGGTCATTTCTGATAGATCTGATGATATTTCTGATGAAATATCATCTGTATCTGACGATTCTGATCATCAAGGATTTTCTGATGATTTGTTCATCAGAATTTCTGATGAAGTGGTTTATCAGAATTTCTGATGAAATAACCCACTAGTCTGAAATTGGCTCTGTCCTGCCACACTTACCGAAGCAAGTTGACATTAAATGATATCATGATGAAAAAGGCAACTTGAACGTTGGAATCAATGAATATGTCAATTGGCTACTTTTTGCAGGAATTATTGTATGAATAAACTATTGTTTATTCATACAAGCCGTCTATAAATAGAAGGCTCAACTAGGAGAAGCAAAGTGAGTTTGAAGCTTAGAATTCACACACACACCTAAACTCCATTGCTCTCTCCCCCACAGAATTCAAGATTCGTTTGTATTAGATAATAATCTTTCAATCACCTTGTAAACCATTTTGTTTCAAAGTGATATAAACTTGATAATTCTGTAGGTCTTGTTTCTTGAAAGTATGATTTCCATTTCCGCACATCTTTTTCACACCTACTGAAATCTCTTGCCATATTACGTGAAAAGAAGTTGTTTTGAGCCTGTACTAGGTCTAACAATTGGTATCAGAGCAGATTGAATAAACTATTTTCAAACGATCAATCGCTCATCTTCTTTTCTCTAAATATGGCCAGCTTTCAATCCTGGAATAATGCTTTTAACATTGGTTCTATGTCTAAACCTCCGACTCTGGTCAGAGAAGAATACCCCCAGTGGAAAATCAGGATGGTCAATTTCCTTAATGGTCATGACCGAGCTCTATTTCAATCCATTAAAAGGGGTCCACATATACCAATGACTGAAATACCTGCTATTCCAGCAACTGACCAATCACCAGCAATCCCTGCCTCCCGCGCTCCCAAAAGTGAATTAAACTGGAGTGCGGAAGACAAGGACCTGGTGGCTGGGGATGAAAGGGCAAAGTCACTTTTAATTATGGCCATCCCCAATGACATATTTTCACAAGTTGATGCATGTGCATCAGCTAAGGAAATATGGGATCAGTTGGAAAACCTTTATGAAGGAGGAGAAAGGATGAGAAGAAACAAGAGAACAAATAATGTCTCATCTTATGAAAGGTTTAAAAGTTTGCCAAATGAAAGATTATTTGATACATATCAAAGATTTACAAAACTTTTAAACGAGCTAAAGAAATTTGGTATAACAAAATCAAACGATGAAAGAAACATAAAATTTCTTGATGCCCTTCCTAGAGAATGGAGAAGTCTAACCATGACTTTATCATCAACCTTAGAACTAGGAAACATGAGTCTTCATGACTTATACAACATCTTGATCCCCAGAGAAGAAGAAATATTTGAAGAAACCATTCAAAGAGGGGGATCTTTAGCTCTAATCTCGAACTCACAAAGATCAACAACAACAAATGATCCACAACCATCAAACAGCCAAAATCTTGAAACTTCTGATACATCATCAGACTTTTCAGCTTTTGCTGAAGCAATAGCACTGCTCACCAAAACATTTGAGCAGAGGATGAGGGGAAGTAACCAGAGATACCAGAGGAGTGACAAAGGAAGGATGGATGGAAGATCTAAAGAAGAGTTTAGATCTAAAGATAAAGGGAAGGCTGAAGTTGTGTGTTACAAGTGCAAGCAAAGAGGTCATTATGCATCAGAATGCAAGACCAAAAAGCTGAAGGATGTTGCCTATTATGAGAAAAAGCTTGAAGAAGCAAAGAAGCAGCAACAAGTAAGCTTAATTGCTGGAACAGATACATGGTTATCTGATGATTCTTCTGATGATGAAGAAGAAGAATTGGCAAATTTTTGCCTCATGGCACTCTCTGAAGGACTACCAGAAACTTCAGAACAAAAGGTAAATTTAGACAATCTTGATCTTGAACACAAACTAAACAAGCTCATGTCAGATTTTCTAAATCTGCAAGAAAAACATCAATCAGATATTAGAAAATCTGATGAGTTGCAAAGGACTTTGAATAAAATCATTCTTGAAAACCAACATCTTATAGAGGACAGTTTAGATCAAAGAGCAAAAATTGAGTTTTATGAAAATGAAAGAAAAGATCTTTACAAGAAAATCAATGACAAAGAAATCAACGTAAGAGGTTTTCAACAGGCTAAAGAATTCATAAATTTTATTGAGTCCACACCAAAGAACAAAGGAGAGGGTTTAGGCTATACAAGTGCTACAAGATCAAATAGAAATAAACCCAATATCTTTGTAAAAGCAACTCATCAGATTTCTGATAATTTAGTATCAGAATCTGAATCTGAATCTTGCAAATCAATCTGTTCTGAATATTCTTTTGACAAACCAAACTTCAAAACAAACAAGAGTGAATGCAGTCAAGAATCTATAAAAACTCCAGAAGCAGTTCACTCATCTTTTCAAAATTATCCAATCATTCCATCACAAGAGGAACTATCAGAAAATTCTAATAACTCTTGTATGTGTGTTGACATACTGAAGCTTGTCCAACACCATCTTCAAAAGAAAAATGTAAAATATGTTAATGGCTCAGCATATAACAGAGTTTTTTATGCAAAACCAAGAAGAAATAAAAATAAAATGTTTCAAGTTTCATCAGAAACAGTACCCAAGCATGCCTGGGTACCAAAATCCCTCTAATCATTTCATTTCAGGACCATCATGTGCAGCAGATCTGGTACTGCGACTCAGGAAGCTCCAAGCACATGACTGGGGACAGGAGCTTACTCAGCAACTTTGTTTCAAAGCTGGGTAGAATGGTAAACTTTGGAAATGGTGTGAAAGGAAGGATCATGGGATATGGTTGCATAAAATATGGATGTTTGACCATAGAGAAAGTAGCCTATGTTGAAGGCTTAAAGTATAATTTGCTGAGTTGTAGTCAATTCTGTGACAAAGGTTTTCAGGTAACCTTTTTACCAAAAAAATGCTTGTTAATAGGTATAGATGATAACAAAATTTATTTAAGTGGGAAAAGGATAAGAAAATCAATCTACTATTTTGACTTCAAAGAAGAAAGTGAACATCCAAAACTGTGTTTATTTTCAAAACATAACAAAGGTAGTAGTTGGTTATGGCACAAAAGGCTTGCTCATTTAAATTTCAAAAACCTAAGCAAATTAGCAAGCAAAGGTCTGGTAAAAGGATTACCTTTGATATCCTCAAAGAAGGATAAAATTTGTGAAGCATGTGAAATGGGAAAATCCAAAAGAAGCTCACACAAATCAATTTCTGAGTCTTCTATTTCACAAAATTTGGAACTTTTACACATGGATTTGTGTGGACCCATAAGTACAGAAAGTTTTTCTGGAAAGAAATACATACTAGTAATAGTGGATGACTTCTCCAGGTACACATGGGTAGAATTTTTTAGAAAGAAGAGTGAAACTCCTGATCTGATCATTAATTTTATTAAGAAAATTGAAAATCTGTTAAAACTAACAGTGAGAAGGATCAGATCAGACAATGGAACAAAATTTAAAAATGCAAAAATTGAGAATTTCTTAGTAAGTAAAGGAATTTCTCATGATTTTTCTGCTCCAAGAACACCCCAACAGAATGGTGTGGTTGAAAGAAGGAATAGGACCTTGGTAGAAGCTGCAAGAACCATGCTAGCTTATGCTAAATTGCCCACTCACTTTTGGGCAGAAGCTATAGCAAATGCATGTTTTACACAAAACAGATCCATAATCAATAAAAGGCACAACAAAACACCTTACAACATTATAAATGGAAGAATACCAAGTATAAAATTTTTGCATACATTTGGTTGTAGATGTTTTGTTTTTAATGATTTTGAAAGCCTTGAAAAATTTGACAGAAAAGCAGAAAAAGGCATTTTTCTTGGTTACTCTTTGTCCTCAAAAGCATACAGAGTTTTTATTATCAACACCAGGACCATCAGAGAAAGTTTGTATGTCTCATTCGATGACTCATCAGAAACAGGGGTTTCTGATGGTACATAAAAGAAATAAACTTTTCTGATAAACAAGAAAATTTTGAACATCTCTTTGAAATATTAAATGAAGATTTCCTAGAACATGATAATGCCTACAAAAATAAATCAAAAGATTATTCATGTTCTAACCCTGCAGATCAAGTATGTAGTACATCAGAAATCCAGATTTCTGATACTTTTCAGACAAATGTAGCACCTGATCAGGGGGAAACTTCAAATCCATCAGAACCAACAACATTTCACAACAAGTTAAGATGGATCAAAGGACATGTTCATTCTGACATCATAGGCAATCCTGCAGATGGTGTCAGAACAAGATCTGCCACTGCACATGAGTGTGCATTCTCTGGGTTCTTAAGCAAGATAGAACCCAAATCTGTCAAGGAAGCTCTAAATGATCCAGACTGGATTCAAGCCATGCAAGAAGAGCTTGATCAATTTGAAAGGAGCAGGGTATGGGATCTGGTACCCAAGCCAAATGAAAAATCTGTCATAGGCTCAAAATGGGTGTTCAGGAACATATCTGATGAGAATGGCATAATCACCAGTAACAAAGCAAGGTTAGTGGTCAAGGGTTACTGTCAACAAGAAGGTATTGATTATGACGAAACTTTTGCACCAGTAGCTAGATTAGAAGCTGTAAGAATTTTTCTTGCTTATGCTGCATCTAAGGACTTAAAAGTTTATCAAATGGATGTAAAATCAGCTTTTCTGAATGGTAAAATTGAGGAAGAAGTTTATGTGCATCAACCAGAAGGCTTTGTTGATCCAAAATTTTAAAATCATGTTTATAGATTAAACAAAGCCTTGTATGGGTTGAAGCAAGCTCCTAGAGCCTGGTATGAAACTTTATCAAACTTCTTACTCAATTCTGGGTTTACCAAAGGAACTATTGACACCACTCTTTTTCTCAAAACACACAAAGGTCACACTTTGCTGGTCCAGATATATGTTGATGACATTATATTTGGATCAACAAATGAAAAATTTTGTGACAAATTTCAAAAATTGATGACCAGCCACTTTGAAATGAGTATGATGGGTGAGTTAACCTTTTTCTTAGGGTTACAGGTAAAACAAAGAATTGATGGAATATTTTTTAGTCAATCAAAATATGTGAAAACAATTCTACAAAAATACTCACTTGAAAACTGCTCTGTTTCAAAAACTCCCATGGCAACAGGGAACAAGTTAGATTCTGATAAAAATGGAATAAGTGTTGATATTAAAACCTATAGAGGGATGATATGATCACTGCTTTATTTAACTGCAAGCAGTCCAGATATCAATGTGATCCTAAAGAATCCCATCTGAAAGCTGTAAAAAGGGTTTTTAAATATCTCAAAGGCACATCAGAAATTGGTCTCTGGTATCCAAAGGATACAAACCTTGAATTAATTGCATACACAGATGCAGATTATGCAGGGTGTAAAATTGACAGGAAAAGCACATCTGGTGCCTGTCAACTTTTGGGAGAAAAATTGGTATGTTGGGCAAGCAAGAAACAAAACTGTGTTGCCACATCAACAGCAGAATCAGAATATGTAGCAGCAGCAAGTTGCTGTTCACAAGTGCTGTGGATGCAAACTCAACTGAAAGATTATGGAGTAACTCTGACAAGAATTCCAATTCTATGTGACTCAAAGAGTGCCATTGCAATAACTAAAAATCTTGTTCATCACTCAAGAACCAAACACATAGATGTCAGATACCACTTCATAAAAGATCATGTGGAGAAAGGTAACATTGAAATGTATTTTGTTCCAACTGAAAATCAAATTGCTGATATCTTTACAAAACCTCTTGATGAAAAAAGACACAATTTTTTAATCAGCAAACTAGGCATGGTTAATCTAAATGATGAAGATTTCTCAGAAAACTCAAAAACACAAATTGAAGACCAACTTGTTGAAAATCAAAATTCTAATATTCATAGTACAAATCAACTTGTTTCTGATAAAACAATCCATCAATCTGATGGAACACAAGAAAATCTGATGAACTATCCATAAATGATAGTTTATCAGGTATTCTGAAGAAATATCAGGATATCTGGTAAAAGCACCAGAAGTTCTGATATAAAATCAGAAATTATGTTTGAAACATCAGGATAATCTGTAAAAATACATCCTCATGCACATTCCACATATTGTAATTACTTATTTTCGTGCATTTTTTTGTCTTGTTTTTTAAATTAAAAAAAAACAAAAAGGGGGAAAAGTAACATGCATACTGATGGAGTTCCATACAGCTGTAATAATCAACCGTCTCATTTTCTTTTCGGTTTATTGAATTTCATTTTTTTTGCATACAACGTCATTTTTTCATAAGGAACTTAAATGTGACACGTAGGCACTAGAATCATTAGGAGCTATGAAAATAGATGCCTAGTCATTAAATGCTTACTCACACATGTGGCTTAATAGACTGTCAAAATCACTGTTACACTCACTGATACATTCACTGGGATAGATATCTTCTTAATTGAAGAGAAAAAGGTTGGCTGTTATCATCACTTTCACCTATAAATATTAACAACCTGAAAAGAACATTTGTAACAAAAACCAGCTCTTCAAAAGCCTTTCAACAGTTTTTTCCTTATAAAAAATGGGTCGCCCAAAATTGATGAAAGCCACTCAGTTCCCTCTTCCGTTTCATAGACTTCACAATCTTAGATTAAGATCCAACTTGGAAGGACCTGCATGGGAGGACTGCAGGTTTGTGTACAATATGATCATGCGAAGTCCTCTAGGCTTTGCTGTGTCATCACATGTCACCATATATCCAGAACTTCTCCAAGAGTTCTGGTGGAACTCCCAAATCATTTTTGGTGGTACTTCCATGTGGATTGAAAATGAGGTTATGGGAGTAAATATTACTCTAAAAGAAGAAACAATCAGAAATGTCCTCAAACTGGGTGATGATCATGAAATCCAACTTCCGAAAAAATCAAATGTGCAACAAACCTTGACTGAAATGGGCTATCACACACTCAACTCGTCAAGGGCCATTAGCAAGTCTGGTTTTATACCACCTTTCCAGTTTTTGGTAACACAGCTAAGTGTCTGCTTTTCCAAGAAAATTGGACACTTCAATGAGCTGTCGAATAGGATGATGGAAGTGGTGCATGCTGTGATACAAGAAAAACCTTTCAACTATGCTAAGTTTCTAATGAGAGACCTAGAAGCAAACATCCACGACCGTCAACCCTTTCTGATTTACCCTCGATTTGTTACCAAGGTGATCACTAGTCAGCTGGACTTTGGAGGAGTGAGAAGCTGCTATTCAAGAACTGAGCTGGTACTTCAAGAAAACATTAGTGAAGCCACCTTGACACCATCAACAAATCACACCGGACGAGTAACCAGTCTTTGGTTATATGTGAAGTGCATGTTCAATGTGTTAGAGGAGGAGGAGTAGTTTTTCTTTGTTTTATGTTTTGTTTTCGTTTAAACATGTTTGTTTTATGTTTACTTTCAACAGGTTTGTTTTAATTTTTTTTTGGTAACTAGATCTAGGGGGAACTAACACAACCTGACTGATAAAATCAAAGAAAATCTGGTGAATTACACATGAATACTGACAGAAGTTAGTAGAACTCAAAATCTGATGATCAATCAGAAAAACTGATCATTCACCAGAAAACTGTGAAAATTCTGATAACAAATCAGAAAATCATATTTTGTTTTGAAAAACCAGAAAGTTTAACAAATCATCAGAAAAACAATTCTTTTAATCAGATTTAATTGAATTTATGAAAATCCAATTTTTTTAAGAAAAAGTTTCTTTCTAAATTTTTTTTCTGAGGACTGGAACAAGCTATATAAAAATATACCTCTGGTATATCAGAACAAAGGTGTGGAGTTCAGCACTGCAAGACTACAATGTAAGTAAAATCTCAGAACTCTACTTATTCCCTCTCATCTCAAAAAAAAAAATCTGATGATATATATATATCATTATGAGAAATATCTGGGGAGACACACAATGGGTTTCGATTGGACCTTTTAAAAAGGGGTCCCACATAGAGAAAAGGTGCAAGTTGGAAACTAGTGTTTATCTGCAAAATCTTTGAAGTCTCTAAGTATCTTTATAAGGATATACATTAAATTAGAGATAAATCAAAGGTTTTTCAAAAACGGTTGTTTCCTTAAAGGATTAAAACATCTTAAAGGTGTCATTAATCACCTTGGACTCAAACAACCCACGACAAACAAAAATCTCTGTCCATACACCCTATAAATACCTCATTCAAAAACAGAGTCTTTCATCTTCAACCTTCAAATTCAAAACCCTAAAACCCCTTTTCCAAAAACAAAACCCAAATTCTCAATGGCTGCTGTCAACATCAACTTACCTCAAATTAAACACTCTGTTCCTTTCATCACTGAAGATGAATTTCTTCCATTAAAGAGCAACAATGAAGCAATGAATGATAACATCGAAGAATATGATATGAAGTGTCAAATTCTCATTGAATTTCTAACAAGATGCCCGTTACCTCAAGCTCTTACAAAGACCAGAGAGGTACCACAAGAACTCATACAACAAGTTGTAAAACTCTCAAAATCTCAAGTCAAACTGAGCTAACAGCACATGTATGGGGAAATATCTTCATTAAAATTTCACCAGAAAAGATAAGGGAATGTTTGGAACTACCCTTACATCAGAACTTTGAAAAGTCACCAGAAAGAGAAGATATGTTTTCACAACTTGATGCTGTAATGGGATACAAAACAAAGATTTCAACAATCAATAAATTCAAGAGAAACAAGCTACCTGCCTTCTGGCAAGTCTTAATGGAAATTCTAAACAAGTGTCTATCGTCAAAGATTGGAGGAACAGATCAGATAAATATGAACATTCTAACAATCATGTTCAGTCTAATTAATGGATTGAACATTGATTATGGAGCAGAAATATTTATTCTGATCAGGAGATCAATTCTGACCAAAGATGGTAGAATAGATTCACATCTACCCTTTCCAAGATTTCTATCTATCATAATTTCTGATGCTTTTCTGAAAAGAAACATAGCAATACCAGCATCAGAAAATATGTGGAAGACAGAAATTATGAAACCTTGGAATGCTGCAGGGTCTTGGAAGACAGATTATGATGTACCTGCTCTAACAGAAAAAATGATGAGTGATACCAGAAGAATCACCATACAGAGCAGAATACCTGAAAATGCTGAACAAAAAGTCAGAAAGAAAAGGAGTTTTTGAACAAGTGTCCCCTATGGAGCATGAAGCACAGGAGTCAAGCACACCAAGAATGGAACAGCAGGATGAATCTGATCCTCATCTAGCTGATAAAGATATAGATATGAATCCTGTGGCTGAAGGACATCATGCTGAAGACTCACACATTGGAGAAACAGGTGCACAACAGTCTAAAATAAACATATTTTATGATTCTGAGAATGATTCTGATGAATCAATTCAAGGAAAACATGAAATCTTACTTAGAGATACTATTTCTTCAAAACAAGATGTGAGTAAAACAAAAGACTCATTTTTTGAATCAGATTCTGAGGAGGAAAATGTAGTAACAACAGGTGGAGATCAGCCTGCTGATCAAGGAAACCTGGATGAGAAAACAAAAAGTTTCTCAACAACTCATGGAGAACCTGAAAAGGTTCAAGGATATGAGGAAACCCAGAAATTGAATTTGTTTCAATTTTCTGGTGAGGATATAGGGAATTTGGATTCGTCCAATCCTTTTAACCTTAAAACAGCAGAGAATGTGTTTTCTGCTGGTGGTAGAAGAGAAACATCTGTTGTTTTTCCAATTTCCCAAGAACATCAATCTATGTCACCTAAACAATTTCAAAGAGAACCTGAAGATAAAGCTGCTACTGTGAAAACAGCAACAGAAGAAAAACTTGATCTAATACTAGAAGAAATCAGAAATCAAAAGTTAGAGATCAAGTTTTTGTCAGAAACTGTCAAAGCTGTGCAGAAGCAAACTGAAGACAATACTGCAACTCTCAACAAATTGCAAAAATCATCAGAAAACAAAGAAAGCTCATCAGAAATTGAGAAAGCTATCAAGGAACTGAATGATATCAAGAAAAAGATGGCTGAGGGTGCAACTGCAGGAGAAAGCTCAAGTTCAGGGAAGCTTCTTGAAGAAATACAGTTCCTCAGAGCCAACAACAACAGCATGACTGAGGCTTTTGAGAAACTGTTAATGGAATTAGCTGCACAAAGAAATCAAGAAAATCAAGAGTACCAGAAAATGAAGAAACAAGAGGAAACAAATACTCAAGCTCTTACTAATGTTCATCTGTTAGTTAAGAGACTGCAGTATAATGTTGCCAGACTAGCAAATTTTGATCTTCATGAACTGAAAGCCCCAATTCCACAAGAAAGACAAGCAAGAAGATCAGAAACTTCTCAACAACAACCAGAAATTGTTCAACAAGATCAAACCAAACCAACAGAAACCTCAACAGCTCAAAAACAGAAGCAACCCATGGGTCCACCTCAAGATAAACAGAAGATACTCATGGGTCCTCTACCAAATGTCTCAAAGCCAGACACATCAAGGGTACAACCAAAAGATCATGTTCCAGTACAACCAGTTTCTACAACCATCACAGGAGAAACAGAGTTGAGCATACTAATAGATACAAAAGAAAAGAGAAGAATGGAACATGAAGTGACTTCCTCAAAAAGGCCAAGAAAAGAAATGATAGAAGATTCAGAAGGGAACATCAGAGAAATGGAAGTGCTAAAAGGTGATTTACACACTATTATGTACCCTGAAGAACATCTAAAGAATTACTATTGGAAAGGTCCAGAAGACAACCCAAAGAGATCACTCTCTCCAATGAGCAAAGGTATTGTTGAAAACAGAAACAATGGAGGTTGGGTAATTTTACACAAGCACATGACCAATCCAATAGTATCAATTGAAAGAATTGATACAATGACCACTGGAGGAGGCATCCTAGGCAATGAAGCACAAAACAAGTATACCTTGATCAGAAAAGACAACAGTCAACAAAAGGTTACTGATGCAGATCTGGCTGATTATATTCACCCATTGGGAATAGTCAAAATGAAAAATATCATTGATGAAATGAAAGGTAATTCAGTTATAATCAGAAGAGCCCTTGAAAGTCTCAAAAGTGCAGGAGCAAAGTTATACAAAAGGGCTGCACTGGCAGACTTTGATCTATGTATCAATTTTGAGTACAGCAACAAAGTGCTAATACCACCTCCAAACACTTCAATTCCAGCTGAAATTGCTTCTAAACTATTAAGAACTGGAGCAATCTTTGATCAACCAGAAATGAGTGTAGTCTTCAAAGATGCTAATAATGAGAAAGCTCTGTTCAGAATCAGTGATTTATGCAGGTATTCAAATCAAACTCTGAAATATATAAAAAAACTGCATGAATGAAAAACAAGAGCAGCTCAAAAAGAAGGGAAAGAACAATGAAAAGCTGAGAAAAAACAATTGAAGAGTGCATTGAAAATTGGATGGAAGCAAGAGGATGGTATAAAGAGATGTACAAAGAAACTCAAAAGGCAATTGACTATAAGAAGAGGCTGAAACCTGGAGACAAATACAGAAGTGGAGTGAAGATCAACTAACGATTTAATAAGATTAAATTTCCTGTTTATGAACAATATTTTATCAATTTTTTTTGTTGGTTTGACTATGTTCAAATGTTTCTGAACTTAGTTGTTTTTGAATTTCTCTTTCAAAGAAAGTTGTTTATGTTTGATATAGAGGTAGTTCATTTTCTTACAATACTTAGGGGGAAACTGTTAGGAAACTTTATTTGTAAGTATTGAAGAAAAACACAATCAACTGGATCTATGAAGAGATCACAGACCTGAAGATCACGAACTAGAAAAAGAAGATCAGAAGGGACAACCGGAATACATAGGATCTACTTCAAAGAATCACAAGTTGATCAAGAGCTGAATTGGATTATCAGAAGAGGTCATTTCTGATAGATCTGATGATATTTCTGATGAAATATCATCAGTATCTGACGATTCTGATCATCAAGGATTTTCTGATGATTTGTTCATCAGAATTTCTGATGAAGTGGTTTATCAGAATTTCTGATGAAATAACCCACTTGTCTCAAATTGGCTCTGTCCTGCCACACTTACCGAAGCAAGTTGACATTAAATGATATCATGATGAAAAAGGCAACTTGAACGTTGGAATCAATGAATATGTCAATTGGCTACTTTTTGCAGGAATTATTGTATGAATAAACTATTGTTTATTCATACAAGCCGTCTATAAATAGAAGGCTTAACCAGGAGAAGCAAAGTGAGTTTGAAGCTTAGCATTCACACATACACCTAAACTCCATTGCTCTCTCCCCCACAAAATTCAAGATTCGTTTGTATTAGATAATAATCTTTCAATCACCTTGTAAACCATTTTGTTTCAAAGTGATATAAACTTGATAATTCTGTAGGTCTTGTTTCTTGAAAGTCTGATTTCCATTTTCGCACATCTTTTTCACATCTACTGAAATCTCCTGCCATATTACGTGAAAAGAAGTTGTTTTGAGCCTGTACTGGGTTTAACAACAACATCCAAAATCCACATCCGACACATTACTTTCCAAATTTTGACCCGTTTGAACTTAACAAGAGTTTTCATTCATAACTAATTCACATATTACCCAATATGACCTTACTTACTTTTGTTCTATCATTTCTTACCCATCATTCTTGCAATCAAAACTCATTATATATAAATAAATTTAGTTCGGGAATCACTTACCTTAAGCGTTCGTGTTCATGCTTGCTTCCTCGCCTCCGCTTGACCCGTTAACCTTCCGTTCTTGAGTCCATGCTAATGTGATTCCTATCCTTTCATGTCATCACAATCTCATTATGGTTAGCACACGTGATCATTCATACTAACATTCATTTCTTTCCATTCATACATTACTTAACTTTTTATTAACCAAATACCACATACATAAGGCATAGACTAAAAGTCACCTTGTTCCACATTTACGCAACTCAATTACATCATACACAACACATAGATCATCTAATACATAACACATGACTTCGCTACTATTACAATTGTGTCCGAAAGGCTAACCATGCTATTCATTCATTGTTGACTTTCAGAAAGTCAACTGTCCTACTTACACACTTTCAAATTATGAACATGTATCCATCTTAATATGGTGGGCCATAGTATTAACATTATACGTATTACATACTCGTATTTTATGACATATACAACTACATGATCACTTATATATACATACATACACACATATACATACATACATAATCCATTCCATTCACACTAGCATTCTCATATTTTTACAACTAACACTTTAACCCATACTAAGCTAACCCAACATCATTTCAACATAATATCCACATGAACTATATCTAAATCACACTTCTCATGTTAGTTTACTATCAATTTCATTATTCTCACGTTCTATACATGTTTACCGATTACTTGCATATAATTTCACATATTATTGTCATTTAGACATTTCATCAAACACTTGGTGTGCGTACTACTTTCTAAGGATTATGTACAAGTATTTCATGCTTTTCTTCCTACTTATCACTTTCATTCATCAACACAAGTAAATATCAAACAAATTCCATACCATATTCAACCTATATAACGATTACACATCACATACTACATAATACATCTAATTTGCGTAACAATTGGACATGGGTGATCCACCCATGTCGCCATCTTCATCATCACCAAATGGGTTTATAACTAAAGTTTTATTTGGTGATTCTAACACACCTTCATACTAAATTTCATACGAATTCAAGAATTTATCATACACCAATTACTTGCAAAATCATCAAATCAATTTCTATGACTTACCACATGCTTGTTAAGGATAGATGATGCTAAATATTAATCCATGCACATAATCATCAAGCCAAATGCCTTCAATTTGTTGAATTTCTTCAAAACTAGAATGGGTTTTCTTTCTCCCCTTGAAATGTCGAACATCAGACATTGTTTTGATGTTCCTCTCATTCTCCACTAACTAGTTATAACATTTTTTACAATATACACATTTGGTCCCTCAAGCTTGCTTGCTTATTTTTACTTGGTCATAACTTATTTATTTAGCTAACAATAACCCTAACCAAGTTAGCTAGTGACTTATTTATTTCATGCCATATCCCAAGAAGCTTTACTAGCTAATTAAGCCCTTGGGTTTTGGGGTGTTACACTGTTAGTGCAGTATGTGTCTATCGCCTCCGTCAATCAGAATCGTAGCAGAAAATGAAGAATACTAGACTTTATATTGTAATATTAGAGATATCTAGACAAAAAGGCAAGGTGGCATTTCTGTAATAATGAGAAATCTCATTAAAAGCCTTGTGCCTATAAATAGAGCCTTAGACTTAAGAATTAAAACTTTTTGCCATTTTAGAGATTTTGGAGCTTGGTACTTAGAGAGAGAAAGTAGAGAGAGAAAGTGCTCTAGGTGATTCACGGTTCTTGTACGATTTCAGATTTATCAAAGAATCACGTTTATATTACGTCACGTGTGTTAGGTCGCGTTCGTGTACGGATTCCGCACGTTATACGTTCGTTTCGCAATCGTTTCGGAGTCAAAACCGGTCCTACACACACCAGTCTTCTCCCCATTTTTTTTATCAAATTCAACAGGTACCACCTGCATTAACATTGTTATATTATACATAAAAAATTATTTAAATAAGTCATATGTTTACAACGTTTAATTTAATCAGACTAGAAACAGAAAGTATACATACCAATGAAAGATCTTTAGGTTCATCCATCAGTTGAACAAACGATAAAACCATCTTCTAAACTGCAATTTATGACATCTATTATTTCATATTCATAATATTTGTGGTTAATTTTGTTATTGTAAAATTACTTTAAAACATCAAGAACACATAAGTTTAGCATATTGCACCCAAGCATCTTTTCTGACTATAAGCCAAACTTTTTACTCTTATAAGTATTTCATAAATCAACGTTAGTTACTTACAAAGTATTTCAACAAAATTGTCGAGCAAACAATAAGTTATGATGTTTTGTTGAAAAAAATCAGTTTTTTTACACATTCATTATTAACTTATTTTTGCCTAAATCTATTCTGTAACTTAATCTTATATGGTTTACCTAATTTTAGCCAAAAATTAATAATTTTAACCATTACTTTCTTTATGCTTTTTCTGAGTTAGAGCATCTATAAACTTCATCAACACATTAAATCTTTGATATTCTAAACATGCAATCTATAAATACTACTGATTTTTTGTTTCAACCTGTTTCCCTGTTCTTCCTACATCAGAATTTCATTTACATATCGATTTAACTGATTTTAATCATTCAAAAATTACTAAATGTTTGAAATTAACCAACAACGTATGTTCGAAATCCTCTTATTCTCTTCGTAGTGATGTAAGAAAGCTTTGTTGAAAACCCTAGCCGATGATGAGGATGAGTTATGTTTAGTAAATGTGTTGAAGGAATAGAAATTTAGATGGTAATAATTTGTGTGCTTGGAAGAAGATATTGATGTGATGGTATAGCTAAACAACAGCTATGTCATCATTATTTTTTTTAGTTTTGTATTATTTAAATTAATTCTTATATTTGTTTTGTTTATCTAATATAGCAAATGACAAATAAGAGAAGATTAGAAAATACACCGTTGATTGATACTGGTTTAGTTGGAGAATCATCTAAATCTAACAGTAAGTTGTTTGAATACATTTCGTTTTTCGTTAACACTTAAATTTATAGCATCTAATACTAAATATCTATTCATGCCCTTATGTTACCAAATAATTATTTAGGTACACTTAGAAGAACACCATTGTCAAATATCACCAATGGTAAAATTTTACTTTTTATTAGTCTTCTTATAGAATTTTACATTAATTTTTCTTTTTTTATTGTACAATTAAAATGTATTTCTAATATGCTAATTTTTTTGATCCACTATTTTATATATATCATTCAGGACGACACCTCAATCATCTATCGGTATCGTACATTTTTAATTACTTTTAATTATTTAAAGATCGTGTATGATGTGTTGTAATTACATGTTTTTATATATGTACATTGTTAGGTACAAATGATGCAGTTCCATTAGCTTGTAACTCAAACGGTATGTCATATGTTAACGTAACGTTTTACGAGCGAAAATAATTGATACACTGTTTTTTTAACACATTTATGAATTAGTATTATTTTATATAAAAATTAATAATATGAACATTTCAGCATTACTTGCTGCTCAGAGAAGAAAAATGCGCAAGATTTGTCTCGATAGTAGGCAAACAAATTCAAATAAACAAAATACTGGTCCGTGTGGTAGAGGATCCTCTAAAGTTGTTAACAGATCCGAGTTCATCGACCAAGAGAATTATCATCCTAATCTTCCTTCTTCATCTAATAGTTTCCACACAGTGCGTAACTTGAAATCTTTAACCACAACAACACCCTTAAGTGGCATAACAACTTGTACGTAATCTCATAAAATGTTATATCTCAATCTATATATATATATATATATATATAAATTAAAATACAAATATAATCGTAACTTTATGTTACTATCTTTTATTTGTGACTTTTACAGGTACTCTTACTTTGAATAACCAATTAACCCCTACTTCTAGCGGTTCTCCGTTTTCTATTATTTCAAACATTGTTACACAAAATAGTAACTCTGTTCAATCTTCTTTGTTGACCAAGCTTAAATCTGGTAAACAAAAGATTTTACCTAAGAAACGCGTTATCAAACCTATTCCAATGGTAGATCTTACTTCTGATGATAAGAATGAAGAGTTACATTCCATTCAAGACCCTTTTAAAGGTGTATCGACAGGTAATAATAATGGTACATATGTTTTTAGTTAAATAAACGCTATTTATTAATTTATTCTTTATTGGTCAATCAATTTTATGTTTTCAGAGTACTTGGATCATGGTAATCAAAGCCTTAGATGTGAGATGTGTGATTCATTATTATGGTCTGACGAAGGTGGTAAAGGGAGAATTACATTGGGTAAATTAACTTATAGCTTATGTTGTGGTTATGGAAAAGTGGAGCTTCCAGATTTGAAAGAGCCTCCTTCAATATACAAGGATCTATTTGCAAATTCTAATGAAAACAACAAGTACTTTTTAAAAAATATCTGTCGATACAATTCGATGTTCTCCTTCACATCAATCGATGGAAAAGTAGATTCAAGCATCAACAGTGGTAGGGAACCATATGTATTTCGTATAAGTGGACAGAATTTTCATACATTAGGTGGTTTGGTACCTGCACCTGGAAAAGATCCAAAGTTCTCTCAGCTTTATATTTATGATACTGATAATGAAGTTTCAAATCGAAAAAGGTTGTCCAGGTAATATCATACCAAAGTATTTATGCATTTAGTATTTTTAATATACCAATATTTAGATGTTACATATTATTTCGTATTTACTTTATACCTTTTTATTTTGACAGTGACTCTACAAATAAGTCTGATTCGCATTTAAAGCAGATATATATTCAGCTCATTAAGTTTATAAAAGACTTCCTGGATCATAATAATGAGTTGGTTAAAAGTTATAGAATGGCAAGAAACCACTTCAATGACAATCCTAATGAAAACTTCAAGCTTCGTCTCATTTACAAAAGAGATCTTGATGGTCGTACTTACAACTTGCCCTCAACTTCAGAAGTTGTTGTATTGATTCTTGGCGATCTCCAACAAATTATTGATCATCGTGATATTGTTGTTGAGTCGCACACTGAAGGTCTTCAACGAATCAGCGAACTTCATCCATCATATCTAGCCCTTCAGTATCCAATCCTTTTTCCCAATGGTAATGACGGATATAGAATAGACATTCCACATAGGGATGGTATACGTACGTTAAAAAAAATCGACCCAAATGTATAATAAGAGAATTCTTTGCTTATAGAATTCAGGATCGATCTACTGCTTTTTCTCTAATTTTAAATGCTCGGAGATTGTTCCAACAATTTTTGGTAGATGCATATACCATGATTGGGAGTGAAAGGCTTAGTTATATCCGTTTTCAACAGAAGCATCTTTGGTCTGAAACATACGAAAATCTTCAAAAGTTGAACAATCAAGGAAAAGATGATTTATCTAATACCGGTATACGGGTAGTCTTACCATCTTCTTTTACCGGTGGTTCTCGGTATATGCAGCAAAACTATCTAGATGCTATGACTATATGTAAATGGTTTGGATATCTGGATTTTTTCATTACCGTTACATGTAATCCGAAGTGGCCAGAGATTAAACGATACCTTCTAAATACTTCAATTAACCCTGAGGATAGACCAGACATTTTGTGTCGATTGTTTAAGATAAAGCTCGATTCAATTACAAAGGATCTGAAGGACAAAAAAATATTTGGAGAACTAAGTGTAGGTATGAAGGTTTTGTTATATGATTATTATAATACCAAAAATATTACTAATGTTTTTTTTACAATTTTCTGAATATCATTATTTTTATTGTAGCCGTTTATACTGTGGAATTTCAAAAAACGTGGATTGCCTCATGCTCACATTTGCATATTTTTGAAACCGGAATCCAAACTTCTGTTCGTTGATCATCTAGACAAATTTGTTTCTGCTGAGATACTGGATAAAATGGAAGATCCTAGCCTTTATGCACTTGTATCTGAATTTATGATTCATGGTCCATGTGGGAATGCAAATGCAAATCCCAATTGTCCTTGTATGGTTGATAATAGATGTTCAAAAAATTATCCAAAAAAATTCAACCCTGAAACAACCACTGATGCTGACGGTTTCCCTGTATATAGAAGAAGAGACAATGGTAAGACTATTATAAAGTCCAAAGTTCAATTAGACAACAGAAGTGATGTTCCTTATAGTCCAGTTCTTTTGAAAAGATACCAAGCACACATTAATGTTGAATGGTGCAATCAAGCTGGTTCTATCAAATATCTGTTTAAGTACATTAATAAAGGTGCAGACAGAGCCTCGCTTGTGGTGTCAAACGGAGATGGTATAGAAAATGAAGAAACAGCAAAGGATGAGATCAAAGCCTATTACGATTGTAGGTACGTTTCCGCCTGTGAAGCTTCTTGGAGGATATTTGCAAATGAAGTTCACTACAAGTTTCCTCCAGTTATGAGACTTCCTTTTCATCTCGAAGGTCAACAAAATGTTGTGTTTGGCGCCGAAGACGATATACAAGATGTTTTGGAAAAGCCATCAGTGTCTTCTTCGATTTTTCCAAAGTGGTTGGAGATGAACATAAATAATGAAGATGCCCGGAAACTTACGTATGTTAAGTTTCCTACGAAATTCTTTTGGAAATTAACAGATAGAGAATGGGCACCATGTAAAAGAAAACTGTTACAGATCGGACGCATTCATTCTGTTTCCCCTGCTGTGGGTGAACCGTATTTTCTTAGAATTCTGTTAAACAAAGTTAAAGGACCAAGATCGTTGAAGAAATTAGAACTGTTGATGGTCAGTTGTTTCCAACTTTCAGGGATGCATGTTACACTATGGGTTTGTTAGATGATGACGTGGAATATATTGAAGCTATTAAAGAAGCCAGTTTTGCGGGAGATGTTCGTTATACTCGTGCACTGTTTGTTACTTTGCTTTTGTCAAACACATTATCAAGACCTGAATATGTATTTGAACAAACATGGAAATACTTGGGTGATGACATTTTATACAACAGAAGAAAAGCAACAAAGAACAAAGGTTTGTTTTTAATATATTACCCAGAACATTATTCAGTACATTTTATTCACATTTTTTATATTCATTTACTTTTTTTCTTTTCAGAACTTGTAATGTCGGATGAGAGATTGAAGAACCAAACATTGGTGGAGATTGAAAAGTACCTGATTCGAAATGGTTCGTCATTGACACGATGGTCAACCATTCCTTGTCCTGATTATGATTCCTTTGCTGTTGGAAACAATCGTTTGGTTGACGAAGAACTGTCTTTTGATATTCCTCAAATTCAAAGCGAGTTAGTTACTCTAAAATTTTCACTGACTGATGAACAACTCTCCGTTTATAATCAAATAATGACAGACGTCGAAGGTGACAAAGGAGGTGTATTTTTTATTTACGGATATGGAGGCACAAGTAAGACATTTTTGTGGAAGACGTTAGCCTTATCTGTTAGACCATGGGGTATGGTGGGGCGGGGGTTTGGGGCATGGGTTGACACGTGGCTTGGGGGGGCTTCACTGGGCTAACCCACATTGAAGACGGAATGGTGGGTGACGTGCTGTCGTGGTCACAATCAAATTTAATCCAAATTACAACTAGTAGATAGCAGTAAATGGGTATCGAACAAAGGGAGTTTGTGGAAAATGTGTTGATTCTATAGTCTTGCAAATTAACTACAATTAACCTAATGTGCAGAAATTAAAGATCAAGAGTTTGGATTGTTTGATTTAAAACTAAGGTATCAACTAATTGCTAATCAAGATTGGATTTTTATTTCAGATTATGAGAACAATGACCATCTTAGGTTTAAGTTTCTTTTAACACTTGTGCAAAATTCCAACTAGAAAGAGTTACATAGACATAACTCGTGTATAAACATTTGTTGTGATAAAAGGGAACAAAGTACTCGGATTATATCAATGCGAGGTCGTTTCCCGATTATCAATCAATCAATATCCAACCCTAACCCTTCCCGTGATATCTCGATTGTCAACGACACCAAGAACGTACGATTTAGACTAGAATTGAAATACCAATTAACAAGCTACAATCAAATATTCATACACCATGATAATCAAAGCAAACACACAAAGTTATCATTCTAGAAATTAAGGAAAATCACACAAGAGTTGTAGAGAAACCTTCACCTAAGATGATCACCACAAATTTAGCCGGACATTGTTCGGTTGATCATCATAACATCAAAGTTAAAGTTCATACGAATCAAAAACTAAAACGGAATGTTAGAAATTGTTCCCAAATGATATCCAAAGCTAAAATTCGCCCACAAAGTGCAGAGTAACGTTCCCAATCATGAATCACTTGAAAAGACACAAGAAAACCGTTTTTAATGAGCAGTTAAGTCTTTTCCTCGTCGCCTCTACCGTAACTTACGGTAGCTACTGTAAGTTACGGTAGCCTTCAAATCGATACGGTGGATCTCTACTGTGGTACGGTGGAAAAATGGGAATTTCAGGGCTACAGTAATTTACGGTAGCCACCGTAAATTACGGTGGACCCCTGATTCTTCTGTTTTGTTTCTTCTTTCCTTCCATGCTTGACCCGTTCCACTCCAGTCCATCCAAAACAGCGATTTATCCATTTTAAGCTCCAAAACGTACCTGAAACATAAGCAATTGTAGTCATCTAATTCAAGATAATTACGCGATCAAATGAGGGATAACTCGTCTTTTAACACTATTAAGGGTTGTCCTATGGACCACCCGTCACATCCCCACACTTAACCGTTGCTTGTCCCAAGCAACTCATCAAAACCATTTTCAAAACAAGCGATCAACATAAACCAAGCATAAACATGTTGTCCTTTTACTAACCCTTTCTTAACACCCAAAATAACACACCCCTCACTATATCTCTCCTCTCAGCAACAAGTAAGCACTAGCATTTGTAAATCGGTCTTTCTCCTAACAAGTGCCAACTATAGGCTTGTACCTAAATCGGTGATTGCACAACTATAGGCTTGTACCTAAATCGGTCTTTCTCCTAACAAGTGCCAAACATGAATGCAAATCAAAGGGGCTTTAAGGTTGTAACGTGGCTAGGTGTACGGGTAGGAAATGGAATATATATATAGTAGCGAAGAACTTAACCCGGTCTTTTATTACACAATAAAACAAACAAATAACTTCCAAACTTAAACTTCTATATACAATACAACTCAACATCATTTTTTCTTTTTCATTGCTTTTTCCATTTTTTATTTTCTTTTCTTTTCTCTCTCTTTTTTTTCAACATAACAAAGCAAACATTCAACATAACATCAAAACATATCTACACACTACGAAAACAACTACTAACACTATAAGACCAGGTCAAGTCGGGTAAATTTTTGGGTAACTAGCTATGGGTAACAAATGATCGGCTTTAGGCACAAAAATGGGCAACTAAATGTCCAAACCCCCGCCCCTCTCGCAACCATGCTCACATATATAATTAATGAGGTCCAACCCCCCAAAACCCATACTCGCACACACTATGACGAGGCTACCTAAATGCCCTTATCCTTTCTACATTCATATCCAACTAAGTCCTCGAACCGTATTCAAGCACAAGTTCTAATGCACCCCCACCCGTTGCCACTCTCATCAAAGACAAGTATTATTTATATACAAGTGTGGCTTCAACTCTCACCAAGAAAAAAAGGTATTAAGGGTTTCTGGTGTGTCACTTGGGGTTAGTCCAAGGTGTTCAAATTCTCACAATGTTTTACTTAATTTAAATTTTTTTTCAAAAACCTCAAAATTTCTCCCCATCCCCACACTTGGGATACATTGACCCCAATGTATGGTTTTGGGAAGACTTGATCGCTAAACCCTTCAACATCAACTAAAAGCTTCAACTCTCAAACCTCAAGTTTCTTTTTGGTATTTTTCATTTTATATTTTTTTAATATTTTTCTTCTTTTAAAAACATAACACCACCAGCTCTCACAACCCAAAACATAACATCACAAACTAAACATCACCCATCCACCTGACCATAAACATAACAGACCAACAAATATTCACAAAATATACAAGAAAGAGCATGGCCTAACTAATAGTAGCGTGGCTGAGGAGGCCCGAAAATGGAAGACATCATCTCATTCCATTCTCCGAAAGAAAACGCGCCGCTACCACTTCCATTTTGTTGCGAAGCTCCTTGTTGTTGTTGACGCGGGTCCATCCACTGCGAATGATGGAGCGGCAGGGTCAGATACGATACACTACCATCATATGGTGGTAGAGACGCATAATCCACCGGAGGTGGATCCACAACCACGGGCCGCCCCGCATGCCAATCCGCATGCATCCTTCGGGCTTGATCATCATTGTATCGGTTATTCATCTCCAACTCATGGGAATAAGCATGTGCACGGTTCCACGATTCGGTTCGGTCAAAATTGTGCTTTAATGCTCGCTCCATACTAGCACTCATCATTGTTTGGTGATCAAAGAAAGTACGCTCCGACCCCGACCACGTGTCAAAAATCGATGCCAGAGGACGTTGGTTCTCGATGACTACTTGCATAGTACCATCATAAGCCCAATTCGGCTCATATGAGCGCTCCGTATAGTCAAAGAAAGCACCACCATATCCCTTACTTGGGCCCCCTTGGCCCACATCCACGTTCTCACCGTGAGGCTCATCCGCATAGTCGTCATCCCCACTTGGAGGTTCATTTTCACTTTCCAGTTCATCCTCTTCACCCGGTAAGAGTGCTCTTGCATCAAATTTTAAGGCTCTCCATCTTTGACCCTCCGATTTGAGCTTGTGGTATCTTTCCGACTGATCGTAGGTCCATCCAATACCCATCCTTTGTATATCAAAAGGCTTGTGCCTTTTTGGTGCTCCTCTATCCTCCGATGTGATCGCTTTGAACTGCTTCAACAACCCAGTAATAATTCGGCAATACAAAATGATGCTCCTCCCCACTTTGTTACGGCATATCCAAAGATGGTTCATGATAAAATACCGTATCGGAAAGCGAGGAGACCCATGGAGCAACGAATAAAGAGCGGGTATCTCCGGAAACCTTACCTCTTGCTTATCTCCTCTTCGTGGAATGACATTCAAGATGCAAATAGTTAGCAGCAATTTTGCCTCAATCTTTAAATTCCTTCGAAACAAAGTACCACTATAAGTACTCGGCAAGAACAAGGCCGCTAACATGTCATTCCACCTCGGATGTTTCTCCGGTTTAATCAACAGATCATCAAGACTAGGGATTGTATAATCACAAGCAGGTAGATTTTCATATTTCGCCAACTTCCGCAATGTGTCAAACGACATTTCCACCTTTATCCCATTAACCTCGCCCGTCAACTTCATCTGTGATGGCCTATCATACTTATTGCATTTCAAAGTAGCCATCCATTCCTGAATCTCGTCCATAAACAAGTTCTTGTTGTCTTTGTCGTAACAACTAAGCGCCACCTCCCATCCTAAGGCGCGAAACTGGGCAAACACATTAAACGGCCCAAACTCAACTTCTCTAACTTCCCTCTCACAGATAAACGCAGCAACTTTGTTTTTTAACCGGTTCATTCGATCATGAAATAGTGTCGGCTGCCACTCCTCCAGCTGCTCGTCCAATGGACCCGCTTCCCACGTTGGTTTATCGGCCGGGTCCAATTCCACCATCTCTTCATCATCACTTCCACTGTCATCATCTCTACCCAAATATCTCCTCTTCTTTGGTTGTTGTTCCGGTTGTTTGCCCTTTCCTTTTGAAGAAGACGAACTAGCTCCCGCTTTTTCCTTCGTCCTCACCATTTTCCTACACACACACAAAAACAAACAACACAACCAAACACAAAAATCAGCCCCTTTTTCTCCAAAAATCCCCACACTTGCTTGTTACTATGGTTGTAGATGCTAGTGAACAAAATTTTTCATACTTGTTTTCACAAAAATTGGGCATGGTGCCTCTACAATGTAGAGGTTCCCAAAAGTTCACAACTTTAACATCAATCCTACATCTACAACCAAAACAATGCTCTAAGTAACAATTTTTCATGATAAAATCTAAGAACAAGCGAGTGTGTGTAAACAAGTAACAAGAATAACCTTCATCTTCACAATGCATCATCAAAAATAACATATAAACATCACATACTTTGGATTGAAGATGCTAGAACACAAGAAACTCAAAAACTTCAAAAACCCCCAAAAATTTTCGGCCTAGGGTTTGTCAATCGGCCAATAAAACGCGTTTTTCTTGCAAATCTTTCCTTAAAATCGGCAAGTATGTGAAATTTCAGTCAAGATAGACCCAAATTTCATAAGATTTGACCAAGAATTGAAGAAGATATGAAGGTTTGAATGGTTATGGAGTTTGTGAGATCTTGTGTGGGGTTTGTGATAGAGATAGATGATGTTTGTGGTTGGGGATAGATGAAAGAAATGAGTGGTTAGGGATAGATTCACGTGAGTTATTATTATTATTATTATTTTATATGTAACCGCTGACCTGTTGCACCCTTTCATTCGCCAGGGCTACCGTAAATTACGGTAGCCACCGTAATTTACGGTGGCACCTGGCAATCAAAACCCACCGTAAACCAGTAGGTTTCTACCGAAAGTCCAAAAGTTTTTTAAAGCCACCGTAATTTACGGTGCCTACCGTAAATTATGGTAGGCACGGGGCATTCACTTTTCACCTAAAATTTCAACTTTAAGTGTTTTTCTTTTTATTTTTTCAGTTTTTTAATTTTTTTATGTTTTTATAATTTTTCAAAAACATGGAGAAATTACCCTACCCCCTCGAAAATCTCTTGTTGTCCTCAACACGATGCTAGAACTATTTGCAACCCAAACGTCCCCACACTTGTTTCAAACACGGGCTTCAAGCGAATACGGTAATTGCACAAACTAAACAAAACAAACAAAATAAAATACTAACTATGTACACTACCAAACCTGGGCCTCTCATGGTTGTTCATCATCCACCGGGCGTAGAATGTAGCCCGCTTTGTCAAGCTCCAAGTTGTTGATGTCGTTCCCTTCCAAGTATGGCTTTAACCGATGGCCGGTCACCGTTTGTTGTTTGTTGGTTTGCTCATCTTGGATATCCACATCACCAAATCTACCGACTCGCCGAATAACATATGGGCCCATCCATTTGCTTTTAAGTTTGCCCGCAAATATCTTTAGCCTTGAGTTGTACAACCATACCTTTTGACCCACTTCAAAGGTTTTCTTTCTCAACTTTGCATCATGGACCTTTTTGAGCTTGTCTTTGTAAGCCGATGCACACTCGTACGCTTCGTCTCTAATTTCTTCTATTTCACTCAATTGCAACTTCCTCATCTTCCCTGCTTCATCATAGTCTGCATTCACCGTCTTGATTGCCCAATGCGCCCGATGAGCTAACTCCATTGGCAAATGACAACCCTTTCCATACACCATCCGGTAAGGTGTTGTGCCAATTGGAGTCTTGTAGGCCGTCCGGTATGCCCACAACGCATCATCTAACTTGCTCGACCAATCCTTCATATCCGTTCTAACCGTCTTCATGAGGATTTCCTTAATTTGACGGTTGGACACTTCGACTTGTCCACTGGCTTGCAGATAGTAAGGTGTGGCAATCCGCTGATTCACGCTATACCGCTTCAACAATTTCCCAAAATTAAAGTTCTTGAAATGCGAACCGCCATCACTAATAATAACTCTCAGAATATTAAAACGGGAAAAGATGTTGGATTGAAAAAATTTACAAACAACCGAATGGTAATTTGTTCTTGTTGCAATAGCTTCAATCCACTTAGAGACGTAGTCCACCGCTACCAAAATGTATAAAAACCCATTGGAATTCGGAAAGGGACCCATAAAGTCAATGCCACATACATCAAATATTTCCACAACCAAAATTGGTTGTAATGGCATCTCGTCCCTCTTTGAAATGCTTCCCATCCTTTGACAATTTACACAATTTCTTGCAAATTCACACGCATCCTTGAAAATTGTGGGCCAATAAAACCCACACGACAAAACCCGATAACCCGTTTTATGCCCGCTAAAGTGACCTCCACATGCGGATGAGTGGGCATGAGTCAAGATTTCCAACACCTCTGTTTCGGGCACACACCTCCGAATGACTTGATCGGGCGCGATCTTGAAAAGGTCTGGTTCATCCCAAATGTATTGCTTCACTTGGACCATAAATTGTTGTCTTCGTTTCTTGGTCCAATGATTTGGGATGGCACCCGTGGCTAAGTAATTTACGTAGTGGGCATACCACGGTGGAATAAAGGTGGACACGGCTAGTAGTTGCTCATCAAGAAACCTTTCATTTATTTCGCTCAAATCATCGATCCCTTCCACCGGAATTCGAGACAAGTGATCCGCCACTACGTTCTCACTTCCCTTTTTGTCTCGAATCTCTAAATCAAACTCTTGTAACAACAACACCCACCGGATTAAACGGGGCTTCGCGTCTTTTTTCTCCATCAAATACCGGACCGCACTATGATCAGAATAAACAACCACTTTGCTCCCCCAAATGTACGAACGAAACTTATCCAAAGCATACACCACCGCTAATAACTCCTTTTTGGTTGTGGTGTAATCCAGTTGCTCTTCGGATAAAGTCTTACTTGCATAGTAAATTACCACCGGCTTTTTGTCAACTCGTTGAACCAAAACTGCACCAATTGTAGTGTCGCTTGCGTCACACATGATTTTGAATGGCTTTGACCAATCCGGCGGTTGCAAAATGGGAGCTTTCACCAAGTGTTCCTTCAAAACATTAAAGGCTTGCAAGCACTCATTAGTAAAATCAAATGGAACATCCGTTAACAACAAGTTACATAACGGTTTGGTGATAACACTAAAACCTTTTATGAAACGTCTATAAAATCCCGCGTGTCCCAAAAATGACCTTACACCCTTAACATTTTTCGGTGGTGGCAAAGATGATATAACATTTTTCGGTGGTGGCAAAGGCGAAGGTACCATATGGGCAAGTGAAGGTGGTCTTGTGTTGGTCATCCGGGTGTATTGCTATTTGATTGCAACCCCAGTACCCATCCAAAAAGCAGTAATATTTTTGACCCGACAATTTTTCAATGATTTGGTCAATAAAAGGTAGCGGGAAATGGTCCCTTGAAGTGGCGGCATTCAATTTGCGGTAGTCAATACATACACGCCACCCGGTAACCGGTCAGGTGGCGATTTGTTCACCATTTTCATCCTTGACTACTTGAATGTCGGCCTTCTTAGGCACAACTTGGGTAGGACTTACCCAAGCACTATCCGAAATCGGATAGATAATTCCCGCATCCAACCATTTAATTACCTCTTTCTTTACTACCTCCCTTAGGTTCAGATTCAATCGTCGTTGTGCTTCTCTTGTCAGTTTTGCATCCTCGGTGGTGATTATCTTGTGCATGACGATTGATGGACTAATTCCTTTAAGATCGGCAATTGTCCATCTGATAGCTCCTTTGTTCTCTTTCAAGACTTCCAATAAAGCTTGTGCTTGCGCCATCTCTAAATTAGAGGCAATAATGACCGGTAGAGTGTCATTATCCCCTAGAAAAGCATACTTCAAATGGCTTGGTAAGTCTTTGAGCTCCAACTTTGGTGGTTCTTCTAGTGATGGTTTAGTACCCGAGCTTATTTCCACCGGCAAGCTTTCAAATTGGTGGGTCCATGGCGGTCGACCTTCTTTCAATGCCATAGCATCTTGTTTCTCCTCTTCAACCCTTAGCGCACAAGCATGTACCTGTTCAGAAAAATCACAAAGACAAACATCCATACTATCCTCCTCGTACTCGTGCGGGTTGCATCCGTCGACTAAGTCTGCCATAAAACACTCATCAACACCAACAGCATTAGAATTGTTAGTAAAAACATTCAAGCGCATTTTTCGATTTCCAAAGGTCATATCGACTGTACCAAATCTACAATCGATCACGGCATGCGTGGTGCTCAAAAATGGCCGACCCAAAATAACATTTTGTTGTTGTTTTGGGTCAGCGGATGAGTAGTCCAAGACCAAAAAGTCAACCGGGTAGTAAAACTCATCAATTTTCACAATCACATTTTGAACCATCCCCCGAGGTAGCTTATGAGACAAGTCGGCCAAAACAACCGTTGTCTCTACCCTTGCTAATGGACCAAAATCGTATTGGTCATATAAATCCCCCGGTAAAATGCTCACCCCGGCTCCAAGATCTAGTAACGCCTTTGCCATTTGAAAATTACCAACTTGTATATTTATTAATGGCGTGCCCGGATCTTGGAGCTTAGGGGGAAGCTCTCCATTCAACACCGTGCTCACTTGCCCGGTTAAATCTACCCGCTTAGGCATTTTCTTCTTTTGTTGCCTTTTTTGTGAACATAATTCCTTTAAAAATTTAGCGTATGCGGGCACTTGTTTTATTGCATCAAGTAATGGAAGGTTGATTTTTACTTGTTTGAACATGTCCCACAACTCTTCTTTTTGGGGACCTTGTGATGCAATAACATTTTTCCTACCCGGGTCAAGTAAGGCCGATGGAAACGGGACTTGACTCGGTTCACCTTCATCTTTTTCATTCTTTTCATTTTCACCCAACCCTAGTTTTTTAACATTTGATTCTTTAGATACCACCGGTGAAACTTCATCGTCACTTTCATTACCCGTGACATCCTCTACTACCCCTTCAACCAAACCCGGTGACAAATTGGCTTTAAATTCTTTGCCACTTCTTAACACACTAACATGATGAACATTAACATTGTTACCTCGTGACAAACTATGGGAAGGATTTACCTTGGTGTCACTAGGAAGTTGACCTTTGTTTTTCTTCAACTCCGCCATGTCGGTTGCCAATTGACCCATTTGAGTTGTTAATGTTTGAATGCTTTTGTCACGAACCTCGTCCTTTTGCATCCGAACTTCATCAAGTTGATTCAGTTTTTGCATGTCTTGTTGCATTTCCCGGAGCATATCCATGACTTCATTCCCGCTTGATGAATTTTGACCCGAACCACTTTGACCCGTTTGTTGAAATTGCCCTTGGTAGCCATAATTGTTTCCACCTCCATAGTTGCCTTGATTATATTGTTGGTGAGGTGCAAAGTTACCTTGAGCTCCTTGAAAGTTTGGGTTAGCTTGGTTCGTCGCGTTCCCGTAGAGGAAATTAGGATGGTTTCGTAACCCGGGGTGGTATGTGTTGGAGTTCATATTGAAATTTCGACCACCCCCTTGAATAGCATTCACTTATTCTATTTGCTCATCAACCACTCCCACTACACAAACTTCCGTCGTGTGGCCTATTTCATTGCAATTAGTGCACACGTTGTACACTTGATTCGTGGTTTAAACATTGCCACTCTCTACTCCATGCACTTGTGGCCTTTGTATCACATGTCTTGCCCGTCTTGAGGATTGGGCCTTCCTTTTGGAAGTCACCGCCATTTGTTCTAAAAATGCCCAATCATCTTGTTCAAAATTTGTACCAAACGTACCATTAGTAATCGACATCAAGTCACGTGCATCCTCCGAACTCAACCCTTCATGAAACGCGTTCAATAATTCCCAAAGTTGGATACCATGATGAGGGCAATTTCGTAGCATCATATTGAACCTTTCAAACGCTTCGTGAAACATTTCCCCCGATTGTTGTTGGAAGCTTCTCAAACCTCTCCTTGCATCATTAGTCTTTTGGGAAGTGTAAAGCTCATCCAAGAAAATCTGTTGCATATCGGCCCACGTAAAAATCGATGCGGAGGGTAAAGTGTGAAACCATCTCTTCGCTTTGTCTTCCAAAGAAAATTGGAAGAGAACCAACTTGACATCATTCGAAGAGAAACCTTGACCTCCAATGGTGTTGCAAATAGAGTCGTACGTCTCCAAATGAAAATAAGGTTTTTCAGTTGCTAACCCCTTAAATTTTGGTAGACTTTGGAGGGCGGTTGTTCTAACTTTAAAAGTTCTTCCGTCCGCATGATGAGGAATCACTATCGGCGAAGGATTTTTAGTGATAATACGCCGGAAGTGAGCTTCGATTCCCCGGACTACTTCCCGGTGATGTCTTCGAGGGGCACCCAATGGTGCTCTTGGTTGACCCATTTGCCCTTGCATAGGTCCTTGAGGAGCAAATGGTGGTTGGTATTGATATTGATGCATTGGTGGTTGTTGTTGAATTAGCCTTTGAAATTGCGGTTGTGTATTTTGAGGACGCACTTGATGTAGCGGTGTAGGGCGTTGCAATTGTGGCCCTTGTGGTCTAATATGTTGCACCCCGACCAGTAATCTGCTCGTGTCTTAAAATTGTTGTATCAGTTGACTTTGTTGACCTGCTCCTCCTTGAGGTCCCAAATATCCTCCATCACCTCCATAATAAAAACCTTCCTCTTCATACCCTCTAAAATCCTCTTCATAACCATCATCATATCCATCCCCTTGAATACCTGAGGATTGCCCGAATGGAAGGGATGAATATTGGAAGCCCAATTGGTTCGATGGTCGGTATGATGAAGTAGCATGAACAATGGTGGAATTGGGTGGTATTGGATAAGTAGAGGATGATTGACCTGTAGTTGGGGGAAAGAAGTGTGACAATGGTGGAATTGTGGTGGAAGGGATAAAGGTAAGATGGGGTTCAACTTGAGTAGTAATCGGTGGCGTGGTGTTGGTTGGTGTGACGTCATTAGGTGGAGTAGGATTAGTAGTGGTATTAGGCATGGTTGTGTTTAGTGATGGTTGTGTGGAGGTAGGTATCAATGATGAGGTCGTTTGACCCGTTGTGGGTGGTACTTGGGTTTCTTGCATGATGTTTCGTGGTGTAATGGGTGAAGTAGGTGAACCAATAATTCTGTTTTCTCGTACCAAAACTCGGTTTTGCCTTAGCGTTCTTTCAATTTCCGGATCAAACGATAGTGGTGAAGACTTGTGAGAGCCTCTAGTATGCATACACCTGTAGTACCTGCACACTAAACACAACCAGCGTAAACCCGAAAATAACAAAACAAAACTATTAAACTAACACACGTTGCGCACTACTACTCGGCAACAGCGCCAAAATTTGACGTGCTGTCGTGGTCACAATCAAATTTAATCCAAATTACAACTAGTAGATAGCAGTAAATGGGTATCGAACATAGGGAGTTTGTGGAAAATGTGTTGATTCTATAGTCTTGCAAATTAACTACAATTAACCTAATGTGTAGAAATTAAAGATCAAGAGTTTGGATTGTTTGATTTAAAACTAAGGTATCAACTAATTGCTAATCAAGATTGGATTTTTAATTCAGATTATGAGAACAATGACCATCTTAGGTTTAAGTTTCTTTTAACACTTGTGCAAAATTCCAACTAGAAAGAGTTACATAGACATAACTCGTGTATAAACATTTGTTGTGATAAAAGGGAACAAAGTACTCGGATTAAATCAATGCGAGGTCGTTTCCCGATGATCAATCAATCAATATCCAACCCTAACCCTTCCCGTGATATCTCGATTGTCAACGACACCAAGAACTTACGATTTAGACTATAATTGAAATACCAATTAACAAGCTACAATCAAATATTCATACACCATGATAATCAAAGCAAACACACAAAGTTATCATTCTAGAAATTAAGGAAAATCACACAAGAGTTGTAGAGAAACCTTCACCTAAGATGATCACCACAAATTTAGTCGGACATTGTTCGGTTGATCATCATAACATCAAAGTTAAAGTTCATACAAATCAAAAACTAAAACCGAATGTTAGAAATTGTTCCCAAATGATATCCAAAGCTAAAATTCGCCCACAAAGTGCAGAGTAACGTTCCCAATCATGAATCACTTGAAAAGACACAAGAAAACCATTTTTAATGAGCAATTACGTCTTTTCCTCGTCGCCTCTACCGTAACTTACGGTAGCTACCGTAAGTTACGGTAGCCTTCAAATCGATACGGTGGATCTCTACTGTGGTACGGTGGAAAATAGGAATTTTAGGGCTACCGTAATTTACGGTAGCCACCGTAAATTACTGTGGACCCCTGATTCTTCTATTTTGTTTCTTTTTTCCTTCCATGCTTGACCCGTTCCACTCCAGTCCATCCAAAATATCAATTTATCCATTTTAAGCTCCAAAACGTATGATGTGCGTTAGGTGTATATGTAGGTTTAAGTATATTTTAAGCCCCTTTACACTTTTTTAGCCAAGTTTTAAATTTATAAAACACGATATTTACTAACACTAAACACACATATGGGCAAGTGCACCCATCGTGATGTAAGAGACTTAGGCAAACATGGCCTTGATTGTCAAGAACTCTTACGATCAATCTTGGATCCCGAGACGACTCACACACTCTATGATGGACAATGGATGATGGTGGTGGATGATGGTGTTATGGTGGTGGTGGGTGGTGTGTGAAGTGTGAGAGAGGTGGTGTGCCAAGGGATGGTTTGAGCTTGAGCCAAGCACTCCTATTTATAGGCTGAACAGAAGCTCGGGCATGGCCCCGTGTCTAGTGGGCACGGCCCCGTGTTCACATCCTTCTCTTTCTACATTTATTGCAGATTGTCTTATTAGTTGACCATGCCCCCGTGTCCGCTGAGAACGACCCCGTGTGCAGAAGAATCTTTGTACTATGAAGATTTGCCTGGATTCTGCGAATCTTATAGTTGACCACGGCCCCGTGTCTGCTGAGCACGGCCCCGTGGTGGGCAATAGAAGCTTCTAACACTTTGTCTTTTCTGCTGACACTTGGGCACGCCCCCGTGCTGGCTGAGCACGGGGCGTGTTCAGTCTTCTGTCTTCTTGTTTTGCTTGGGAAGATGCTGTCGTGGGGTCGGGCATGTCACGTTTGTTCCTTTTCTTGTATTTAGGTTAGATTTTACTGTCTTTTTACTTCTTTTGTTAATTTGAGCTCATTTAATCCTGAAAATACAAAAGGAAGACAAAAGCACACTTTTTCCAACATTAGTACTAAAAAAGGGTTAGTTTTATGCCACAATTGATGTAATTTATATGTTGCATTTTGCACACATCAAATACCCCCACACTTGAATCTTTGCTTGTCCTCAAGCAAAACTCTTTATAATGTGGCTTTACACTCCCAAATGGAATGGGTAGAGAAGAAGGTTTTTGGGTTTGTCATAGAGTGTCGGGATTTCCAAGATTCTTTATCTAGTTTTATTTTTATTTATTTACAATCCTATTCGTCATGATTTATTTAAAACTTTTCATAAGATAAATTACTTATTTGGGCATAACATGCCTCTTTAAAATTTCATTTATATACAAGTTCACATACCTCACTGGGATCACTCAACACTCGGCCGAAAATGTATTTTAGTGAATCACTCGAGAGCGGCATGGAACTTACTCCTACCATAGGCTTGCCAAGCAATCAATCCTCCTCCTTTTTAACTATAAACCTTTGTAAATATCAAGAGGACTTTTGGGTGAAGGGTTAGGCTTGGGTTAAAGGTAGGTGGTTGGGTTAGTGGTTAGTAGAAAAGGGCGAAAAAGCGTAACAGGCGTCGGTTTTCGTAAGACTTTTTATTTTTGTAACTTTTATTTTGATGAAGCTATTATTCAAACAAAGTTATTTTTGATGAACTTGTTTGTTTATTTCTTTTGCTTCATCAACAAATAATAATTTTTTTTTTGAAAAGTCATACGAAAAACCGAGCTAGTTACTAAAACAAAGGGTTAAAAATGAAAAAGGTTTTGGTGGGTGAAAGGGTGTTTGGTTTGGGTTTTGAAATGAAAATGTTTAGGCTCAAAGGGGCTAACTAGTGGGATTTTGGGTAGGTGGTAAAAAAAAAGAAAAATAATGGTGTAGAAATAAAAAGGGGTTAGTCCTAATGCCTCCATCATCTACTTACTCGGGTTTAAGTTGGTAAGGACCGGGAATGTATCGTCATGGAAAGTTCTAGAGTCGTAAGAACCAAGCGGCTATTCACACAAGAAACGAAAATTGAGCATTTAATTTAAAGATATGTATTTGTATGCTCAATAAAGGCTCAAAACTCACTTTTGTGGAAATGGGTTTTTATGTGATCAAGTATATAAAATCAAATTTTAACTAAGCTTGTCATGCCTTTTCATAATTTTCTTATGTTGGTTCTTTTTATCACGACGCTATCAGTTGTAAATTTGTAAAAATATAACCTTTTTAGAACTTGAAATTCCCAAGTTAAACCTAGACAAGTAAAAAATGAAAATTTTTTGAAAAAATTTGGGGTGATTAGCGGTTCCAATAGAGTTTTGTGTAAGGCTTGTATTTAGGACTTGAAAGATTCAAGGTTTTAGCATCCCCCCCACACTTAAATTACACATTGTCCTCAAGGTGTCCCAAAAATAAGTTTTTAGGTTGATTGAATGTGTAAAAAGGTGCGAAAAGCAAAAATTTTGTGTTACTGGGCGCTGAACACGGCCCCGTGTTATCCGGGCACGGCCCCGTGTTCAAGTGCCAGTAACAAAATTAAATCAAGAGAAACAGAAGCCTGGACACGGGGGCGTGTTGAGTGAACACGGCCCGTGTCCAGTTTACCTGAACTGGGTATTTCTACAGACTGTGCAGCACGGGGCCGTGTTGGGCGGACACGGCCCGTGCCGAACTTACTGTAACGAAGAAATTTTGTCGGATGGTCCTGTTTTCCTGCATGGGATGCTGGTTCAAGTTTCCCTTGTATCCTTTGCCATCTCAAGTGTGTTTTATTCATTTCAACACCATCCAAACACCAAATTAACTAAAACCATCATTCATTAAGTCATAGAGAGAATTACATAATAGTCCTAAAAATGAAAAATAAAGCAGAAAATAAAAGTTAAAAGACCTAATATTAGATAGGTCAAGTGATCCGTAAAATCTTCCTAAGGAGCTCTACTTCTACAATAAGAACCAAAATTCCGGAAATAGATTTCCGGTCTAAAAGACTTGTAGAACTCCAAGCCGAGCGGTGTCCCTTAGATGTTGCTAGAGCCATTCTTCTATCTCCCTTGGGAGAAGGGAGGCAGCTTCATGTTCCTCAACATCTTGTGGAGGGGGAGCGACACCAATCGGAACCCCTTGTAGTATGTCTCGAGGGGGCTCCGGATGCATGGCGTACCACTCGGCTGGTATGATGATTTCAGGAACCACATTCCATGCCCTTTGGGTAACGATTGGTACCAAAGGAGGAGAAGCGAGAATGTTCAACCTTTGGTGCAAAAAGTTGACCTCTCGATGACATCCCTCTAGTCCCACCGTCAAATGATTAATACGGTCAACCAATGCCTCTTCCACACTTGTCATTTCATCAAGGGCCTCTCTTAAGGCGTAAACATAGTTTACAAGAGAATCTTCAACCGTTTATGATCTTCTCCCCTGCCGGTTGTTTCTGGAATGCGACGAAGAGTTTCCGCTTGTTCTGCTTACCATTCTGAGAAAACAAACCGAAAAGAGTTCAATTCTATGGGACCAGTACCTCGGACACGGCCCCGTGTTCAATGAACACGGCCCCGTGTTCAGACATCTGCATGATTTAGGAACAAGGAATCTTGGAGTTTTAAATTGTTTTCATGATTTTTAAAGCATTTTTGAACAGGAACAACTTAAAACAATGTTGTAGAACAAGATTCCAAGTACAAAAATCTAACAAACATCTCATCAAAGCTTGAAATTATGCAGGTTTCAAGCTTTAATGGAAGTATAAGGAAAGAAAAATTGAAGAAGATGATAGTGGATAAAAGAGGAAAGGACAAGAAGGTGATTGACAAACTTCTTTTATAAAATACCTAGGATGGTATGTGAGAATATTCCCCAAATCTCTGTCCCTGGAATGGTTCAAATGTGCAGGATTCTTGGCTGCATTTATAGAAAACGACAGTACGTTGCGCACGGCCCCGTGTCGGCTGGACACGGCCCCGTGTGCAGAGGGAATCCTGACACATTTTTGTCCGTATTCTGATAAAATCAGAAGGGAATCTTTGGGTGGACACGGGGGCGTGCTGACCTGGACACGGCCCCGTGTCTAGAAGCTGTCTTAAGGAATTCGTCTATTTTCAAGGAACTTCTTCAGATCGGGTGGTTCCTTACTGGATGGAACAACCCCAAAGTGCCTAAGATACCTTAGTTGATCTAGATTAAGACGAGAACGCAAGAGGTTGTCGGTGAGGGTGATTCCTATGCTATATGTAGGTGGACAAGTCCAACCCTTTTCCGGGCTCTCGTTAAAGAAGGTGTATGTCGAATCGCTCAGGTCTATGTATGCATCGAACGAAGTCGATGGGGAGTCCTTCACGGCACAATCGATACAGGGACGACTATCACTCAAGTCCTCACTAGAGTTAGAAGTACCGTCAGAAACAACAAAGTTGTTTGAATGCGAGCCCAACCCTTCTTCTTGGTTATCGTCTTGGGATAGATCATTGAAATCTTTCCTAAGTTCTTTTAACCAATTAAGAATTAGATCTTCCAATTGAAATAATTCATCGAGAAGCATTTCTCTTAGAAAATCTGGTTGAGAGCATTCGAGAGAGCGATAGGGATTATTTTTACTTTCGCCCCTCTTAAGGATACAAGGAGACGATGGGTCTATATAGTGGGGTGTATAATTTAGAAAATAACATTCTAATTCTTTATGGTTACCGCCACATAATTGACACCACGTAGTCCCATAAGAGTGCCGAAAGTAAAAAGTATCAGTATCACTCATGTTTATGTCAGAAATTACCAACCGTCGGGATCTTACGGTTCTGTTTTCAGTAACTGAATCTTAGGCACGGGGGCGTGTTGAGTGGGCACGGCCCCGTGTTCAGCTTACTGTCTGACTTAAAACAGGATTGCCAGTTCCAATGATTGGGCACGGGGCGTGTTCAGCGGGCACGGCCCGTGCTGAGTTCTGCAGAAGCTGAAAAATTAAGAAAAATCCTAAAAAAAATGAAAAATAAGAAAAAAGATTAGGTCGTTGATTCCTAACTTTCTTAAAATCCTTGTGTCCCCGGCAACGGCGCCAAAAACTTGATGTGCGTTAGGTGTATATGTAGGTTTAAGTATATTTTAAGCCCCTTTACACTTTTTTAGCCAAGTTTTAAATTTATAAAACATGATATTTACTAACACTAAACACACATATGGGCAAGTGCACCCATCGTGGGCGTAGTATAGTGTTGGTAAGATACCGAGGCCGTCCAAGGACACAAGAGCTTTTAGTACCGGTTTATCCACAACGTCTAATCAAATCAAAAAGTTTAGAAAAATGTTTAACTAAGAAAAATAAAAACTAACTAAAATGCTGAAAATAAAAGTAAAAACAGATAGACAAGATGAATCACTTGGTTCCGACTCGTGTTTAGTGTAACCTTTGATTATTTCCGCACTTTTGCACTTATTTAAGAGATTAGCTTAGTTATTGTAGTAGGCCCCTCTTTTGGAGGTGACGTTACCCTCAACCCAGTAGTTTGAGTCAGCAAGGATACAATCCTAAAGGGTCGGATTATTGAAAGATAATTAATTAAGTTATTAATGCAAATTATGGTAGGCCCCTCTTTTGAAGGTGACGTTACCCTCGGCTAAGTAGTTTGAGTCAGCAGGGATACAGTCCTAAATAGCCGGGTTATAGTATTAATAGTAGTTTAACTTATGAGGGGATCAAAGAGTTTGGACCCCCGCCATCCAATACCGTTAAGTATTGAAGGAGGTCCTACTAAATTTGACCCAGGTCCCTTGCAGGATCTCTAAACGCTGAACAACGGCAAGACTCTTACCAAACTGTTCCCTTAACCCCCGACCAGGTAGCCAACATACCTCCATATAGACCGTGGAGATATGAATGGTGAAAATCTTTTATTTTATATAGACAGTAAAATAATGCCAAGACACCACGGACAAACGATAAGGAAGAATCACCTTCAACATAAGAAACTAGTTATTAAAGTCATTAATACAAAACCAAGTAAAAAGTGCGAAAAGATTAAAAATAAAAAGTATTACACTAGACACTTGTCTTCACCAAGTGATGTAAGAGACTTAGGCAAACATGGCCTTGATTGTCAAGAACTCTTACGATCAATCTTGGATCCCGAGACGACTCATACACTCTATGATGGACAATGGATGATGGTGGTGGATGATGGTGTTATGGTGGTGGTGGGTGGTGGGTGAAGTGTGAGAGAGGTGGTGTGCCAAGGGATGATTTGAGCTTGAGCCAAGCACTCCTATTTATAGGCTGAACAGAAGCTCGGGCACGGCCCCGTGTCTAGTGGGCACGGCCCCATGTCCACATCCTTCTCTTTCTTCATTTATTGCAGCTTGTCTTATTAGTTGACCACGCCCCCGTATCCGCTGAGCACGACCCCGTGTGCAGAAGAATCTTTGTACTATGAAGATTTTCCTGGATTCTGCGAATCTTATAATTGACCACTGCCCCGTGTCCGCTGAGCACGGCCCCGTGGTGGGCAATAGAAGCTTCTACCACTTTGTCTTTTCTGCTGACACTTGGGCACGCCCCCGTGCTGGCTGAGCACGGGGCGTGTTCAGTCTTCTGTCTTCTTGTTTTGCTTGGGAAGATGCTGTCGTGGGGTCGGGCATGTCACGTTTGTTCCTTTTCTTGTATTTATGTTAGATTTTACTGTCTTTTTGCTTCTTTTGTTAATTTGAGCTCATTTAATCCTGAAAATACAAAATGAAGACAAAAGCACACTTTTTCCAACATTAGTACTAAAAAGGGGTTAGTTTTATGCCACAATTGATGTAATTTATATGTTGCATTTTGCACACATCAACGTACCTGAAACATAAGCAACTGTAGTCATCTAATTCAAGATAATTACGGGATCAAATGAGGGATGACTCATCTTTTAACACTATTAAGGGTTGTCCTATGGACCACCCGTCAGTGGGGCGGGGGTTTGGGGCGTGGCCAGCCCAAACCGCTATTTGAATATTTTTTAAAACAACAAATTTAATTTTTTAATATTTTTAAATAAAGAAAATTACATAAAAAAATCCTAACGCTTATATTTTTTCTTTATCTCTTCTCTCATCTCCAAGATTAGTTCCAACTGTTCACCCTCTAGGTGATCAATGGGCTGTGATAGAAATTTCAAATCATCTCGTTTTTGTTTCAGGGCATCTCTAGCTTCTTTGCTTTTTCGAACTTCGGCCCTTTGTTGTTGGAATACATTGAATGTATCTAGCTTGCATGAAATGTCATCCAACTGATTGCTGTATATTCCCCTACGTAAGCCCGAACTCCCAACTGAAGGCGATGCCATATCCGATCTTGATTTTTGAGCGTGCTTTTTTGCGGCATCTCTTCCATATTCAGGCCGGTTTGGCGAATCATCCAGAAGGTCCTCAAACTCTTGATCTCGTGCATCAGTTTGGGCTTGGGACGAGGCCCTTGACCTTTTGGAAGACGTGTTAGTTTCGCTACCACTGGGGATATTCGCCCACTTTGGATGGAACTTACAAATCTCCCAACAATGCATGAAACGGAAGTCGCTCCCCACATTTGTTTTGAATGTAATCAATGCATTTTTCACACAGTCGGCTTCCGTTTCATCACTTTTTGGGTTTTGCTTTGCTTTATTCTAAAAAGCACAAAATTTTGTAAGTTGGTCGCTTATCTCGCTTCCCAGTTCTTCATGGAATGCTTTACTAATCGCTTCCCACAAATGGCTTCGATGTTGAGAATTTCCTATTTTAATAAAAACAAAATTTAATATATTACAAAGTTATATAAAAAATAACCATAAATATTAAAATAAGGGCTACAAAATATTTAAAAATACCTAAAGTTGGATGTTGAGATTGTTGAAACCAAGCCCTCGCCAATGTAAGTTCTTTAGCGACCGATTTTTGTTGTTTTCATTTGGCGGTATCAAGTGCTTTCTCCGCCTCGGTTTTTTTCTTATGACTTCTCTTTTTGATGGGTTTGGAAGCGGAAGGACCATCGTTGGGTGGTTGAGTTTCGGGGACGGTTTCGATTTGGGAAAGGTTGATGGAGGTTGGTGAAAGGTTGATGAGCGTTTGTGTAAACGGGCTAGGTATCGAATTGTAGGTGTGTGGGAAGTTAGTAAACACACGACCACCGATATACGATGCGTAACTAGCCATATCGGGCATAGGGGAGTGTATTAAAAATGGACGAGGCATTGGACGATTGGGTGGTGGGCTAGGATTATTTTCTTGGAATGCAAACGGGTTGTTCGGGTCATAACCACGATTATGAGGATGCATTTTTCGTTTTGTAGAATGAGAATAGAGATGATTATAGGAATTGAAGATGATTATTGTGGTTGAATGTGGTAAAAATAGGAATTGAAGTGTGATATTTATAGTGAAAAAAAATTTAACATAGCCGTTGGCCAACGGCTAGTTTGGTTTGGCCATTGAGAGCCCGCCATGACACCTTGCTAGACCCGCCCCACGCCCGGCTTCAAACTCCCGCCCCTTGGGCCACGCCCCAACCCAAGCCCCATACCCCATAGTCTTAGGTCTAGAGAGCAGATTGTTCTAAATGTTGCTTCCAGTTGTATTGCTTCTTTATTAATGTCAAGAGGTAGAACGTCCCATTCTAGATTTCACATCCCCATAAATTTAGATGAGGGTTCTATGTGTCACATAAGGCCTGATGGTGATGTAGCTTACGTGCTTAAGCATACTAGGTTGATTATATGGGACGAAGCACCCATGGTACACAGACATGCGTTCGAAGCTTTAGACAGAACATTTAAAGATGTGTTGGTCGATAAAAGCAATCGTCATTCAGATGGTTTGTTTGGATGTAAAGTAATCGTGTTTGGTGGAGATTTTAGACAGATTCTTCCAGTTATTCCAAACGGAAGTAGGCAAGAAATTGTGAACGCTTCGTTGAGTTCATCGTATATATGGTCCCATTGTAAATTACTTACTTTGACCAAAAACATGAGATTGACTATCGGTGCTTTACAATCTAGATTGGAGGAGACACAGAAATTTGCCAAATGGCTTCTCGATATTGGCGAGGGTAAAGTTGGAGGGGACAACGACGGTGTAGCAACTATACAAATACCTTCTGATCTTCTAATCGCAGATTCTTTGGATCCCATTGAAAGCTTGATTCAATTTGTATATCCATCGGTTTTAGAAAGATATATGGATCGAGATTATTTTTCTGAAAGGGCGATTCTGACACCAAAAAATGAGGTCGTACATGAAATAAATGATCGATTGTTAGAGTTGTTTCCTGGTGAACCAACAAAGTACCTAAGCTCTAATAGTATATGTCAAACGGAACAAGGTATAGATTCCTTCCAGCAAGAGTTGTATTCACCTAATGTCCTGAATGGTTTAAAGATATCTTGTTTACCAAATCATCGTCTGGTTCTAAAAGTCGGTGTTCCAATTATGCTTCTTAGGAACATTGACCAACAAAATGGATTATGTAATGGTACAAGGTTGTAGGTTACATTTCTTGGAAAGAGGGTTATGGAAGCTGAAATTATATCAGGTACTAATGTTGGAACTAGAACGTTCATTCCAAGAATTAGCATGATTCCGTCCGACAAAAAAAAATACCTTTTGCTTTTCAACGACGACAGTTTCCTGTTGCTGTGTGTTTTGCTATGACAATCAATAAGAGTCAAGGCCAGTCTTTGTCTAAGGTTGGACTTTTTTTAAAAGAGCCAGTTTTCACACATGGGCAGTTATATGTAGCATTATCAAGAGTTAAATCAAGAGAAGGGGTGAAGATATTAATTCTCGATAAGGATGGGAAACCTACAAATACAACAACCAATGTTGTTTATAAAGAAGTGTTCACACACCTATGATATGTTTTTTATTTTAATTTCTATTATAATTACTTTAATAAAACTTGATTCATTGGTTGAGATTATTATATATTATTATGAACATACGTTAATTGTTTAATTTGTTTAGTAATTTTCCATATAATAATTTAGTGAAAGTAATCATTAAATCATATATTTTTTATCTACATATAGATAGTCATCGGTTATATAGACTCATTTTTTAACACTTGATTGAAGCCCGAAATGAATAACCCGAGCCATCCATGTGGATCGTATTTAAAGTATTTTCATCTAAAGTTGGAGAAATGATATGTTTTCTTCTTCGTTCATTGCACAAATTTATCTATAAACAATTAACTTATTTATATAAATTTAATAAAAAAATGAAACATTAATATATATAATTTAAAAAAAAGTTAACAGTTTACAAATTCTCTTAAATATGTATTAATAACTACACACTTGGTTGAAATTATATAAAGATTTAGAAAATATAAGGGTGTTGTTGTAACTGATGGTTAAATTCTTATCAATATTGTCACATTTGAAATTATAGTGGGTGTAGATGTAAAAATCTTAAATGACGGTTGTGTAAATATAGTGTATATCCTTACATCAAGTACCTAACCGTTTTAATATAATTATTTTTGAATAACTTGACTATAATGAATAAGGAACAATCATCATTGTCATTGACTTTGGAATAAGTAAACCATAATTAATAAGGGATTTACGTTGTCTTTATATCATAGTTTGTTTAATATGGAAGTTAGACAACTATATTTTAGTATTTACAAATTTTCCATATAATATAATATTTTTAAATTTAAGTACTGGATTGCAGAGCATATTAGCATATTGTGATTATCAGTTGTAAAGATTAAAGATTAAACATTAAACATATAACAATCACAACATAAAATAAGTTATATACCATTTAGTAGTCTAAAAAGTTTTACATCAGCTAATGTTAATACATTCAAAAAAGATTATAAGATAAAGATGCAAAATGATGTTTCTAAAGTAGCCAACCAACAAAATTAACACAAACCCAAATTATAGTTATATTGTTTAGAAAGTGCGAAAGGAACTACTTGACAACATTCTTTAGAATCAATTTTGTCACACCCTCAAATTACCACCTAGGGAGTGTCCCTGTTAGGCGTGTGACCACTAGTAATGAGCCACCAATTACATTGAATCCATAAGTTTAAAATAAAGTTTCATCATTTAATAGTAATAAAATCCATACATAAGTAATTCAAAAACCATCAAGTTCAGCGGAAGCGTTAACGTATCATAATGTAGATACTTTCCAAACAACCATAGTAAATAAATGTTTGATAAATAAACCCATCAATGCAACTATGACCACTCACGCCCTCCAGCCAGCAAGTTCCTGTTCCCAAGTACCTAACGACCTGCGAGCATGTAACAAGTGTATCAGACAAAGCTGGCGAGTTCACAGTTTTAGAAAACGTTTGTTACCAGTTGTATGTAAAACAGTTCAATAACCAATGCAAGTAATATTGTTAATATCTCAATTCCGAACAAGACGGCTCCTGATGTACATGACTGCCCTATCCCACGTACTCCTATCTAGTACTGGGCCCGACTGGGTCATTAGTTCACATCCGTCCTATCCAGGAGCGGTGTGAGGGTGCCAAACCTAAGTAGCGCTACCAACTAATACCCGAATAAGGGACTTACAAAAATGATAGGTGAGAATATTAACCAATATACCCGTTTTTACCCAAACCACTGACTGTCCCCAACCACTGGGACGCATGCTCGAATGTAGTGAACTCACCTTTGGTTTGCTCGGTAAGATTAAGTACTTTGATTATCAGTTGAATGCACACGTCCTAGAAGGATTACCAGTAACAATCAGTTTTATGTGCACATGACCCACATATCACACATGCAGTTAATTCACACATTCATTGTTCACATAAAGCATACTCATTGTACAAGTAACATACTCATATAGTTCAATTTCACTTCATACACACATGCATAGTTTACTCGCAAACATGTCGAGCCCAAACATTAAACATGCGCAGCCCATATGATTCAAGCCTAATGAAATATGCAGCCCACTCGAGTGTACAATCCATTCCGCGGACCGTTTCATGCGGCCCATTGTTAACAGTTTATTCGTTACCTAAACCCAATTTATGTATTATTAGTTCAACTATCACCAAGTGGATGTGCAAGAATATACCCAACCCAACCCAACCCAACCGTACCATACCCCCTCTTCTATGGTGCGGCCCACTAAGCATAGTTCAGTTAACAACAATAATCCACCAAAACTATACTAACCCAATATTCCATATTCACAGGAGTATTAGATCACTTAAACAACAATAATTTATAATCCATCATAATTTCAAATCATCTTCTTATCTTGCACATGGATTTATTGGCTTAATAACAATCAGCTTTATTATCTAATTTAACAGCAACGAATCAGGTTATGGTTTCGTATACACATTACCATGTCTCAACATTCTTAATATTATGCACTCCGACTATTCACTACAAGGCAAATATCATAGCACTTCGTGATTAAACCCAACAGGAAATCTAATGAACTGTTTATTATAATTCTAATACCCAACCTTCAATCCCACAATAATTCACATCGCATGATCATTATCAAATCCATAGTCAACATATCATCATACTTCTGTTAATCAACTAACACATAAAGAAATCATCAAGCATTTATATATGTATATCGATTCCATGCATCACATACTACCACAGTTATTTAATCATTAATCTCCTTCAATATCACACTTAAATCACATCGAACAAATATTAACGTTACAGTTAAAAACCACTAACCGAGGATTCGACCGAACCAGGTGTTATCTCGCAAGAGTGGGGGGGGGGGGGGGGGCTCGGCCAGAAGAGATGATGCTTGAATGATATTTGCGGCCGTCGATGGTTGGTTTTAGGAGGAATAGGGTTTGTAAAAGAGTTGTGGGATCATGTGCTTATCATACATAAATAAGAAAGGGAGAAGATGGGCTCGGTTGGGCTTATAGTACACACATGGGCAGATGATAGTTTAATATACGTAAGAAGTGTGTGTGGCCCAATCACAATAAATGTGTCTCTTGTTTTGTCAGGCCACTAATACATTAAGGTCCAATTATATTTCATATTCAATAAATGAAAAGATATTATCATGATATCAATACATCTCATGTGACCTCATAATTTGAGCAGCCAAATTTAATTGTGTTATACAATTCATGAGTCATACAATTCAAAGTGTTAGTGGATAACTAATCGGCTCAATTAGTTCATTTGAAAACTAAACATTCACGTGATTCATTCAACATAAGTCAAACATTGAATGACTACATATTTGAGGTCCAATAAGGGAAAGATATGTCTGACATATATTCGATGCATGTGAAAAATTTAAATGATGATATAGGTCCATGTGAAGTATTAATTTGAATTGCATGTGAAAGGCTTTAAAGTTGTCTACATATAAAGTCAAATCTCATTTTTTATGGCACAATCATCGATTGGCAACCCGAACGATTCATGATTCGATTGAAGTGAATTTTATTTTTAATGTACGTACACACATGATTTCAACATAAGGTAGATCGTGATAGTAAGTTATCCGGAATTAACGACCTTAAAATTACGGGTTGTCACAAATTTGTTTTGAACTGGGCAATAAACAAACGTGCACTTAGCAGGAGGATTGATACCATTTGGTTTCGTAAATTTCGTACGCCATTCCAAAGCCTCATAGCGAAAACCACCACCGTGTTTCTCAGCACGAAATGAAATCAACGTATCCACTCCAGCCAAGTTCTGGACATACATCTCCATGGTGATGTCAATTCTGGATGCTTCAGCAACATCGGCATTAAGACGCTACGATAAATAATTAAAGCAAAATATTAGAGTATGATCTATACAACACGGCAAATTAAATACTAAAAACAAATTATGTTTTTTATACTATTTTAGATCTAAATAATACGAATATTAACTTAACTTACAAAACGCCTGTCGTACTTCCATTCAAACTCAATAGGATGGTAGTCCAAATCAACCTTCTTATCTTCTTCAGAATCCGAAACTTCAACATCTTCCTCGTCAGACATTCCATCGCTATCAGAGTTAGTTATAATGGAAGAAACATCAGCAGAATTATCATCCATGGATTCATTATAATTTGGATCAGATTCATCGTCATCATTTTCATGATCGGTTTCAGCATCGGTGTCTTGTATTTCAATAATTGAAGGACCTGGTTTAGGTATGTTTACAGCAGCAAGCGTGTATACACCCTTCGGCACAAGAACCTCACAACCATTCAAGTCATAAACAATCAGCTGGAATTTTTTTTTCAAAAATGTACCTCATCACAATGTAATAGTCCGGGTATATAGGTACGTAAGAAACAACATTGTCCCATCCATCGTAAATAAAATACACCTTAGTATCCCGGTCTTTATCAATCATCACATCAAAACTGTCCCACAAATTAACATGGACCTTGAATGTTAACTTGCGAATAGATGGTAAACGTATTGTTCCTTCAACGAAATCAGCAGGAATGATCTGCGTATAATATTAATCCTGGTTATATAACTTAAATTTGTTATTGAAAAACATAAAAAATTAAACTTCGTATACTAACCAAATTATCATTGGACTCTTGTGTGAAGCATTGGCAGAAGTACTCGACATTGCTTATCGTTTTCTCCGTAGACATGGAGGTAAATAAAGGAACATTAGATCTGAAGATCGGATGGGGTTGCATCTTCTTAAAGGGTGTTAACAAATACGAATATAAGTCAATTTGCTTAAACATCAGAAAACAACCCTCCGTAAATGATAGTTTAGCTACAATATCTTCCCAACCATCCATGAACACAAACCCAACTTTATGCTTAGTAAAAAGAACTTCAAATTCCTTACCGTTAACACATTTGATAAAGGCTTGATTGTTTGGCTCAGCATTCATTAGGAACCTGTTGCTATATTGATATGGTATTTCCTTGAAAAAAATAACATGTATTAAAATAAATAAATGAGGAAAAAATATTGTACTTATAAGATTCATAAACTTACCAGAGATATTGAGAAGAGTCGGAGGAAAATATTTTATAAAAAGACGTCAGACTGATCTGCGTATGAACAAACATGTAGTAATTAGAATAGGAGCTCCGGTGAATAAAGAACATCATCAATGTAATGACCATAATCCAAAAAAACATCCACATAACAAAATTATATAAAACAATAACCATAATGCAAAAATAATGATGATGCATAAAAAAATCAAATGAATAGATCAAGAAACTAACCTAATAACATCAACATGCAGTATATCATAAGAGAAATCTAACATACACTTACGAAGATAACATCTTCCATATGAATAATACAAAGTAATCGGTTACACTAAGACATGAAATAAGAAAAATTGTTCAAAATAACACATAAAAAACACAGCCGCCTATAATAAATGGATTTAAAAACATCACAAACACTTGTGACATAAAAATATAACTTCTTCTTCAATATCAAGAACAAAAACAAAATCGACAAATGGATTGCAACATTTAACCAAAAGATAGTACACAAACTTCAACATCGCATTTGTTCAATCATACCTTTAACATGTCTATTATTATATATTGCATGTAATACATCAAAATAACACAAATCGTTGAACTAAACACATAAAAAAACAGCCGACTATGATAAATAGATTTACAAACATCAATAGAAAACAAAATCGACAATGGAAAGAAGAAAACTTCAAAATCAACAATGGATTGCAAGATTTAACAAAAACAGAGTAAAAAAACTTCAAAATTGAAGTTATTCAATCATACCTGTAAGATCTGATTACTTGAAGAAGATGAAGATGCTGATGTAACTGATGAAGACGAAGGAGTTTATGGGGGAGTGTGAGAGGATCTTTGAAGATAGAGAAGACAAATGATGTTAGAAGATTTGGTGAATAAAATAAAAGAATTATATAGTATCCATATTTTACGGGTCGGTCTACTAAAAACAAGGATCCGCGAGAAATTTGATATCCATGTCTATTATTAAAACGTTTTTCCATGACATATTTTTCGAATTATTGAATTATTAATGAATAGATGGCCGCTTAGTTAGAGAATTGATTATTTAAAAAAATCAAATCATAAAAATGAAATCAAGATTCCATTACTAAACCAATATTACGGCTAACTAATTTATAATTACTTAATTCAATTTTGAATTATGAAATACAAAATATATAACGAATACACATTAACATTTATAAAGGAATTACCATATTTAATTTTGAATTGGTTTTTTTATGTTTCTTTAAATAGGCCCAATTAATCTTATATATAAATAATCTACATAGCATATTGAATTATAGGTTTCAACTTTTTTACATAATGGTTTCTCTTCCTTTTGATATTCTACTTTTTGAGATTTTAATAAGACTCAATGCTAGATCGATTGATCGCTGCAAATGTGTATGTTGAGAATGGCGTCACGGGCTATCATCATGGGAGTTTGTGTGGCTACACTATGCTGAAAATTATCTGGTAATATATTATTGTTGTGTTTTAGTTATCTTGAATTTAAAATACTTTTTATCAAACATTGTTCTTATTAATTCAAAATTATTTACCTTTTATGAATGCAGGAAACTCTATGGGAGGATAGCCCGTCGTTGTATAAAGTAGTTTATACAGAATATTTTCCTCCTGAAATGTATCGCAAAAGAATAGAAGATTACGATGAAATGAAGGAAGATAAAATGACTAAGAATAAAGAGAACATCAGTGATGAAGTGCAGAAGAATGAAAACGGCAAACGCACTATTAGTGAATTGAATGATGTTGATGCTACATTGCCTACCTCTACTTCAAAACGTATGTTCTACATAGGCAACATTGGTGATAAAGACAATTAGTATTTTCGAACATTTGAGTTATGGGTTATTTGTTTGGAATAATAAGTGTTTCCTTTATTTGAATAACAATTTCAGTTTTTATGTTTTTTGTATTGAACACAAACATTTGTATTATGCTTTCAAGGAATCATTGAAAAAATAATAAGTCAACCGAGTAAATATTTTAAATCAATTATACAATAAAGGTCAAACAACCTATTGAGCATTAGAATAAACGCGGACTATATTTAGAAAAAAATGAAAGCCAATTAATTGCAGCATCCCATTATTATTATTTAAATATTGCATATATTTTACCAATAATATAAAATGTAAATTCGGCCGTCAATTTAGTTAATATAAAATGTAAATTTCGGTTTTTTAAATATATAAGGAAGTTATTAAATTGAAGTTAAAAATTATTAAGTATATATAAATATTGAGTTACAGTTTGTTAATTATTATAATTATAATATAGGTTTTAAATTTCTAAAAGAGTAAACTGCCATTTTGGTCCCTGTGGTTTGGGCATTTTTGCCATTTTAGTCCAAATCTCAAACTTTTTAAATATGGGTCCCTGTGGTTTCATCTTTATTGCTATTTTAGTCCAAAATTCAAAATCCCCCTTTTTTTTACTGTTCCAAAAAGTTTGAGATTTGGACTAAAATGGCAATAAAAGTGAAACCAAAGGGACCAAAATGGCAGTTTACTCCTAATTTTGGACTAAAATGGCAATAAAAGTGAAACCACAGGGACCCAGATTTAAAAAGTTTGAGTTTTGGACTAAAATGGCAAAAGTGCCTAAACCACAGGGACCAAAATGGCAGTTTACTCTTTCTAAAAAATATGAAAAGATACTTTCAATACTTATACAATTGATGGTTCATTAGTTCATTTTTAAATTTGATATTTTTAAATACATAATTAATATGAATTTTCGATGCTTGGATTAATTCCAAAAACTGATATTTTTTTAATATTTATAAATTACGTGTATGAATATGTATGTTAACAGAATTGTCAAACTATTTCTAAAAAAATATTTAATATGAATTTTTGAAATCCAACCATAAATACAATCATCTTATTTATTTTATGTATTATATCCTAATATATCAATTTCAATTAAACAACTTCCTAAATTAAAACTTTACTATAAATACATGTTCAAAGTTGTTAGAAATTCATACATTAGAAGAGAAAATTCTGTATTTGAGGTTGAATTTGAGAAGGTATGAATTTATATTTTTTTACTCTAATCTACAAGAACTCTATTAATTTATTAATTTCAATTTTTAGTTTATGTTGTTCATATAAAAAATACTTTTCGTTTATATTTTGTAGATGTCAACTGATAAATTTATCATAAAGACTCCTTTGAGAAACATATATGACCTTTGGCAAATTATGAAGGTTTGTATAAATTTGTATAATGCCAAAAGTACAAATTTTTTTTGTTTAAATTAATGATTTTCGTATTTTTAAATTTATACAGCCTCAATTTGTTATCATACTTGGTACTATTAAGGCTATAGATAAGCATTTTGGTTGGCACTATATGGAGTGTGCTAAATGTTTAATGGAGGCGGGTACAGATTTTATAGACTGCGTGGATTTGGAGGAACATTTTTTCATGTGTGCAACAACCGTGATTGTGATGAAAGGGTTATATATCCAGTTCCAAGGTAATATGAGCCTTTTTTATCTATTTTAATATTTATATGTTTTTTTAAATAATCGATTTCTATATATGTGTTTTTATATTTAAATTAACTAGATTCAAAATAAAAGTTTAAGTGGAAGACAATACTGATGATGTTCCACTAATATTATTTCATCCTCTGGTTGATGAAATCATTGAAAAAATTGTTCTCAAGTCGGCTGAACAATTGTTTCAAGAAAACACAACACATGTATGTATAAATAATTTTTACTTCTCCTATATTTTTTTCATTATATTTATAAAAAAATTATATTAATTTTATCATAAAATATTTTGATTCACAGGATGTTGAAGAAGTAATGTTTCCCGTGGATTTAAACAAGTTGATTGGAAAGATGTTTACTTTTAAAATTGAGATAACAATTTATAATCTGACTAACTTTGATGAGATGTATGTTGTCACAAACATGACTGATGATGAGTCAATTATTAATGAGCTCAAAGAAAAGATGAAGATTACTGAGGTATTTTTTATTTCAATACATGATTCATATTAATACATTAATATTTACATCATATTTAATTCTATTATTATTTACTTAATTTTGACATTTGTTTTAGGGAAATGATATAGAATTTATCAAAAAGAAAAGTCACATTCCAAGTGTTAAGGATGATGATGCTAACACCAGTTGTGATACCAATAAAATCAACAAACGTAAATTGGCTGACGTCTACAAGTCTTCAACTCCAAGTAATTTCAAGGATTTGGAGAAAGTTAGCAAGAAATAAACTTAGCTCATATCTCTATTAATTTAAATAAGTTGTTATGATTTTTTACGTTTTTAACAATGGTATTTTGAATTTTTGAGTATGTTTGATGTGGTTATTTGAACTTTATATGTTTTTTTAATATCTATGAATAAATCTATGCTTTTTAATCATTTTTTTCCTTTCAATTTAATCAACTTATGATCTGTCGTGAACGGATGACGTCACAATTATTAAATTACTAAGTTTAACATTATTTGATGATTATTAATAAAATAAAAAAATACATATAAATTCCTAAGACACGTTTATAGTGTGTTTATCAATATTATTAGTTTAAAAGTCAACTTAAAGAGTAATATAACATAATTAAAAAACAAACAATATAAGATTTTATATCGGTTCACAAAACAACTTGTAATTTAGATGTCAATAAGAATTAAAAGGTAATAAGCTTTACACGAAAACTATGAATACACATGTAAACAAACTTATGATACTGATGAAATGAAAAAAACAAATTATTGTCAGAATGAAAGAAGATACTAACGACTTTCAATATGTTGTTTGTGTACCTTTTATTATCGAAAACTAAATTTTCCTAACCCGGGATGTTTCCGGGTGATAGCCTAGTATATATATATAGGGGATGGATCATGAGAAAACTAGTTTAAATGAGAAAACCAAAAAACTAACTAAAAAAACCAAAAAAACATGCCAAATTTTTTTTTTTAAATTTTTATAAAAAAATCACAGCTTTTTATGCATGGAAAAAAATTTTCAAAAAAAATTAAAAAAAAAAAGCTTTTGGTTGTATTGCACATGTGCACTATTACGGATATAGTGCACATGTGCAGTACAACAAAAAAAAAAAATTTTTTTTTTTTTTGAAAATTTTTTCCTAAGCATAAAAACTAGTGATTTTTTTATTAAAAATTGTAAAAAAAAATTGGTATGTTTTTTAGCTTTTTTTTAGGCTTTTTTAGTTAGTTTTCTAGTTTTCTCATTTATATGTAGTTTTCTCATGATCCTCTCCCTATATATATATATATGTACATATATATATATATACATAACCATATATTTTTTACTTATACATAGCCTACATACATGTAGGTAATTTAACATATGCATAACCTACAAATGTGTAGGTTATATCAAAACTGAATTTTTTTCATATTTTGTTTTAAATCCTAGCGTGAGAAAAATAAATCTTACATTTATAAAATTTTTCATTTACTTTTTAGGTTTTTAGGATTGGAAAAACGAATGATTCATCTTGTTTTGCGTGTTCTCGCAATATTTTGTGTTGTGCATAAAACATTCCCATATATATATAGGGAAAGGGTAAAAATGAGAACCAACTTAGGTTGTGAGAACCATGAAAAGTAGACTTTACAAAAGGTTTTTTTTAAGTTCTTAAAAATCTTTTAAAAAACACATATTTCAGTAAAAAAATGCCACCTACAAAAATTTATATTAACATAACAAAAAATTATTGGTGATGTCATCATTCTGTAAAAAATTACATCAGGAATAACTAGCGGCTCGACACTTTTTTACAGATGTCTTTGTAACATTTTCATCTACATTTGTGCAAAAAAATAGTGGCGAAACTAGCGCGGAAAGTAAGAGTTCTCATAGTTCTCACAACTCGTAGTGAAATCTTAATTGAACCGGATCATATATATATAATGTTGGGTTCGGCTAAAAATGCCCAAAACTGTGAAAATGCTAGAAACAATTCTCAGCCATAAGATCTAGTGATTTGTAGCTAAGATTGATGCAGTGGCATTTTCATAAATATTGGGAACCTTAGAACAATCAGGTGGGGTAGAATGGGTTTTTATAGCGCTTTCAAGTGAGTTTTTATAGCGTTTTTTATTTAACTGAGTGTTTTTATATCGTTTTCAATTGAGTTTTTCATGGTGTTTTTTTTTTTTTTTTTTTTTTTTGAATTTGATGTTTTTGTAGCGTTTTCAACTTAATATTTTAGGGTGTTTTTTTAAATTGTGTTTTTATGGTGTTTTCAACTGACATATTATTGTGTTTTTTTCTGAACTAAGTATTATGATGACGTTTTTAAATTGAACACATTATTTTGTGTGTTTCTGAATTAGATTTTTATGTCATTTTTAATTGGATTTGAATTTAATAGTACAATATAACATGAATTGCTTAACCTATTAGAAAACTATATGTACGTAGTTTTGAATGTTTAATTAAAACTAGTAAATAATGGATAGTTGACGAGAGACGGCTACAACCATTGATACCTAGTGTCGTTCAAATCGCTCGCCGCTTGTTGCTCGTTTGTTCGGAAATTGCTCGTTCGATTTGATACCTTGTTGTAAACAAGCCGCTCTGCTTGGTTCGGTTTGTAAACGAACCAAACATGAGTAAAGGTCCGCTCAACTTGGTTTGGCTCGAATTATTATTATTTTTAATCAGTATATGTATACATATACATATACACATACATATATAAACATGTATATATACAAATATACAAATATAAATTATACATATATATACACACACACCTATAATAATACACACATACATATAACTTAAATATAAATACAATTTATAATTGTATATATACCACTGTATTAGATTTTGGTCCATTATGTACAAATTTACAATTATATCTATACGTACTAGCCCAATCACACCAATAAAAAAAATTAATATCAAATCTAAAAGTTAAACCCTAACCGATAACGACAATTTGTTCATCACCTCAATTTTTCATGCCGTTACCCTAAGTCGATCATCCGCTTCTCTCGACGTCATTGTTCGTGCAATATGATCATCAACCTCGTCGACAACAACATTGTTATTCATAAGAAAATAATCATGCCATGAAATGTGTCTGTTTTTAAAGACATAAAAACTTAAGTCACAAAATTGTCACTATCTCTCTCAGCAAATTTAAATCGGGCGACACGGTTGTCCAAATCGCTCGAACTTCACTCGGAAAATACTCGCTTGATTTGAGGCTCGGTTTTAAATGAGCCGCCCCGCTCTGTTCGGTTTGTAAACGAGCCATGCACGAGTAAAGGTCCGTTCAGTTCGACTCGGCTCGTGAACAACCCTGTTGATAACGAAGATAGTTACTACCAATCACCATCAAGCCTAACCCTATAATCCTATATATTTCCGTTTGCTTTACATTTAACTTTATCAGTATATTAGTATTAAGCCCCTGCGTTGCAGTGGTTGTCAGAAAAATGTTTTAAGTAGTAGCAATACTATACCATTGTCAGCGACCATCAACATCGGAAAAGCTCGTAAAAACAAAATAAATAAAAACGAGAAAAAAGTAACGCAGAGCGAAAAACAGACGTAAAATCTTTGAATCACGCACGCTCGTTGCTGAGAAATTAAATCGAAACGTAAAACACATAAAAAAATAACTAAGTCCATCCAGGACCCGCGTGTTGACGAACTTGTCAAACGCAGAAAAATAGATGTGACGCGAACGTGCCAGTCAAACGGGAAAAATATACGAAAAATGTGAACCCCACACGCAAGTTTCGGTGCGTAACTTACAAAATTTAGAACGAAACGAAAAACTTGGGAAAGATGAAAAGTATGGTGGACCAAAATTGAAAATAAAAAAGAGTTAGGATTAAATTGCAAAAAAATGAAAAACTTTGGGTTAAAAGTAAAAAAACAAAGGATCTAAATTGCAAAATTGAAGTTATTTATTAATTTTAGATAAAGATAATGATAAAAATAAGTGATATCTATATATTGGTTATTAATTAATATTAATATTAAAAGAAATTTATTAAACAAATATAAATAAAATTTATGAGGTTGAAAGAGAAAAAATGCTATGTGTCATTATTTAGAGTCTTTTATTATAAGTTAGATTAGAAAAACAATATTAAAACATTTTATTCACACGAGGGTCTCGGCTAATATAATAATGTACTAGGTTAGAACCTCGTGTATTACACGGGTTGAATAATTGTAATTTTATATATTAAAATAATAAAAAGTTATATCTTTATGAACCCCGTATATTGTACGGGTTAAATAAATATAATTTTATATATCAAATAATAAAAAAAGTTATATATTTAAAAACCATGTATATTACACAGATCAAATAAATGTAATTTTGTATACTAAATACTAAAATCGTCGTATCTTTAAAAAAACCCGTGTATAATCGGGTTGAATAAATTAGGAATGAGCTCGGACCATCCGGTACCGAAAGACCAAAAATCCTCAAAAGTAGGTACTGGTACCGGTACCAAATATATCTGATTCGGTACGGTTCGGTACCGGTACGGTACCAGTATTTGAGGGTAAAAACCGGTAAATACCGGTACCGAAAATGCTAAAAGTCGGTATCGAATCGATACCGAAAAAGTACCTGGTTCGGAAATTCGGTACATGTTCGGTACCGGTACCGGGAACGATTTGCTCATCCCTAGAATAAATTTACCAAATAATAAAAAATTACATCTTTACAAACCCCGTATATTACACGTGTTTAATAGATCTAAAAAAGAGTTATATATTTAAAAACCATGTGTATTACACATATTAAATAAATTTAATTTTGTATATTAAATACTAAAAACGTTTTCTTTAAAAAACTCGTGTATAGTCGGGTTGAAAAATCTACCAAATAATAAAAAAAATTATATCCTTAAAAAACCATGTGTATTACACGTGTTGAATAAATTTAATTTTACATAGCAAATGATAAAAAAGTTATATCTTTAAAAACTTCGTGTATTACTCGGGTTATATAAATGTAACTTTGTATAGTAAATAATAAAAAAAATTATATTTTTAAAAACCCCCCATTTTACACGAGTTAAATAAATATAATTTTGTATACCAAATAATAAAAAGTTATATTTTTAATAAATTAGGCTAACATTTAGATTTGAGTATAATATTTTATTAAAATATGATAGATTTAATTATAATTTACTTTTTATATAGTTAATATAAGATTTAAGAATATCTTCAATGAATGACATATGTACAAAAGTTAGTTTCTTTTATTGTATAAAAGTTAGTTTCTTTTCTTTGGGTTGAGTTATAATGCAAAGGATTTAAAAATAAGAAAGGTAAGAAGTCACCAGAGAGTGACAAGTGTCCTAGGAGGAATTAAATGAAAAGGGTAATTTTGTCTACAAGATGAAAGAGAATATGCACATGCAAGTCACATGTTATTTTCCCCCCAATTTATAAACGTCCGTAACTTTTTTATACATCATTTGTTTTTAAAAAAAATATACCATAAAATCGAGCGTTTTTTTATCTTTAATATGAGTCACATATTGTTATATTTAAAAAAAAAATCAAAAACCCAGTTACATATTACACAATGGACATGGTGTAAAACACAATGTAAAGTAGATAAAAAAACACAATCAATGACAAACAGATAAAGACACAATGGGCAACATACTAAAACACAATGACCATAACGTATAACACAATGGCGATAACATATAACACAATAAATATCAGACTAAATAAAAACACAATTGATGACAACAGATAAAAGACACAATTAATGACAGCAGATAAAAGACACAATGTAGAGCAGCGAAAACACAATAGAAAATAAACTAAAAACACAATACACAACAAACTAAAACACAATGAACAAGATAATAAAAAAAATTGAACAAATTATTAAAACATAATAGAAAACATATTAAACACAATGACCTGAACTAATAACACAATTTATAGAAAACTCAGATATAACACCATCTTCATTGTGTCATATATTGTGTTATAGGTTCTTATAAAAACGCAATGGATAGAACCCAAATTAACATTGTGTTATAGGTTTTGATAATAATGACCAAAACCCAGTTAAAAGATACAATGAACTGAACCTTTAACACAATGCGAAAAAACCCAGTAAAAATGAAAATTTTTATTTTATTTTTATATGATAATATGTTACCCACGTTAAAGATAAAAAAACGCTCGTTATTATGGTGAATTTTTTTTTAAAATGTCGTATGAAAAAGTTATGGACGTTTTAAATCGATGGGGGAATTGACATGTGTCTTGCATGTGGAGATAGGGAAAATCCATAAATATAGGATTCCCTTTATGCCCTTCTATTATCTTCTTTTCCCTACAACTAATCTCAACCCTCCACTTCTAAGATCAATGGACTAGAAATCTTCTTACCCTTCTTATTTATTTTATCCTTTATATTTGATCCTACACTCTTTTATTATATTAGAAAGATGTGGTTGACAACGTGTGTTTTCACTGGTTTGTGTATTGTGTGCTAGTGTGTTTATGTTGCGTGTGCATGTGGTGTGTGTGCGAGGGGAGAAAGATGTAACACATTACACATAGACACATGGCATTCCAAGTTGGTTGCTTTTTTATTATTAAATTAAATTCCCGTCATTAAAGTTAACATAATTAGATAATCCTTGATAACATTATACCCATTTGATTTTATTTAGTAATTAAATTATATTTATCTATAATTAATATAATAATAGAAAAAAAGTTTGATAAGTTTGTAATGGGAATATTTTTAAATTTTCTGTTATTTTTGTTTGAAATAATGAAATTTATTTTTGAACGACAAAGAATCTCACGTTTAAACCCATCTTGTTCGGGGCTATGTCCCAGGGCCGTTCCTACGTTTTTGAAAACCCTAAGCGAACTATGAAGTGGGGGCCCTAATTTCGCCAATAAACTATCCTCCAAACCCGACGCAATGGGTGATTACTCTTACTTTTTTCGTCTAGTGATAGCCGATAGCCTAGATATTGAAAGCAGGTTGCGATAGGAAGTGGGAGCGATGATTGCGGCTATATCTAGGGGCTTTAGGCCGCTAAATATTGACGATTAGGTCGATGGTTGTTGTGTTGTAATAGTTGGAAATCAAGGCGAAATGGGTTTTGAAACTTGGCATTTTGTTTGCTAAACAATATTTATTTTGGGTTACTTCAATGAAAAACCAGTTTAGTTTTGAAATAAACGTATTTATTTGGGTCTAATACATATAATATATATATAAACTTTCTAAAAACTTGGAGGCCCTTATTTTTTGGTGGCCCTAGGCCCGTGCCTAGATTGCCAAGCCTATGGAGCCGGCCCTGCTATGTCCAAGGTCGACTCATTGACCACCATGAGACCGTACCCACTAATGTGAAATATACTATTAGAAATATACTATTAGAAAATTATATGTGATTATTTATATATAACGTTAATAATTATAACAATAAATACTTGTAGTCAATAATAGAAAAGAGTTTGGCGTAAAATAAAGTACTTGAAAAAGGAAAAGGGTTAAATGAAAAAGAACATGCCTAAGGGAAAGAGCTAGTCATGACTCATGAGGCACTGCATCTCACCTTTATTAACTGAATAACAATAACAGCCCCTATTGTTTGTTTGATATGACAAATACTTCCCTCACTTTGAAGAATTTGCATAAATGTTCATCAAACATTGCTTTTATCACATTTCTACGAGTAATGCACTCATTGTAAACGAACATGAACAAAGTTTTGTTCTTGTTCGTGATTATTCATTGCGGGAATGAAAGCATTGGTTATGTCATATGATAATACGTTAAACAAACATATTAATTAAAATAATAATCAATATTTTTAATCTTAATATTAACTAGGTTTATCATCGTCGCCGCGTTGCGACGAATTTCTTTTGTTATTTAGTCTATGTTTACATGTGTTTTGAAATCACTACGAGCGTGTTGCGCACGGAACTCTGACAAGAATAAAAAGAAAATGTAGAAAAAAACACTAAAAGATAACCGAAAGAAAATTAACAAAAAAGTTGTATGGTAATGATGTTGTTTGTAACACCCGCCTCATTTAATTAAGATTTTAACATAAAAGTAGGCATTTTTAAACCAAATGCATCATTTTGAAAAGTTAGATAAGATGATAAGTTTGCATAGTGATAGTATTCTAGTTAACTAGCTAACTAGTTTAAACATCGAAACGTTAAGTTAAGTGTTTACAAAATGAACATTGTCTACAACAAAATTAGATTAACGCGGAAGCTTCAAAACGTTGTGTTCGGTTCTTGGATTCTGGCTTGATCGCCATCCGGAGTAAGACCAACTTCACCTAATGTCAAAACCACGTCAAATGTTAGTTTTGACAACATTAAAACATGTATAATCAAATTCTAATATCAAACAATTAAAACAAAAATAAAAATTCGGAATTAGGTCTGTCGCGCCACGCGACAGGCTCTCTTTAATCTTTCGCGGGCCGCGAGCGACCCCGCGTGTCGCGCCAGGATTTTTGCTCCCCGTCGCGTGCCGCAGGGGAGCCTCTTTTCCAGCAGGTGCAGGTCTGAATCCTGCATATCTGCCTAGCACCAAATTTTCTATAAACTCAACTTCAAATGTTCATAACTTTTTATCTAATGGTCCGTTTTAGGTGATTATTTTTCCTACGCGTCCGTAATTTAATTACCAACGCATCTATCATTTTTATTATATCAAAAGCTCGGTTTACGAACCGAAAGCCTATAAGTCCCTTTTGTATTTATTCAACCCGCATCGTTTCGCATCATATTTTTATTACTCATAATTTATGACCTCTAGACATATTTACCCATTCCCTAGGCTTGTGATCGTTGGTGTATCATTACCAATTCCATGGTTTTACGCTTTTGTTATCCACAATCGCCAAGTGACATTCAAATCACTTCCATAGTATCTACTAAACATTTATTTGACCAGTTTGGCTGATTTATGGAATCCACGATTTTCAATGACAACCAAACATAATCCAACCAAACTTTGACTCGTTTAGTTAAGTAGTGAACATCGTCACTTCTACCAATGCTACATTTCTTATAACACAATTTCAAACAACTATAATTTCAAATCAAACATAATGTAACGAAACCAAGGTTACATACATTTAAAGTGCTCCCTTCAAACGCGTATCACCACCGGCTTGACCGCTTGACGTCCCGGTTTCCTTGCCTATAGAGTTCAACCACGAATCGTTTAGAACTCTTTTCATATCACATAACGCATAGTTCACCATAATATACAAGTATGCGTTTTAGTTCAAATTTCCAACTTTTAGCTTTCTTTTAGGCATTTCTACAAACACCTAAAGGGCATAATTTCATTCAATTTACAATCAAGTACATGACTAATTATTTAGCCAAAATTAAACATCAATTAGGCAAGTTCATGTCAAATTTTCACATCAATAATCTGAAATTACTTCATAGAGCTCAAAATACTCTAGAATGATAATCATAATCCTAGTGTTTAACATGTTTCTACAAAACCCACTAAACACCTATATAGGTGATTATGAATTTTCACAATGATAAACACAATTCAACAAACTAATGGCTAGGGTTTATTCAGATACATGATTTCATCTCAAATTCACCCAAACAACGATCATGCAAGCTCAAATCTCGAATCTCATGTGTTCATCTAGAGTTCAAGATGGAATCATTCAATGAAATTTTACATATCTTATGATCCCTTTACTGAGGAGATCACTAATCTATACTTGGATTTCGATTTGGGACAGATTTGTGCCTTCAGTTTGGTCAATTTAGCAAGAACTAGGGTTTGGAGGAGAAGTCTTGGTCGCCCCCTGTGTTTAATCGAACTAGACACGCACACAAGTGTGTTTGGGTTTTAAATTTTTGTTTTAATAAAACTTGTTTCAAATTAAACACCTTTAGCCCTCCAACTATTATTAGGTTTTTATTTTAGGTGTTTTTAACCCACTAACATATTACTACAAGACTTCTATCTAACTAGGTTATTGTAACACCACGTAAAAACGTGTCCAATTATGTATAGACACGTGTCCTAAACCCAAGATATGTGAAAGATTGAGTTTGAAGGACTAAAGTTGACAAACAGTGAAATTATGTGTCCGGAGGGACTAAAAGTGTCAACATGCCAAACTTGAGCTTCTGAATGGTCATACATGATGAATATATTCTTAAACGAGAGATTGATTGGATACTAGAAGCCGTTTGTGAAAATAATCGGAAGATTATAAAACTACGAGGGTTAAACGTGTCAACATGTTAATTTTGACCTCTGAGTGACCTTTTAACGAATCCGAGGTTTCGAAATATCCAAATGTACTCTCGAGAATAAGTGGTATAAATTTCACGTGGTTTCGAGATCGTTAAGCATGTTTTCAAGACTTTGGGCTATAAGTGTCAACTTGACGGAACTTGCATTTATAGTGATATTTAACGGAACCGAGCCTAACGAAGTTTGTTTATACATCCTTGAGCCTCAATAAACTAACTACAAGGGCCTTACATGTCAAAAAGGAGATTAAATAAGGTTTAAAAGGTGCAGGGATTGAAATGGTAAACATTGAAACTTGTTTGGCTGGTTAGCCAGCTGGTCGCGTCGCGCGACCTCAACATGCTGCCAGGTGCGGGTTTCAGCTCTGCACCGCCTCAAACTCGATTGTAACGATCCTAGGGGCTCTTACACGGTAATTTAAACCCACTAGGACACCTGGGGTGATCCTAGGAGGTCCCATAACAGCTGGAAATGATCCAAACACCTGGGAATTGCTATATAAAGAGCCCTTGTGTAGTGCTCTTGTGCACACTTCATTTGCAACATTCAAAGGGACTTGTCTCTAGAGCTTGCAAGGATTAGGAGAAGATTTGGAAGTGTAGAAAAGATAGCAAGGACCATTAGTAAGAGTCTTATTACTTGCTTAGTCGTTTTAATTAGTTTAATTACCGAAAAGTCAAACTTGTCGTAATTTAGCTTTGACTTTCGATTTAATCTCATATGTTCCAGCCACTGACCCAAACGAAAGTGGTTATGGAACCATATTAATGTAGGTAATTAACCCTTAAAAGGGCACCTCCTAATTATTTCGTTTGACTAGTTAATTGTCGGGTCAAACTAGTTCGACAAAAAGTCAAACTGGACAGAAAGTATAAAAATGAATAAAATTAATTAACCAGAGGTTCTAAATTATATTTTAACATTCTAATGACTTGGTAATTAATATTAGAACTTGTTTTATCAGTCCTAACTCGACAATTATCAGTCTAAGATCAAATTATAACCGAAAGTCACAAAAGCTTGACTTTTGCTTTGACTTTCATTTCTAACCCGTTCAAGCTTAATTCTCCCATGTTTTAAGCTTCCATTAGAATCACATTACTCAGTAGTATAACCCCCTGGAGTTATAGTACATGGTTCTTAATGGTTTGAATTATATGCTCTTGATCGTTAATATGCTTATAGATGTCACAAACGCCCTTTTGACACACAAACGAGATTTTTAGAAGTGTGAGAGGACAAAAACCTTTTTTTACTGATTTATAAACTTGTCCTAAAAAATTTGACATCAATTTGAGGTCTAGATTAGGAGTTATGCTCAATAGCATAATTAGAAAGCTTTTTATTAATTAAACGGCATAATTAGCATAAAGCCTATCTAAACCCAAATTTTGACACCAAAATTTTTACCCACTGATGTAATATATTATTTTGGGATTTTTTAAGATTTTTAATTATTTTTAAACTGATCATATCATAGGGTTCTAGCTTTAATTCGGCAATTGTCGGTATACCCTTCTCTTGAATAAAATGAGTTTTACATAATATTTTGATACCAAACTTTTTACTAATGACTCTATATGATAAATAAAATATTTTGAACTCTATAAACTGATCAAAAACTTAGATTTCCTATTATGACCTGAAAATCGCTTAAAAACCGACTTTTACGCGTTTTAAGCGCATAGTATGGGTTAAAACTATTTTTAACATATAAGACTTGATACCTACTGATGTTTTTAATAAATTTCTATAATTTAACAGTAAGCAACAGTTTTAAACTCAGATTTCCAAAATTGACCTTTAAAGCTTATGTGAAATCACCAAAATGCCCCTTCGGTGCATAAATTGGTTATAAAGGATAAATTTCACATATAGGCAATAACCTACTTATATAACTTGTTAAATTAAATATTTTCACTGATTTCAAAAGACCAGAACTTCAGTTTATTATAAAATCTCTATTATAAGTATTAAAATTACCAAAATGCCCTTTCGGGACTTAAATTGGTTTAAATTACTTTTTGGGCATATATGTTGACATCCTACTGTTGTATTAACATATTTTAAGCATAATAACAATTAAGACCTGTATACAATTCATTTGGTTACCCGTTACGCGTTTACATGTTCGGATCGGTGTATGTGACTAGTTTACATGTAATAGCCGAAACGGGCTTAACCTTACCATTTAATCCTCAAATTCCAGAATGTAATTAGTTTACCCATATTATACAAGTATCCAAGCTTGTTGGGTCTAAACCACATTCTATTCTGGTCTTCGCTTAATCTAGCGTTTAGAACCGTAAAGTTTCTTTCTAGCTAGCCGGTCTAAGTCCTTGACTTAACTAAAGGCCCGTTAGCACCCTAATAGGTTATTAAACCTTCTATACAGATTAAGTAGTATCCAGTAGAAGGTATCACCATACAGCTTTAGGATTTACGGCTGAGTTACTTTCACCTTTGAACTCAGGTAAATACTTTTAACTTATTTTCCCTTATACGGACTTGGGATATGGTATTATAATCATACCACTTGGTCGGGTATGAAATCATTTAATCGGATTGTGATTAATAAATTTACATAACCCGTTTTAATCTGTCTTGTTTGATAACATAAGCATTGGGGGTTAATACGACCGTGTCCTGGATATCCTCGACTCATTTCATTTGAAAATGGCCATGGCCTATGCACGGGGTGTAGGCATACACCTGACAGATGCAAATGCTAAAATATAAACCCACATGTTGGGGATAACTCCTTTGTGGGTTCTATAAGTGGTGAGTCGGTTAATCACGACCGGCTTCCAACCGACCCCAATTGTAAGACAAACATGTAAATCTGTATACAAGATTATGTTTAAATAATTGTCCCAAGTTATAAAAGATTTGTACCATGTGCATTAAAACCAATTTTATAAATACTTTTCAAAAGAGCCAGTTAATTGTATTTACCAGTGTAAACTGACGTATTTTCTTAAAGGCTGATTTGACAGGTACCGCTGGAGCTATTAGGTGTCATAAGAGGATCTTGCAAATCCATAGATACCTGAAGTCTGTTATTTTGTTTCCTTGTATTTATTTATGATCCGCCTGTGGATCTCATTACATTCCAGTCTGTATATTCTTTCACTCGGACACTCAGACATTATGGTTTGTAATAGTTTATTCACCAAGCCTTCCGATGTGCTATTATATTGTGTGTATTGACTATGATGATATCAACTACGTCACGATACTCCCCGCCGGGCCCACCGGTAATATGTGGAAATATCGGGGTGTGACAGGTTGGTATCAGGTCCAACATTGAGTGAATTAAACACTAACCTTCTGTGTTTAATCTCAATGACACAATAAGCACATTCCTTAGACTTCCGAGTCTAGGCTAATGACCTAGGATTTATTCTTAACCTTCCTTTTATTGTCTATATTATATCTACTTGTTTTGACAGGTTACCAATTGGAAAATGCCACCACGAGTGAGAGGCAAAGGAAAAGGACCAATGCGAGGAGGGCCATCAGGCCACGCGGGACCCTCCCACCGACGTACCCCATCCGATTCACTCTCTGGCTCCGACTCACGAGACCATTGGAGTCATAACTTCGAGCCAGCAAGGCATTCAGTCTCACTAGGATCCTCACCATCCGACCCTCCATACTTTGGGTTACCCATCCCTATTGAACCCCAACATTCCCATCATTCACAAGGATCACATCACTCGAACCAATCACACCACTCCTTTAACTCTCATCCTTTTCCTCACTCGGATGCTACCTACTCTCCGGCTCAGTTTAATCCCAATGAATACGTCAACGACTTTTTGGGTTTCAATCCTCTTGGACCCGAGGATCATTTCTCTCAGGAGATGGAAATGGACGACGATCCGGACCCTGAAATGCAAACCGGAACACTAGGCCATCCTATTAGCATATCGAGCGGTTATCCCTATCAAGGATCGCCGTACCGAGGGCCTGATTCGTATGCTGAGAGAATGACTCAGTATGATTGGTTCTTTACCCCTTCACATCACAATTCCCCGGCTCAACCTCCTTTGGTTGAACCACAACTTCAAGCTGTTACCCCACCACCTTTACCAGTTGAGGAACCACCTCAACAGCCTCCCGAGCCCCCAAGGCGAAGGAGAAATGCTCGAATGTCTGTACGTGGGGGACCACGGTTCGCATCCCCTCATGGTTCAAGTTCTTACCCTCCTATTCCAGAGGACCCCCAAATGGGTGGACCCTCACACACGGTGCCGGAAGTCAACCCTCCGCCAATTTCTCATGCACCACCGCAGCCGCCGTTGGGTTTTGACAACCCGATCCCGACATACCCAGGTTCATCTGGGTATAATCCATCTGGATACCCATCAGATTATGGAAATCATGATCCATACCTTAATTCTGCTCAGTACAATGCACTTTATCCTTCTTCTTACCCACCAGTTTACCCAACTGGATATCAGGTGCAGGGATACCAATACCCACCTTACCAGCAACCTCCTCCTCACCAACAGGAACAAACTCAGGAGATTTTACAGAGGTTAGACTGGGTTGAACGTGAAGCCAGTGAAACTAAGAAGAAGCATAATGGCTTTCTCAAAGGCCTTGCGAACCTCATTAAAGGCAATAAGAAGTAGGAAGTTGTTTTATGTTGTTTTGTCTTTCAATAAGTCCCTGCGAGGACATTATTTTATTTTCGTGTACCAAGTCCTTGCGTGGACTTACTTTCTATATCTGTAGCCCCTGCGTGGGCAGTGTGTTGTTTTCAAGTCTCGTTTAGGGCATTCTTGTACTAGTTTCGTGATTCCATAAAGGTATTTTCGATTTTAAATATGTATTTTATTACATCATACTACATCATTTCAAATTTGATTGATCTGCCAAAGAAACTCTTAGAGGTATAACCTAGCCAAAATATTAGATGGCTATGATGGTACAACCTTTTTAAGATAATAACTCTCTGTTAACATCTGAAAATATGTTAACATTCCTGGCTGTGCGGTACGAGAAACCACACAAGCTTCCAAATGTACTTGGACTTTCCAAGTCACTTATATATAGCCTATATGATCAATGTAAATCATGGCTAATAAACATCAATAAGATGTATACACCAAAACATCCATTTGAGATGTATGCTTATAAGCAAAGGTGTAATAATGACAATGAAAGTTTTTAATTTATAGACTTCTTGTCAAAAAGGCGATGAACTTTGTTCGACCCTTAAAGAAATCACTGATCCAAGAAATAAATGATCATAATCGTCCTTATGACAAGGCTTTTGTGCCATCTAAATGTCCTTCGAGATGAGCCTTGTGCTATATGAATATGTCTTCCATGACATTGGCAGTGTGATTTATATTCCCCTGTCTAATAAAATATAAAGAATTATATCTCCTTGATTATTATTATTTTCTTAAAATGGTCCTTATGGTTTATACCATGACCATCTAATCATTAATATGATGATTTATTGCATAATTTAAATATAACATTATTGTTTATTATAGTACCCAAATCATGGTTGGATCTGATGAAGTAAACAGTCATTTACGGGAAGGAAACAATAATGAGACTAAGATAAATCTTACAAACGCTGAACTGCAAGCTATGATTGATACAGCGGTTGCTCAAGCGGTAGATAAGATATTCAAGGAACCGAGTAATGTTCGGTCCAAAACTCACTCAAAACCCTTATCACAGTCACATGCATCAAGAAGGGATGAATCTCAGCATTCATCCAATCAAAGATCTGAGCCTCAAAGAGTGGTGTTAAACCAGGCTCCTAAGTACAAAAAGAGTTGTACTTATAAGTACTTCATCTCCTATAAACCGAGGGATTTTACAGGAGAAAAGGGAGCAATTGACTGCATGAAATGATGGTTAGACGAAATGGAGACTGTGATTAACATCAGTGGATGTGCTAAGGAAGACATAGTCTTGTTTGTGTCTCAATCTTTCAAGGGAGATGCCCTCACTTGGTGGAAAGCGTTAGTACAGTCCACTGGAAAGGTTCATCTGTATAACCTTTCGTGGAACAAGTTTGTAGATCTTGTGAAAGATACATATTGTCCTCAGTACGAAGTTGAGAGGATTGAAACTGACTTCCTCACCTTGGTGATGAAGGATTTAGACTGTAGGTCCTATGTGACCAGTTTCAATTCGATGTCGGGGCTTGTACCATATTTAGTCACTCCTGAACCCAAACGCATTGCGCGTTTCATCGGTGGTTTAGCTTCCGAAGTGAAAGGAAACGTCAAGGCTTCTAAGCCTACTACGTATAGATCTATTGTGGATCTGTCTTTGTCCCTCACTCTTGATATTGTGAGAAGTAGGGCAAAGAAAGCTATCGATGATGGGAAGAGGAAGAGGGATGAAGACAAGTCCCCTCAGTCTAACAAGAAGAGCAAAAGGAACTTTAGTTTTAAGAAGGGGCAGTCAAATGACAAGCCCAGGTGTAAGACTTGCAACAAAAGGCACTTTGGAAAGTGCAACCAGGACCCACAAGCCAAACCATGTGGGATTTGTAAAAAGAATGGGCACAAATCTGTAGAGTGCCGGAACATTAAGGATGCAACCTGTTACGGTTGCAATGAAAAGGGGCACATCAAGACCAATTGCCCCAAGAATGCTAAGAAGCCCGAGGAGGCAAAGAAAACCAATGCAAGGGTTTTCCAAATGAATGCTAGGGAAACGGTGAACGACGAGAACGTCATAACAGGTACCTTCCTCATTAATAATAATTATGCTAGAGTCTTATTTGATTCAGGTGCTGATAAGTCTTTTGTAGACCATAAGTTTTGTAAATCACTGAATTTGCCTATTAAGACTCTAGACATAAAATATGAGGTAGAACTTGCTGATGGTACCTTAGAAACAGCTTCGACTCTTCTTGATGGAAGCTTTATATCCATCAAGAATCATTCTATCCCGCTATCCCTCTTGCCAATGAAATTGGCTGGGTTTGATATAGTTTTGGGCATGGATTCGTTGTCGCATAACCAAGCCCAAATTGCCTGTGATAAAAAGCTAGTTGTTATCAAAACCCCTTCTGGTGAATCCGTCACTATTCAAGGAGATACGCAATACGGGTTGCCCAACAATGTGTCTATTCTTAAGGTATCACAGTGTTTAAAGAGCGGATGTGTCATCTACATGGCACAAGTGACTGTGAATGATCCAAAGCCTAAGATTGAAGACATCCCAATCATCTCCAAGTATCCTGATGTCTTTCCTTACGAGTTACCTGGATTACCTCCTGAGAGGCAAGTAGAGTTCAGGATAGACATTCTACCAGGAGCTGCACCTATTGCACGAGCTCCTTATCGTCTAGCACCTACTGAAATGAAAGAGCTCAGGACTCAATTAGATGACTTACTGGAAAAGGGTTTTATACAACCTAGCTCTTCGCCTTGGGGAGCTCCAATATTATTTGTGAAAAAGAAGGATGGATCAATGCGCTTATGCATTGATTATCGTGAGCTAAATAAGGTAACGATCAAGAATCGTTATCCCTTACCTAGGATCGATGTCACAGCCCCCGACCCGGTTTGACCCGTTTCAGGAGCCGCGGGACAGAAATACTGCGGTATTTATTTAATTGAGTTTAACAGCGGAAGTTTATTTAAAAGGATCGTTTAAAACTAAAATTTTCCCCGATTATTTTATTTCACAATTCGGGATAAAACCCTGATAATTTACAATATTATGTTTTTACTATGAAATAGTGATATTACAAAACTTATTTCTTTATTTTATAATGAGCCACTATCTTAAGCTTGAAATGTTCCCCAGCACTTTTCCTGAATTACAACAGATCACCTGAAACATGTTTGAAAAAGGTTTTGTCAGCGGGAAATACTGAGTGAATCATTCTATTTACTAAAATGACACATTTGTTATAATTTACAGTATTAAGAGCGATTACAATGTTTCTATTATCAAACCAACTACCCACGGTATTTGTCACTCGACCGAATCTGTGACTATGGTCATATCCCCCATTGGCTGCCCCAATGGTGACGATTATCAAGTAATGTATACAAAACCCCACATACCGGCTGTAACTTGGTGATTACAAAGACTTAATCCCCGTAATTATAACTTTGAAATAAACATGATTTTGTAAATAGATTTGATAAAAAGAGAGAATGACTCACATTGCTGATTTAATACGGACAGAGTCTAATCTATGATTTAGCCTTGTTAACCTAATATAATTAACAATGTATACAAAACTGGGTTAGTAATCAATCCAGCAATTACGATAATTCACGAGATCAAATTCTCACAATGAATGACAAAATGCAATACTTCATCCATCGAATTAACGATGATCCGTTGAATTAACAACGAACGACAAAGTATAATACTTTATCTGTCGAATTAACGATGATCCGTCAAATTAATGACGAATAATAAAGTATAACCCTAATGTGGGCGGCACTTAAACATTCATTGGATATTTTGATCGTCGGATAAATGAATCGTAGCAGCGATTGTGCTAATACCCTGTTTTGCAGCAGAATTTCGAGACCCGTGTGTGTTATTTAGAGTATTCCTGCTATAACTTAGAGTATACTTCGTATTTTTCCGTCGTTTCAGTACCAGAATTCAAGTCCCAAACCAACCTATTTATACTGAAAATTTTACCCCGTCGCGTAGCGCGACTGCCTACCCCCTTAGTCGTCGCGCTACGCGACTGCCAACCTATATTCATAGGGTAGCTACGTGCATGGGTAGGCTTGCTGAGTTGGTGGATTTCGAAAATTTTATTTCTACAGCTCACAATTTGGATAATCGTCAATAGGGTTTAACCCCCCCTGAGTTTTAGGGGCCCTAATCCTGATTCTGAAAATTCTGAAAATTTTAGGGTTTGTTCAGAATCACTTGGGTGTCTCAATTAGGGTTTCCTATTGGATTAATTAATTTAATAATTATGACTTTTGATGAGAGTTGTTACATTCTCCCCACCTTAATAAAAATCTCGTCCTCGAGATTTACTGGAATAATTGTGGATATTTTCGCTTTATTTCTGATTCCAGTTCCCAAGTATATTCAGCTCCTCTCTTTGACTCCCATCTGACTTTGACTAAAACTAGTCGTTTGTGCTTGAGAAACTTTACTTTTCTGTCTTCTATCTGAAGAGGTTTCTCCACAAATTTTAACTTTTCGTTTACTTTTATATCTCGAAGAGGTACCACCAGTGATTCATCTGATAAGCATTTCTTGAGATTGGATATATGAAATACATCATGTACTCCAGATAATTCTTCTGGTAGTCGTAAACGATAAGCTACTGGTCCTATACGTTGGATCACTGGAAATGGTCCTACGTACCTTGGACTTAGCTTTCCTTTCTTTCCAAATCTGACTACTCCTTTCCAAGGAGAAACTTTCAATAGTACTTTGTCTCCAACTTGGAATTCTAACGGCTTGCATCTATGGAGGACTTAGCTTTCCTTTCTTTCCAAATCTAGGTTCCCATTCATGGAGGACTTCAAAATGTAATCCTCTAGGAAGCTCACAACTCCAAATATTCAGTTCACCCTGGAGGTGACAAGATGTATCAAGATTTGAAAGCTAATTATTGGTGGATAGGGTTGAAGAAATCTATTGCCACCCATGTAGCTAAGTGCTTGACCTGTGCTCAGATTAAAGCAGAGCATCAAAAACCATCAGGTCTGCTACAACAGCCAGACTTCCCACATGGAAGTGGGAGATGGTAACTATGGACTTTATAACCAAGTTACCAAAGACAAAGCACAGAAATGATACCATATGGGTCATAGTTGACAGACTGACTAAGTCAGCGCACTTCTTACCCATTAAAGAAACTCATAGCTCTGACAAGCTAGCTCAGCTTTACGTGGATAAGATCGTATCCCTTCACGGAGTGCCGGTGTCTATTATCTCTGATAGGGATACTAGATACACCTCTCACTTTTGGAAAAGTTTCCAACAATCTTTGGGCACTCGTTTGAATTTTAGTACTGCGTACCATCCTCAGACAGATGGACAGAGCGAGCGTATAATTCAAACTTTGGAAGACATGCTTCGTGCATGTGTTATTGATTTAGCTGGTAGTTAGGATGACCATCTACCCTTGATCGAGTTCTCCTATAACAATAGCTACCATATAAGCATTCAGGCTGCGCCTTTTGAGGTATTATATGGTAGGAAATGCAGAACGCCTGTCTGTTGGGCGGAAGTAGGAGAAGCTCAGCTATCAGGACTGGATATAGTCCTTGAAACGACTGACAAGATTGTCCAAATTTGTGATCGCCTGAAAGCTGCCAGGGATAGGCAAAAAAGTTATGCTGACAAGAGGCGAAAACCTCTAAAGTTTGAGGTTGGTAACAAAGTCTTACTGAAAGTGTCACCCTGGAAGGGTGTGATGCGTTTTGGTAAGAAAGGCAAGCTAAGCCCTAGGTATATCGGACCATTCGAAATTATCGAATGTGTCGGCAATGTAGCTTATAAGCGAAACTTGCCTGAGGAGCTGAGTGGAATCCATTATGTGTTCCACATCTGTAATCTCAAGAAGTGTCTAGCTGATGAATCGCTAGCCATGTCTCATAAGGACGTACAGATTGATGAAAGCCTAAGATTTGTTGAAAGACCTATATCGATCGAGGATCGTCAGGTTAAAAATCTCCGAAGGAAACATGTGCCTATAGTAAAGGTTAAATGGGATGCCCGTAAAGGTCCCGAATATACGTGGGAAGTTGAGTCCACTATGCGACAGAAGTACCCTCACTTATTCTAGTAAATCTCGGGTCGAGATTTCTTTTAAGGGGGTGAGGATGTAACACCACGTAAAAACGTGTCCAATTATGTATAGACATGTGTCCTAAACCCAAGATATGTGAAAGATTGAGTTTGAAGGACTAAAGTTGACAAACAGTGAAATTATGTGTCCGGAGGGACTAAAAGTGTCAACATGCCAAACTTGAGCCTCTGAATGACCATACATGATGAATATATTCTTAAACGAGAGATTGATTGGATACTAGAAGCCGTTTGTGAAAATAATCGGAAGATTATAAAACTACGAGGGTTAAACGTGTCAACAAGTTAATTTTGACCTCTGAGTGACCTTTTAATGAATCCGAGGTTTCGAAATATCCAAATGTACTCTCAAGAATAAGTGGTATAAATTTCACGTGGTTTCGAGATCGTTAAGCATGTTTTCAAGACTTTGGGCTATAAGTGTCAACTTCACGAACATGCATTTATAGTGATATTTAACGGAATCGAGCCTAACGAAGTTTGTTTACACATCCTTGAGCCTCAATAAACTAACTACAAGGGCCTTACATGTCAAAAAGGAGATTAAATAAGGTTTAAAAGGTGTAGGGACTGAAATGGTAAACATTGAAACTTGTTTGGCTGGTTAGCCAGCTGGTCGCGTCGCGCGACCTTGATGTCATCCAGCCGTCGCGCAGCGCGATGGCACTCTGTTCACAGCAACATGCTGCCAGGTGCGGGTTTTAGCTCTGCACCGCCTCAAACTCGATTGTAACGATCCTAGGGGCTCTTACACGGTAATTTAAACCCACTAGGACACCTGGGGTGATCCTAGGAGGTCCCAAAACAGCTGGAAGTGATCCAAACACCTGGGAATTGCTATATAAAGAGCCCTTGTGTAGTGTTCTTGTGCACACTTCATTTGCAACATTCAAAGGGACTTGTCTCTGGAGCTTGCAAGGATTAGGAGAAGATTTGAAAGTGTAGAAAAGATAGCAAGGACCATTAGTAAGAGTCTTATTACTTGCTTAGTCGTTTTAATTAGCTTTATTACCGAAAAGTCAAACTTGTCGTAATTTAGCTTTGACTTTTGATTTAATCTCATATGTTCCAGCCACTGACCCAAACGAAAGTGGTTATGGAACCATATTAATGTAGGTGATTAACCCTTAAAAGGGCACCTCCTAATTATTTCGTTTGACTAGTTAATTGTCGGGTCAAACTAGTTTGACAAAAAGTCAAACTGGACAGAAAGTTTAAAAATGAATAAAATTAATAAACCAGAGGTTCTAAATTATATTTTAACATTCTAATGACTTGGTAATTAATATTAGAACATGTTTTATCAGTCCTAACTCGACAATTATCAGTCTAAGGTCAAATTATAACGAAAGTCACAAAAGCTTGACTTTTGCTTTGACTTTCAGTTCTGACCCGTTCAAGCTTAATTCTCCCATGTTTTAAGCTTCCATTAGAACCACATTACTCAGTAGTATAACCCCTGGAGTTATAGTACATGGTTCTTAATGGTTTGAATTATATGCTCTTGATCGTTAATATGCTTATAAATGCCATAAACGCCCTTTTGACACACAAATGAGATTTTTAAAAGTTTGAGAGGACAAAAACCTTTGTTACTGATTTATAAACTTGTCCTAAAAATTTGACATCAATTTGAGGTCTAGATTAGGAGTTGTGCTCAATAGCGTAATTAGAAAACTTTTTATTAATTAAACGGTATAATTAGCATAAAGCCTATCTAAACCCAAATTTTGACAACAAACTTTTTACGCACTGATGTAATATAATATTTTGTGATTTTTGAAGATTTTTAATTATTTTTAAACTGATCATATCATAGGGTTCTAGCTTTAATTCGGCAATTGTCGGTTATACCCTTCTCTTGAATAAAATGAGTTTTACATAATATTTTGATACCAAACTTTTTACTACTGACTCTATATGATAAATAAAATATTTTGAACTCTATAAACTGATCAAAAACTTAGATTTCCTATTATGACCCGAAAATCCCTTAAAAACCGACTTTTACGCGTTTTAAGCGCATAGTATGGGTTAAAACTATTTTTAACATATAAGACTTGATACCTACTGATGTTTTTAATAAATTTCTATACTTTAACAGTAAGCAAAAGTTTTAAACTCAGATTTCCAAAATTGACCTTTAAAGCTTATGTGAAATCACCAAAATGCCCCTTCGGTGCATAAATTGGTTATAAAGGATAAATTTCACATATAGGCAATACCTTACTGATATAACTTGTTAAATTAAATATTTTCACTGATTTCAAAAGACCAGAACTTCTGTTTATTATAAAATCTCTATTATAAGTATTAAAATTACCAAAATGCCCTTTCGGGACTTAAATTGGTTTAAATTACTTTTTGGGCATATATGTTAACATCCTACTGATGTATTAACATATTTTAAGCATAATAACAATTAAGACCTGTATATAATTCATTTGGTTACCCGTTACGCGTTTACGCGTTCGGATCGGTGTATGTGACTACTTTACATGTAATAGCCGAAACGGGCTTAACCCTACCATTTAATCCTCAAATTCCAGAATGTGATTAGTTTACCCATATTATACAAGTATCCAAGCTTGTCGGGTCTAAACCACATTCTATTCCGGTCTCCGCTTAATCTAGCGTTTAGAACCGTAAAGTTTCTTTCTAGCTAGCCGGTCTAAGTCCTTGACTTAACTAAATGCCCGTTAGCACCCTAATAGGTTATTAAACCTTCTATACAGATTAAGTAGCATCCAGTAGAAGGTATCAACATACAGCTTTAGGATTTACGGCTGAGTTACTTTCACCTTTGAGCTCAGGTAAATACTTTTAACTTATTTTCCCTTATACGGGCTTGGGATATGGTATTATAATAATACCACTTGGTCGGGTATGAAATCATTTAATCGGATTGTGATTAATAAATTTACATAACCCGGTTTAATCTGTCTTGTTTGATAACATAAGCATTGGGCGTTAATACGACCGTGTCCTGGATCTCCTCGGCTCATTTTATTTGAAAATGGCCACGACCAATGCACGGGGTGTAGGCATACACCTGACAGATGAAAATGCTAAAATATAAACCCACATGTTGGGGATAACTCCTTTGTGGGTTCTATAAGTGGCGAGTCAGTTAATCACGACCGGCTTCCAACCGGCCCCAATTGTAAGACAAACATGTAAATCTGTATACAAGATTATATTTAAATAATTGTCCCAAGTTATAAAAGATTTGTACCATGTGCATTAAAACCAATTTTATAAATACTTTTCAAAAGAGTCCGTTAATTGTATTTACCAGTGTAAACTGACGTATTTTCTTAAAGGCTGATTTGACAGGTACCTCTCGTAATAGGCTGGAGCTATTAGGTGTCATAAGAGGATCTTGCAAATCCATAGATACCTGAAGTCTGTTATTTTGTTTCCTTGTATTTATTTATGATCCGCCTGTGGATCTCATTACATTCCAGTCTGTATATTCTTTCACTCGGACACTCAGACATTATGGTTTGTAATAGTTTATTCACCAAGCCTTCCGCTGTGCTATTATATTGTGTGTATTGACTATGATGATATCAGCTACGTCACAATACTCCCCGCCGGGCCCACCGGTAATATGTGGAAATATCGGGGAGTGACAAGTTGGTATCAGAGCCAACATTGAGTGAATTAAACACTAACCTTCTGTGTTTAATCTTAATGACACAATAAGCACATTCCTTAGACTTCCGAGTCTAAGCTAATGATCTAGGATTTATTCTTAACCTTCCTTTTATTGTCAATATTATATCTACGTGTTTTGACAGGTTACCAATTGGAAAATGCCACCACGAGTGAGAGGCAAAGGAAAAGGACCAATGCGAGGAGAGCCATCAGGCCACGCGGGACCCTCCCACCGACGTACCCCATCCGATTCACTCTCTGGCTCCGACTCACGGGACCATTGGAGTCATAACTTCGAGCCAGCAAGGCATTCAGTCTCACTAGGATCCTCACCATCCGACCCTCCATACTTTGGGTTACCCATCCCTATTGAACCCCAACATTCCCATCATTCACAGGGATCACATCACTCAAACCAATCACACCACTCCTTTAACTCTCATCCTTTTCCTCACTCGGATTCTACCTACTCTCCGGCTCAGTTTAATCCCAATGAATACGTCAACGACTATTTGGGTTTCAATCCTCTTGGACCTGAGGATCATTTCTCTCAGGAGATGGAAATGGACGACGACTCGGACCTTGAAATTTTTTATCGAACATTCTAGATGGTATGCTATACATTACCTTATACATGTATACATTATTAATGTGTTTTCTAACTTAATTTTTTTTTAAAATTAGTTATTTCTTGCAATTTGTACTCCCGATAATGATTATACCAACGCTACCGAGAAACTTAAATTAAAAAAATGTTGTAGAATTATCATAAATTAAATATGATACCAAAAACAATAAATTCTAACAAGATATCATTATCGACTAATAATATTTAAGAGTAACTTAACTAAATCTATTTATATTTAATAAATGTTTTAAATAAAGTTTATCCTCATCGTTTAAAAAAGGTTTACAATGTATTGCAATTTATTTATTAGACATTTTTAGGCTCTAGCATAAAGTTTTACAATATGTGTATAGCTGAAGAAAGTTTCCAATACATTCTAATCTTGTCATATTTAATTAAGATTGTATTATTAATTTTGAGATGAAAATATAATCCCAATACGTCTTAACCCTCTCATATTTTAATAGGTAAATAGAACATCAAAGTTTATTTTTTTTAAACATATCTTAACGACTATACGTGTTAACTGATTACATTATATTTATTCAACATGTGTAATACATGGGTTTATTCAACCGGTGCATTGCAATACACATGTTTTTATTAAAGATATATTTTTTATTATTTAATATATAAAACTATATTAATTCAACCCGTGTAATACACAGGGTTCTAACCTAGTATAAGATAAGTATATATTTGAGGATGCCTCTAATGAATGACACGTGTCCAAAACTTGGTTCCAATGAATGACACGTGTTCAAAACTTGGTTTCTTTTATTATAGTAGATAGATATCTAAATATAGTGTTTCTTGTCCTTGCTCAATATAAAAAAAAATATTATTGTTTTTCTACAACTAACAACGAAAATCAGCATTAGTAATGAAATGATTAATAAACTAATCTTGCTATACTAATAAATGAAAATCTATTTTGGACACGTGTACGTGTCACTTACTCATGCTTTCTCACATTATTTTCTTATTTATCTCTCATGTTAAATAATAATAATAATAATTTTAAACTAAAAATTAGTTAAGAATAAATATTTTTTTTCTATAGATGACTTTAAACAAAAATTTAGATAAGGATAAACATTTTTTTATAAAATATTTTCATTTACTATATAAAAGATAAAATCTTAATAATAATAATAATAACAACAATAATAATGAAAAGTATACAATACTAAAAAAAATTCTACGGCTTATCATTAACAATATAATTATATAAATAAATAACATTAAATAATAATAATAAAGATAAAAAGATAAAGATCATATATTAACAATATTAGTTTGATATAATAATAATCTAATATACTAATATTAATAATATTATTATTAAAATAAATGATATTTGGAATCCTTTATTAGAATTAGATTAGATTGCATTATTGGTTTTTTTATTAGAATTAAATAATTATTATAGGTCTGGGCATTTGCTTCTATCAAACTATAAGTGTTTTTAGACGCATCATTATAATGGTTTGGACTCACCGTTATAGTCGCACAATTCTTTCAAATGTCAAATCTAGACAACTTAGTTTCACCTTTGCAATGTTAGACGTAGTGTTATAATTGGTTTAAGCCATCATTTATCGCACATTGCATCAACATACAGAAAGAACACTACTTTTAGAAATATAACAATTCTATACTTCATTCAAAGAGAATTTAATTCTTACGGTACAATTCAATAAAAAATGATGAAATATATAAAAAAAATTGAGACTGCATCTCATAATTTGAATGTATCATGAAAACATTATTCAACCCTGTGTAATACATTTGTTTTAACCTAATAATATATAAAAAAAAACAAAGTAAAATGTTGTGATAAGTAAATAGTAAGACAAAGTTCATTTTTGAAAGATAAATCATGCTGACTGTATGTAGTAACATATGACATTATATTTTATTTAACACGTTCAATACACGATTTTTTTTAAAGATATATCGTTTTCATTATGTATTATATAAAATTACACTTATGCAACCCGTGTTATACACGGGCTTGTAACCTAGTTATTATAATAAATAGGCTTTGGTTTTGAGTTATGGAAAATCAGCAAATAGAGTTGGAACTTGGAAGTGTTCTAAGTATGAAGATTAAACTTTACGTACGAATTCTTCTAGGCTAGCTAATCTCAAAAAAAATGTCAATCTTAAAACTAGAAACGAGCTCTTTTAGAAATCACATAGGTGTTTAAAATAAATATTGAGGTGATTAATTATGTGAGAAGTTCATATATGCCCTTCTAAACTTTCTAAATATAATTTTTTAGAGTAAGCTTCCATTTTGGTTACCGAGATTTGGACATTTTTACCACTTTAGTTCAAATTTCAAATCTTTTGCATCTGGGTATATGTGATTTCAGTTTTGTTACCAATTTGGTCCAAAAGTAAAATCAGCTCAAATTCTTCAAATTAAATCCTGATGTTTTGTCATTTTACTCAGGAGTAATTTGGTCATTACAGGTATTATTTTAACAAATTATTAATTAAAATAATTAAATTAATTAATCCCTTTACCTTATAAAAGAAGCATATACCCAACCATCTTCTTCTCCAAACCCAACTGAGAACATCAGTTCAAAAACCCTAACTCACAGATGACGGCGCCGGTAATGATTACGGCCGGCGTTTTCTTCCTCCATTTCCCTCAAAATTGCAGATTCGTTCAATTTTTCCCGTAAAATGATGCCATCTGCCAGTGGGTCTCCCCCACCGGACCAAGATCCTTTCCCAAACAACTCCGCTGTTGGAGATTTCCCCCTCTACGACGTGTTTCAACTCGTTCTTCTAGTGCCGCCAAAAACCTTGAACATCAAGAGGATTTGCCTAACAAAATTGGAAACAATGCTCTGAATCCAAGCAAAAGTTCTCTCAAATCTGGGAGATCTGATAGAAATCGACGTCCTCTATCTAACTTGAGTGACAATGATCAGCGGCAAACTAAGGTGCTCGAATTCACCCCTAATAAGAACTTGTTGGGGGCAAAAAGTTTGGATAATGGTGCTGATCTAGCTGACTCGGTGATGGCAGAAGAGTCTTCGCCGAGATGTGCTGATGCTGGAACCAACAACTCTGTTTCGTTTGACCAGGCTATCCAGGCCATTAATCAAGGTAACCCTCTATCCAATTCTCCTTTAACCCCATCGAAATCCCCCTGTCTGGTTAATTTGAGTGCTGTAGAAATTCCCACCCCTGTTAGAAATCTGGACTCTGCCTTTGAAGATGACACTGAAAGTGTTGAGATGTGTGATACTGATGATGATGATGGGGGTGACGACTCAAACATGCCCCAAAATAATGAACCCTGCCAGACATCTCACCCATTGGAAAACCCTGATACGAATGTTTTGTCTAGCCCTCATGCTGATCTAACCACTTCTATGTTGGGTACATCGGTTGTTCCTGCAGCAGGTGCATACTCTGCACAACAAAATGTTTGGAAGCCTAATGGTAGAGCAGGGATGAATATAGTCGACCGAATTCGGCAAGGTCAACAGACTGTGAGAAGGAGGTGGTGGTGGTGGTGGCAGTGGTGAGAAGGTAGTGGTGTTGGTGGCGAGAAGGGGGGAGGAGGTGGTGGTGGTGTTAGAGAGAGGAGAGAGTGGTGGCGGTGGTGAGAAGGGGGGGGGGGTCTATGCTTCTTTTATAAGGTCAAAGGATTAAATAATTTAATTATTTTATTTAATAATTTGTTATAATAAAACTCATAATGACCATTTTACCTTTGAGAGAAAGGACAAAAAACCAAGATTTAATTTATGAAGTATGAGCTGATTTCATTTTTTGGACCAAAATGAAAAAAAATGAAACCACAGGGACCTAGATGTAAAAAATTTCAAATTTGGACTAAAGTGATAAAGTGACCAAACCTCAGGGACCAAAATAAAGTTTACTCAATTTTTTATTAAAGAAAATAGAACAAACATGTTCTGGTTTCTCTTTTCTGGCCATTTAGTGTAATAAAGAAAATAGACGAGTTTGATAGCTTGAGTCTCGAAAGAACTTCATCAACAAAGTGATGTGGCACAAGAAAACCATGTCCAATTTAATTCACTCATTAAATCATATTCATACCAAAGAGTGTAATAAAGAAATATATATAAAAGACTATTTTTAACAATATGTATTGAATTCCATTTCAATCACCAATTCACTCTTTAAATCATACAATTCGAAGGGAGGTAGGAGACAACACTAGTCTAAAAAGGCACCTCATGGTCACCAATTGCAATCGCAAATCAAAGAAGTTATTGTAGTGTTAAAGTATGTATGGCTTGGCGAAGCACACTAGTGTTTCTACTTTCTAGCAATCTTTAACTTAAGAGTTTCTGTATTAGACGTTAAATAACATACCTATATTACTATTCCTTTACATTTTTATCAATAAGTACATATTTTTTAAACAAATAATCACAATTACATTAACAAGAAATCAATTACAATAAATACACATATACGTTCACATAAACAAACGAATATAAATAAATCTTAATAAACAAACATTCATGAACGTAAGTAACTAACTAGCCACACAAAACACATATGTTTGTCCATTTATTAAATAAACAAGCTTTGCTAAGAACGTTTCGCTGAACGACTGGTTCGTTTGAAGTTTCAACTATCATCTGGGTGACTAACAGTAATTTATAAGAAGATAAAGGACTAATCATGAACAATCCTAAAGTTGGTGGAATTCATGTTCAGATTACACTCTTTCCTCATTGTCTGATTGCTCAACCATTTTTCCACACATTAAAACACAATAAAACCCTCAAAAACATTTATGGAATCCTGACTTAGAATCCAACACTCAAAATCCCAAAAAAAAAAAAAAAAAATCATGACTTTATGCGCCGCCGTAGACTCCGCTAGAACCCTCGCATGCCGCGACGGCGCAGCGGCGGCGACACTCAAATTCATCTCAATGTTCGTCATATTCTTCACAAGCGTCATCGGAATATCCGCTCCAGTGCTACTCGCGCGTCTGTTTCACGGCAAACCGTTGTACGATAAAGCAATTCTAATCATCAAATGTTTCGCCGCCGGCGTAATATTATCCACTTCACTCGTTCACGTGCTTCCCGACGCGTACGATGCACTCGCCGATTGCCAGGTGTCATCTCATCATCCTTGGAAAGACTTCCCGTTCTCCGGATTGATTACTTTAATCGGAGTGTTGACGGCGCTGTTAGTGGACTTAACGGCGACGTCACACGTTGACGGTTACAGTCACGGACATGTTCACGGTAACACGCCTCACATGATTAAACATGTTTAATAAAAAGTACACTATGTAATTTTATAGCCAAAGGCCTTCTGGTCCAGCGGCACTCTGTGTCTCTCCCAAAGGGGAAACCGGGTTCAAATTTTGTTGCCACCGAATTTCTCCTGAAAAAAATAAGAGTAATGAAATCGAAAAAAACGTTACATTTTTTTCGAAATTTACACTACCGTCAGAGTGTCAACGGGCAACGAGGTTACCTTTTGTAAGACTGTAGGTCCGCCCCTAAATGAACGGTTGTAATTCTGTCTGAAACTGGCGCCATCCTCGAACGTCAAACTAATAGATAATTGTAATTCCGTCTCAAGTATGGATATATACCTAGGTTATGACGCAGTCGTTTAAAAAAATTATATAATTATATATTTATAAAAAAAATAATTAAAATTAGAAGGCTAGTATTCGTCATTTCTTCCTTTTTAATACATCAAATATATAAAAAAAATTATATATTTTTAATGTTTTCTACTTGTGTTAATCGTGTAATTTGTCTTACCTGTTTAACACGATTAGACCTGTTTTATTAGGTGGCGGAAACAAGGAGACTACCGGTTACACGCGGCTAGGGGAGGATGAGGAGATGAAGAAGACGGTGGTGGAGATAGAGACGGTGGAGGCGGAGGAGGAGCGGCGGCGCGTGAAGGAGGAGGAGATGGTGAAACTGAAACAAAGGATGGTGTCACAAGTGTTGGAAATTGGGATTATATTTCATTCAGTGATTATTGGAGTAACGATGGGGATGTCGCAAAACCAGTGTACGATAAAGCCGTTAGTGGCGGCGTTAGCGTTTCATCAGATTTTTGAAGGGATGGGACTCGGCGGTTGTATTGCTCAGGTAACCACCGTTATTAATACGTTGATAGATACGTTTTAATCTGAACCGTTCATTTTGCATTGATTTCTGAGGTAGAGGTTGTTTAGAGCCCACGTACATGTTATGTTTGTCAAATATGTCATGTGACTGGTGTCTGTCCTTATTAACTAACATTTGATTGATTTTATGAAAACCACATAAATAATTTCTTTTTTGTTTTGGAATGTTTAAGAATATTCCTCGCACGTTGTTGTGTGTTGTGTTGTAGTAATTGCTAGTCGTCAGTCACGTTAGTTATATTGAATTTTTTTATGTGTAGGCGGGATTCAAATTCGGAACAACGGCTTACATGTGCATAATGTTTTCTGTCACGACACCGATGGGAATAGCGTTGGGGATGATATTGTTCTCGATGACAGGGTACGATGATAGCAACCCGAACGCGTTGATTATGGAAGGGCTTTTGGGGTCATTGTCATCTGGGATACTTATATACATGGGTCTTGTGGACCTGATTGCTCTTGATTTCTTTCATAACAAGTTGATGAGTTCCGAAACTTGGTTAAAAAATATATCTTTTGTGGCCCTTGTGCTTGGCTCTACCTCCATGTCTATTCTTGCTCTTTGGGCTTGAAAGTTGTGCAAGCTACATACACTTTTATGTAAGATTGTGTGTTCTCGTTTTGGAGTGGTTTGATTACTCTTGTGAACGAGAAAACAAATGTTGTTTTGTACAATGTAAATGATATATTTTACATCATAAACGTGTGTGTGACAGTGCAGTGTGGGAGAGACAAGGTCATAATGGGTTCGAGTTGAAAAGAATCTATAATCTAGATTGAAACGGGCCCTAGAATGTGTAATCCAGGTTGAAATGGGCCCGGCTTGGTTGACTACTTGACTTGTTATTGTTATGAATAATTATTTGTTATAATAATCTAGAAAGTTCATACAAATTCCTCATCCAAATTCCAAACTGGTTTTTTTTATTTGTACACGCTTGAATGATTCATAACGTATATTTAATAGGTAGTTCAAAATTAGGGTTGTAAATGAACCGAACATTTAGCAAATAGTTCGTGAACCGTTCGGCGAAAAGTTCGTTTATGTTCGTTTGTTTAATAAATGAACAAACAAGAACAAGAAATTCCGTCCGATTAGTTCATTGAATGAACATGAACAGAGGTCTCGTTCGTTCAGTTGCGTTCGGTAAAGTGTTCATGAATATTTGTTCATTTTTGTTTGTTCATGTTCATTTGTTTATGTTGTTCATTAGAGATTTTTGTACATTTATTTATTATATTTAAACTATTTATATTCTTTATACCCTAACAAATAAAATAGGAAACCTTATTCCCACTTGTCTATGCATCACTACCCTTTCCTTCTCTTATTTACATCGACGAATACGATCAACCTTCTTTCCACCTCTAGCCTCCGCCGCTTTCGCTGATTTGATTTTTGTTCGTTTGTGTTCGTGAACACATTCACGTCCTTAATGAACGAACACGAACATAAAATCTCATTCGGTAAGTGTTCATGAACTGTTCGTGAACACATTATTTCCTTAATGAACGAACACGAACAAGGCCTTATTCGTGTTCGTTCGGTTCATTTACAGCCCTAGTCACACTAATAGAAAACTATCAAATAGAAAACTATCAAATAGTAGATAATACCCCTAGAGTTGCATCTTTCCGAGGACATGGTCCAAGATAGGACTTCGTAGAGGCGTAGGATTAGGGTTAAGGACTTCTAGAGGATATTGCAGAAAGGTCTTAGGGGTATTTTAGGGACGTAGGTTTTTCTTATTCTCTAAGTGACTTTACCAGTGATTGACTTCTTGTGTTTATGCCAGAATGAGGTTGTATGCTATTATACATGATTTACATTATACTGTGTCACTTTGAATTTTGATCACTTTCTTGGTATAGGTGACTTCTTTTTTTTTTTCTATATTCTATTTGTCTATATTATTTGATTTGATGTGTTGGTATGTTGTTCGTCTTGGAGCCGAGGGTCTCTTCTGGAAGCAACCTCTCTATCCCTAGGGATAGAGGCAATGTCTGTCTACATCCCACCCTCCGCAGACCCTATAAGTAGCTTTGCTATTTGTGAGATTTACTGGGTATGATTGTTGTTGTATTTTTTTTTTCCTGTGTTACTCTACTTTACACCAATTATTCTAACATATCTCTTTGCTCAGTTTTGAGCTAACGTCTAAGAGACATCTCTTCGCTACTAGGTTTTGTTTATACGTATCAATATAAATAAATTAACCATACGAATATGGTCCTGTGTAACTTTTTAGTATTATGTTTTTATTAGAATAAAACTAGGTTATTAGACCTGTTTATTACACGGGTTTAAAGATAAACAGTATAAAATTTTATAATCTTTACATAAATTTACATAACTAATTTTTTTTTACTTTGGACAATGCCATATATAATTGGTTAGATACGGCAAGAGGAATTTGTCTCCATTTTAATATAAACAAAATTATTTGTCTGATAGTATTAATTGAAATATAGAGATAAGCCTTTGAGCGCCAATTTTACTTCCAAATAAGATTTGTGCCTCAATAACCCGATCGCCATTGATAGGACCTATAGTCGAGTTCCATCATATAACGATATCTTTTAATCATTATTTCTCAATGGCGTTGTTAGAACATCCACCTTTAGCAATGATATGTGGTTTAGCAAGCCTAAAAGTTTAAGTCCATTAAGGACATCCGATGAGTGTATATTTTCATCGAAATTATTATCAAGATACGCTTACTCTTGGTTATTCTTTTTCTTCGCTAGGGAATACCGAAAGCAATTGGTTATTAACTTTCTGTACAACATTATTTGTAGGTGTCAGTATGGCTCTATCTTTAAAATATTCAAATTGTTTGTAGTTTTGAAGAATGCTAGTATGCATAGAGTCAATAAAAGAGGAAATAGGATCAAACGGATTAGTAATGAGGAGATCCTCTGGTATGTGTATATCATTTTTATTTAGAATTCTTTTTTGTTTCTCAAACCAAAAAAAAATATTATCAAATCTTAATGACATGTTATATTAATTATAAAGTCATTATAATAATTTATAACAATAATTCTTTTATAATATTTAAATAATGATTAAAAAACTTTTGATTTTGATATATTCATATTAATTAAGGGGTGTCTTGTTCCCACACCCCCATATATCTTATTTTCACATCCCCTAGTGTATACGGGCCGTATAGAAATATACGGCCCGTATAGAATGTTTTTAATAGGAAAATGCGTAGAGAATGTTTTTTTTATTTTACTATATACGGCCCGTATAATGTTATATGAGCCGTATACATGTTTATACGATTTGTAAAACGTATACGGCTCAATGGATTTATTTTGGGAGGTTTTTGATGTTACCAAATGTATACGGGCCGTATAACTGTATACGGGTCGTATATAAGGATGTTTTTTCAAGTATCGCGTTTTTTACAGTAAAAACACCATCATTCTAGGGTTTCTAAACTCTTCATCACCTTTAACAACGTTGATCGGAACACGCCGCTTAAATCGGTGCACAAGTAGAGTAACGTTACCGATCAGTCTGCTGATCGAGTAACTAGCAGAAGAACCCGACACAAACAAGTTCTCCACAGTTTGTTATTCAGATCTCTATTCGGTCATCTTTCCAAACTACAACACACGATAACTTTAAACTTTATAGTGTGTGATTTGACCAGGAAATGATTGGAGGTGATTGCTACTTTTAATAAGCTGTCATAGTTGTCAAATTCGATTTCAACAAATCTTTTCTTTTTCCTTCAATTTCTAGAACATTCTCCGTAACATGAAGACGTGTCGGGTTCTTCTACTAGTGGTATTTTATTGAAGATTGAATGTGCAAACCGCAACCGTTTTTTACTACGGAAATGGTGGCTATGCGAAACACAAACCGCAACTGTGTTTTACTACGGAAACAGTGGCTATGTGAAATACAAACCGCAATCTTTTGTGACTATGGGAAACACAAGTTTTCTTTTTGAGCTTGATGTATGTCTGTTATCTCAGTTGAGGCGGGCATTGTTTAAATCTGAATATAACTAGATGTTACGTGTAACTTCATTAAACCAAGAACAAAGCCTATTTTCGAAACACATGTGTTCGTATCAGCGTTGTTTATCACCCTGCGTGAGCATTGGAAACCCGACAAATAGTCTTGACAACTGTGACAGCTTATCTATCTGTGTGTGTCACATCCATCCTGTTATAGCAATCGATATGATTAATTTTACAGATTTTTTTCTAATCAGCGTTGTTAACTACCAAAAGAATGCATACACAAATAGTTCTAGTGGACGAAGCAAAGAGACCGTTGTGTATCTGAATCAGGTTCTCAAACAAACACTACTAATGTCACACCCCAACCGATGGCGGAAACATCGGGGCATGGCACTGAGCGAAACAGATTGTCCAGAAGTTTCCATAACAATTATCATTACCAATCAATTTAAAATAACATGTCCCATACCATGTCTCAAAAGGTAAACAAATTATTACAGACAAAATCTAGGCAAATAGTATATTCCGACAACTCAGATTTAAATAGAGCAATTGTTTATCTGCTTCTAGAGACCCTTGATTCAATTAGTACAGACAACTATTTGTTGGCCTCTAGAGCCTTATTCTAGCCTCGATTTCCTAGCAGATGTGCATCCTAAGCACCTGTCACATACGTTAAAATAAAGTCAATACATATAATGTAAAGGTGAGCATACAAGTTTGATAATAGCATATAGATTTCGAATTTCGTTTACGCATAACCAGCACGTACACATAGAGAAATGAAGCACGTTAGTTATCGACATAGATCCATCGATACCAATGACTGCGGGTTGACTGCCAGAGGCAGTTCGCAATACATGACTACCACCGTAATCCATGCAAGTAATTACCCTTAACAACCCTTGCGAACAGGTGCTGAGTCCAAACTATAGTACTATCGTTGCTAAGGCAGGTAGACAGCATTCCATGTGTAAACATAATAAACAAGCATTCATAAGCCACGTATAACATGCATTAACGGTTAGCGTTCAAATCGTATTGAGTAGTGTGTTGATTGTGATTTGAATATTCGTAACGTATGTAACACCCAAAAGTGCGTAAAGTAAAAAGGGATCGAGTATACTCACAGCGATGATGGATTGAAGGGAGCGCTTAGAGCGGAATTAGCCTGATTAGAACGATAACATAACGATAAATGACGCGTAAAACGATGCAAGGTGTAAGTGGCTCGGACAGTAGCTCGGTCGGATTGGTAATCCAATCAGACGGTCCGGCCGTGCGGATGACAATCTGTTCGGATGGTCATCTGGTCGGACAGGTTGTCCGGTCGGATGACTATTCGAGTGGATTGTTACTTCCTTTGATGTGTTTGTGTATGATGGCTTGTCCTTTGAAGTTTTCGTTGTAGCATTTTGAAAACATTGAAGTATCTCTACCTTTCAGGTCGGTCGATCGGACGGCGACTCAAGTGGCGAGGTTACTCCGTGAGAACAAATCCACAACAGGTTGTCACTCGATCGGACAGGTTGTCCGGTCGGGTGGCATCCTTAGTGCATTGAACACGTTGAAAATTGTTCGAGTGTTAAAACCCAAGTATCTCATGATCCGAAGAGTAATCCGGTCGGGTTGGTAGTCCGATCGGATAGCAATTCATTCAATACTCAAACTTAGATAAAGTTGGTTAAGTGTGGGACCCAAGGTGTAATCCGTTCGGATGACCTAGTCGCTCGGATGACTTATCCGTTCGGACAGTAGTCCGGTCGGATAGCACCCCATGCTGGTCGTTCCATTCGTCTTTCACATGGCCGTTTTGTTTGTTTGTTGCTTTTATCGAGGCGTTTTGACAACGTGCTAACCAACGGAACCCCATCTTCACCCTAGTGACCCGATCAAACAGGAATCACCCTAGTTCGACCAGTTAACCGGTTCAAGGTGGTTGTTCTTGGTTAACCCGAAATCGGTGGTCTCGTGAGTAGAATCCAGATCTTGAACTAGTACAACACCGCAAATGAGTAGAAGACTAGAACAAGGTCCGAATCTATCGGTTTTGAGTGTAAAAGAGTTGAAAGAAAGTTAGAAACCATCTTTCAATCCTTTTCCACCATGAAAGTGTTTAGATCTCTGTAAGATCTTTGTTTATTTGTGTGGAAATCGGTTGGATCCAAGTTGTTCTTGATGGATTGAAGCCAAAATATGAAGTTCATAAGAACACCATGATGACGTCATCCTAGAACACCTCGAGTTCGATTGCGATTTGAGTTCGATTGCGTTTTGATTAAATCCCACATATACATAAATTAAACACGCACAAGTAACACATAAGGCACACACACACGTATAACAATAACCAAAATGCGTAGTTCGAGTTGCGATTCGATTCGGTGTAGATTTGGTTAGCATAGTTTGATTATCGTTTAGTTAACTTTATCGCATTGTTACTTCCTATAGTTGACAGTCGTAAGTCGATTGAATTGCGAATAACATACGTCGATTATTGTAATTATTGACACTTATTCCACATAATACAACACATAAATGAAATCTACTATAAGTCAAATTGCGCGAAATCGGTCGTTGACTTTGACCTTGACTTTGACTTCAGAAACACGGGGTGTTACAGCCTCCCCTTGTTTAGGGAATTTCGTCCCGAAATTAGGCTGAAAGATGTACACTACCGTGAATCACTTTGGAGAACTTTCTCTCTCTAGACTTTCACTCTCTAGGCTTTCACTCTCTAGAACAACTGCGGGTACTTCGCCTTCATGTCGCTTTCGAGTTCCCAAGTGAACTCTGCGCCTCGTTTGCCTTCCCATCGGACTTTCACAATAGGAATGCGAGAGCGTCTGAGCTGCTTGGTTTGGCGATCCATGATTTCGACAGGCTTCTCCACGAAGTGTAGTGTTTCGTTTACTTGCAGGTCATCGAGAGGTACAATTAAATCATGCTCAGCCAGGAACTTTCGGAGGTTTGACACATGGAAAGTCGGGTGGACGTTACTAAGTTCCTCCGGTAGTTCGAGTCTGTAGGTGACTTTTCCGATCCTTTCCAAAATCTTAAAAGGTCCAACATATCGAGGCGCTAGTTTCCCTTTCTTGCCGAATCTGACCACTCCCTTCCAAGGTGATACCTTTAGGAGTACGTAGTCGCCAACGTCAAATTCTAGGGGCTTGCGTCGTCTATCGGCATAACTTTTCTGTAGATTCCGAGCTTTCGTTAGATTATCTCGAATTTGGAAAATTTTGTCTGTCGTTTCTTGCAATAGCTCGGGACCGGTTAATTGGGAATGCCCGATCTCGTGCCACACAATAGGCGATCGACATCTTCTTCCGTATAAAGCCTCGAATGGTGCCATTTGAATGCTTGCATGATAGCTGTTGTTATACGAGAATTCGACTAACGGCATGTATTTATCCCAATTACCACCGAAGTCTATGACACACGAACGGAGCATGTCTTCAAGAGTACGAATCATTCTTTCAGTCTGACCGTCGGTTTGAGGGTGGAAAGCGGTACTTAGATTAAGCGATGTACATAGAGCCGTTTGAAATGTTTCCCACAGTCGCGAGGTAAAGCGAGCATCACGATCAGAGATGATGTCGCGAGGCGTCCCATGATTACAAATGATCTCGTCGGTGTAGATTCGGGCTAATCGTTCTACCTTGTAGTCTTCCCGTATTGGCAAGAAGTGAGCTGATTTGGTCAAATGGTCAACAACAACCCAAATGCTGTCGTGACCTGATGACATGTGCGGAAGTTTTGTTATGAAGTCCATAGCTATACTCTCCCACTTCCACATAGGGATCGGCGGTTGTTCGAGTAAGCCAGAGGGTCTTTGATGTTCAGCCTTGACCCTTGCACAAGTTAGGCACTTCCCAACGTAGAGAGCAATATCCCTTTTCATGCCCGGCCACCAGTACTTGTAGCGAAGATCCTGGTACATTTTGTCGGCACCGGGATGAATAGAATACCGGGATTTGTGGGCTTCGTCCATCAAAATCTGTCGCAAATCGGTCCGTTTGGGGATCCAAATTCGGTCCAGAAAGTGGAATATCCCATTCGATTTATTCACAAGCTGGGCTCCATCGTGATAGATTCTTTCCTTCTTCAGGGTGCGTTCATTAAAACATGCGTGCTGAGCTTCGCGGATGAGGGTTTCGAGGTCGTATTGGGCCTGAACATTACGAGTGCTAAGCAGATAGCTCCGTCTGCTGAGTGCGTTGGCAACGACATTTGCTTTGCCTGGGTGATAACGAATCTCACAGTCGTAATCGTTGAGAAGTTCTACCCACCGGCGTTGACGCATATTAAGTTCCTTCTGATTAAAGATATGTTGCAGACTCCAATGATCGGTGAAGATCGTACAGTTGGTACCATACAGGTAGTGTCGCCAAATCTTTAACGCAAAAACAACTGCGCCTAGCTCGAGATCATGGGTTGTATAGTTCTTCTCGTGGATTTTGAGCTGACGAGATGCGTAAGCTATAACCTTGTCCCGCTGCATAAGGACACAACCCAGACCGAGGTTGGAAGCATCATAGTAGACAATGAAATCGTCGTTTCCGTCGGGTAATGTGAGAACAGGAGCATTGCAAAGCATGTGCTTGAGGGTTTGAAAAGCAGTCTCTTATTCAGTTCCCCAAACAAAAGGCTTGTCTTTATGCGTAAGAGCGGTAAGCGGCACGGCGATCATTGAGAATCCTTCGATAAATCATCGATAATAGCCCGCTAGTCCGAGAAAAGAACGGACTTCGGACGGGTTCTTAGGTGTAATCCAACTCTTAACGGCTTCAATCTTCGCGGGATCGACATGAATACCTTGACTATTAACAATGTGACCCAGAAACTGAACCTCCTCCAACCAGAATTCACACTTGGAAAATTTGGCATAGAGTCGATTCCCCTGGAGTAGCTCGAGAACCAAACGTAGCTGTTGTGCATGTTCGGTTTTCGACTTGGAATAGATCAAGACATCGTTGATGAATACGATGACAAAACGGTCGAGGTATGGTTTACACACGCGATTCATCAGATCCATGAAAACCGCGGGTGCGTTGGTTAAACCAAAAGGCATAACAACGAATTCGTAGTGGCCATATCGAGTGCGAAACGCGGTTTTGGGTATATACTCCTCTTGAATGCGTAGTTGGTGATATCCTGAGCGTAGATCGATCTTCGAGAAACACGTAGCACCTTGTAGCTGATCAAACAAATCATCGATACGGGGTAGGGGATAGCGGTTCTTGATAGTTAACTTATTCAATTCCCGATAGTCGATGCACATCCTGAATGACCCATCCTTCTTTTTGACGAAAAGGACTGGCGCGCCCCAAGGAGAGGTGCTCGAGCAAATGAAGCCTTTCTCAAGTAATTCCTGGAGTTGGTTTGAGAGTTCACGCATTTCGGACGGCGCGAGTCGGTAAGGAGCTTTGGCAATGGGGTTGGCTCCAGGAATGAGGTCGATACGAAAGTCAATATCACGACTTGGTGGTAAACCTGGAAGATCGACAGGGAAAACATTAGGAAATTCATGAACCACAGGAACGTCTTTCACCTCTGTCTTTTCTTTCTTTTCCTTCTCCGCTACTACAATGTTAGCCAAGAAAGCTCTGTATTCCTTGCGGAGATACTTGCTAGCTTGGACACATGACATGAGCTTGAGACCTTTCGAAGCAGTTTCACCATAGACACACAATAGATCACCATTTGCGAGCGAGAATCGAATCATCTTATCGAAGCACACAACTTCAGCATGGTTTTCGCGAAGAAAGTCCATGCCTACTATGACATCAAAACTTCCGAGTTGCATCGGAATAAGGTCGATTGGGAAGATGTGATTGTTGAGCTCAAGAGTACAATCACGTAGAACAGAATTAACGGCGACAGTTCTTCCGGTAGCGACTTCGACATCGAACGTCGTGGAGAGTTGGGAGCGCTTACGACTAAGGAGCTTCTCGAATTCGAACAACACAAACCAATTATCGGCTCCAGTATCAAATAAACACGAAGCATAAATACCATTCACAAGGAACGTACCATTGACCACGTTGTTGTCGGCTTGGGCTTGGCGCACGTTGATGTTGAAAGTTCTGGCGCGTGCGGCTTGTTGTTGTTGTTGTTGCTGCTGTTACTGTTGGTAAGGCTGCTGCTGCTGGGGCTCTTGTTTCACAACCCTGTTTGGGCACATGTTGGCGAAATGGTTAGGATCGCCACATGCGAAGCATGCTCTGGCGTTGACCGCGGGTGCCAGAGGAGCTTGTTGACTCTGAGGGGCGGTGAGTAGAGCTTGATGAGCAGGAGCTTGTCGGGCACGGCAGTTGGTAGTGAAATGGCCGTACGTATTGCAATGAGCACAAAAACGGCAAGCGATGGTAGTCGGGTGGTGGTAGGTACAAGTAGGGCAAAGCGGGTGTGGCCCAGTGTATGCACGCTTGGCAAGCGGTGCATTTGCCACAGGCGCCGCTACTTGACGCTGTTGAGCTGGTACAGCTTGAATCGGTGCAGCAGTGATCGCACAGTTCTTGTTGCTGGAGCTGTTCTTTCTCTTGTTCTTCCTCTTGTTACTCGATGCGGTGGTGGTTTCGGCAGTTGGTGCGGCGGTGGTAGCTTGATGCAGGTGCTTTGAAGTTTTATCCCAGACACCAGCCTTGACCCGCTTGTCGTTGATTTCAGCGGACAGTAGGTAAGTCTCTTCGATCGTCTTAGTCTTAGCCACTTGCACGAAATCTGCAACACAGTCAGGCAGGGCTCGGATATACTTCTTGATTGCCACGTCGGAAGTCTTGACTTGGTCAAGGCAGATGATGCTGAGCTGTTTGAAGCGAGCAGTGAGAGCAGCATTTTCACCTTCCTTCTGCTTTATGTGCCAGAATTCATCTTCTAACTTTTGGCGCTCACGAGGAGGGCAGAATTATTCCAGCATGACTTCCTTGAGTTCGTCCCACGACAAACCGTAGGCTGTATCGTTCCCTCGTTTGTTTCTCTTGGCCGTCCACCAGTCTAATCCGCGGGACTGGAAGACGCCGATACCATTCAGAGTGCGGAGGTCGTCGGGGCAACCGCTCTGTCGCAGTGTGACCTCAATGGAATCAAACCATTGGAACAACGCTGTAGGGCCTTCCTCGCCAGTGAATTCCTTTGGCCCACAAGACTTGAATTGCTTAAAATTGAAGGGAGCTTTGGTATTAGCTTTAGGAGCGTCGGTTCTCGACTCCTCAGATGATTTGCTGACGTTCTCGTAGACATCACTCACGGCTATTGCTACTTGTTTAGCGATGATAGCAGCAAGACGTTTGTCTCTCTTTTCTTGACGAGAAAGTGGTGTGTGACGGGATGATGGTCCAGTTGACATTGTCTGCAACAGACATCGCCATAGGTCTCAGACACATCATAATCGAATCTCACCTCACACGTCTATTACTTACTAAAGCCTAGGAACACGCAATGTAACATGTATCGCACAAACATGTAAGCACATAACCACAGATTCATATAAACACAGAAGCACATAAGCACGTAGAAGCACCTAATCATGTAGTCACAAGAGGCAGTCAGAATACAGAAACCTATCATTCATAGTTCGCGAGCGTTTGAATATAGCGATCGCGTTTAATATATCGAGTCGTGTAGTATAAGCGTATAACGTAGCATAAAGTCATCCACAATTCAGCGATTTGTTAACGTTTTGAGATAGGAATGCAGTGCGAGTCGTGCGTGTCGATCGAAGTGAAAGCAAAAATCGAGTAAGTCTCCAAAATTTTAACACATAAACAGGTAAGCACACATATAAGCACATAAAATCGACGAATCATCAGAGTCGGCAGTTGCGGGCTCAGAATCGAAACACATAAAAATCTAGAAATAGATTGTCTGCGGCTAGTAGACTTCGACTATCCAAAGTGGTTCAACTATTCGCAAGGACTTGTTGTGCACACTGGACCTTCAGGACTATGCTTTTGCCTCGATTCTTGGGCGTTTGGCACACATCCCGTTAGTCATATGGTGACTTCAGGTCGTTGGAGTCCGTCGAGACTTTGGTGAGAGTTTTGTAAAATGGGCGGAACAAGTCGTCAAGGTTAGGGTTTCACCCCTGGCTTAACAACTTCGCTCCTGTTTTGATAAAATAGAGGAGATTATTCATCAAAATACGGATTTCACTCCTGATTTGGCATAATTCTCCTCGTTGTAGATAAAATACGGGTTGTTTAAGCAACTTTAGTCGAGAGTTTGCGGTTTTCACACCTAATCTTGACTTAGTTGCTCCTTTATAGTTGAACATTCGGGTGCAGTGATAGTGTAGCATAAGCGAGAATAGCGAGAAATAGCGGAAAGCTCATACATAATCCCTAACGGATATGCACAAGTCGGTCTGTTGGTTCCTAACTATAGACTAGGTCTCTAAGACATCGACCTGGACTAGGTCGTGTCTTGCCTAATTCCCTATAGTTATGGCGCTGATACCAATCTATCACACCCCAACCGATAGCGGAAACATCGGGGCATGGCACTGAGCGAAACAGATTGTCCAGAAGTTTCCATAACAATTATCATTACCAATCAATTTAAAATAACATGTCCCATACCATGTCTCAAAAGGTAAACAAATTATTACAGACAAAATCTAGGCAAATAGTCTATTCCGACAACTCAGATTTAAATAGAGCAATTGTTTATCTGCTTCTAGAGACCCTTGATTCAATTAGTACAGACAACTATTTGTTGGCCTCTAGAGCCTTATTCTAGCCTCGATTTCCTAGCAGATGTGCATCCTAAGCACCTGTCACATACGTTAAAATAAAGTCAATACATATAATGTAAAGGTGAGCATACAAGTTTGATAATAGCATATAGAGTTCGAATTTCGTTTACGCATAACCAGCACGTACACATAGAGAAATGAAGCACGTTAGTTATCGACATAGATCCATCGATACCAATGACTGCGGGTTGACTGCCAGAGGCAGTTCGCAATACATGATTACCACCGTAATCCATGCAAGTAATTGTCCTTAACAACCCCTGCGAACAGGTGCTGAGTCCAAACTATAGTACTATCGTTGCTAAGGCAGGTAGACAGCATTCCATGTGTAAACATAACAAACAAGCATTCATAAGCCACGTATAACATGCATTAACGGTTAGCGTTCAAATAGTATTGAGTAGTGTGTTGATTGTGATTTGAATATTCGTAACGTATGTAACACCCAAAAGTGCGTAAAGCAAAAAGGGATCGGGTATACTCACAGCGATGATGGATTGAAGGGAGCGCTTAGAGCGGAATTAGCCTGATTAGAACGATAACATAACGATAAGTGACGCATAAAACGATGTAAGGTATAAGTGGCTCGGACAGTAGCTCGGTCGGATTGGTAATCCGATCGGACGGTCCGGTCGTGCGGATGACAATCTGTTCGGATGGTCATCCGGTCGGACAGGTTGTCCGGTCGGATGACTATTCGAGTGGATTGTTTCTTCTTTTGATGTGTTTGTGTATGATGGCTTGTCCTTTGAAGTTTTCGTTGTAGCATTTTGAAAAGATTGAAGTATCTCTACCTTTCAGGTCGGTCGATCAGACGGTCTGTTGTGCGGACAACAATCCGCTCGGACGACTTATCCGGTCGGACGGCGACTCAAGTAGCGAGGTTACTCCGTGAGAACAAATCCACAGCAGGTTGTCACTCGATCAGACAGGTTGTCCGGTCGGGTGGCATCCTTAGTGCATTGAACACGTTGAAAATTGTTCGAGTGTTAAAGCCCAAGTATCTCATGATCCAAAGAGTAATCCGGTCGGGTTGGTAGTCCGATCGGATAGCAATTCATTCAATACTCAAACTTAGATAAAGTTGGTTAAGTGTGGGACCCAAGGTGTAATCCGTTCGGATGACCTAGTTGCTCGGATGACTTATCCGTTCGGACAGTAGTCCGGTCGGATAACACCCCATTCTGGTCGTTCCGTTCGTCTTTCACTTGGCCGTTTTGTTTGTTTGTTGCTTTTATCGAGGCGTTTTAACAACGTGCTAACCAACGGAACCCCATCTTCACCCTAGTGACCCGATCAAACAGGAATCACCCTAGTTCGACCAGTTAACCGGTTCAAGGCGGTTGTTCTTGGTTAACCCGAAATTGGTGGTCTCGTGAGTAGAATCCAGATCTTGAACTAGTACAACACCGCGAATGAGTAGAAGACTAGAAAAAGGTCCGAATGTATCGGTTTTGAGTGTAAAAGAGTTGAAAGAAAGTTAGAAACCATCTTTCAATCCTTTTCCACCATGAAAGTGTTTAGATCTCTGTAAGATCTTTGTTTATTTGTGTGGAAATAGGTTGGATCCAAGTTGTTCTTGATGGATTGAAGCCAAAATATGAAGTTCATAAGAACACCATGATGACGTCATCCTAGAACACCTCGAATCTAGTGATTTCACGGTTAAAAGTTAAGATTCAAAAGATAGAAAGGTGTAGGAGTGTGTGTAGATCAAGGATGTACAAGATTTAGGGTGAGATCTTACCGTAATCGAGAGAAATCGGAGAAAAGGTGAGGAGCACGAGCTGGTCGGTCAGAGAGTTTCCAAAAGTAGAAGGTTTGAGAGTGACAAGGGTATTTATAGAGTTACCCAAAGAGGAAAGGGTGGGCCGGTCGGATGTCATCTTACCCGAATGACTGGTCCGGTCGGATGTCATCTCAGTCGGATGGCATATGGCACCAGATCAAGTGGCAGCCCGGTCGGATTGGCAATCCGGCCGGATGGCACTTGGTTCGGGTGTTCGGCGCGACGACTTTTGAGGTTTCGATTGTGATTGCGAGCGATGCGATAGATTTTCCTAATCAAATTACTTTTAATCCCAACCATTCATATCTTGCACTGTCCCTTCTTCACCAATTATCATAGTTCGATTTCGATTGAGTTCGATTATGTTTCGATTGCGATTCGAGTTCGATTGCGTTTCGATTGAATCCCATATATACATAAATTAAACACGCACAAGTAACCCATAAGGCACACACACACGTATAACAATAACCAAAATGCGTAGTTCGTGTTGTGATTCGATTCAGTGTTGATTTGGTTAGCATAGTTTGATTATCGTTTAGTTAACTTTATCGCATTGTTACTTCCTATAGTTCACAGTCGTAAGTCGATTGAATTCCGAACAACATACGTCGATTATTGTAATTATTGACACATACTCCACATAATACAACACATTAAAGAAATCTACTATAAGTCAAATTGCGCGAAATCGGTCGTTGACTTTGACTTCAGAAACACGGGGTGTTACAACTAAAGATGAGTTGGTGATAAATACCGGAGCTGTTATCTCGGTTGTTCAGTACTTTCGTGATAATAAAACAAGCAGGCATTGATTTTGCCAAGATTGAAGGAAAGAATCTGGCCATAAGCGTTGTGGATTCTCAGCGTTATTCGAATGTAAGTGGATCGAGTGATACGCTTATCTATTCTGGTCAAGGTGGGCAAGGTTTGTTCGGGAGTAAATCACCACCCAAAGATCAACAACTTTTGAGTGGGAATATGGCTATGAAGAATAGTATGGATAAGAAATCACCGGTTCAGGTGATAAGGAAAGTTGCCTCGTTGAAATCGAAGAAAAGAGTAACTAGCAGAAGACGTGTCGGGTTCTTCTGCTAGTTATTCGGAATGTTTCGAATCATCACAGAAGACGTGTCGGGTTCTGCTAGTTATTCGGAATGTTTCGAATCATAACAGAAGACGGATGCGGTTTGCATATTCAATCTTCATTGCTTCATTAAAATTACAACACACGATAAAATGCTTGGAAAATTGCATCAACTCTCCTATATCAACATACTCTTCTCCAGACGCTTAATTGTTATGAATGACAACTTGAGGGGTCTAGTTAACTTTCAGATTTAGATTCAGGAAGCAGATGATTTGTCAAAAAACATGGTCAACGTAGTAAAATGTGAGCTTTTACACCAACCATATCGAGATACTTTGTGTTAGTTACTTCTCTTGTTAAGTTTCTGAACCAACCGAAATCCACAAATTCCAATAGTTTCTTCGTAGATTTTTTCCGGTTTCAAAGTCGGTTGAGGATTACGAGTGTTCTATACTCGTTCAAAGCTGGTTGATGAATACAAGGATCGTTCTAATAGATTAAAGAGAATAAACCATTTTACCGATTTTTACCCATAGTATACGGGCCGTATAATATTATACGACCCGTATACAATCATCGTATACATTGTATACGATCGGTTAAATTTTTTTTCACATGCTGTATACGGCGGTATAATAGTATACGGCTCGTTTTTAAAGGGTAAAAAATGATCTGGTAAATTTTGTTCACATGGTGTATACGGGCCGTATAATAGTATACGGCCCGTATTCTTAGGGTAAAAATGGCGAGTTCTCTTTAATCTATTAGAACGATCCAAAAAACGAAGAACAAAGTCAAATGTGATCAAACTTGGACATCAGACGTAAATCTTGATTCAGATCTCTATTCGGTCATCTTTCCAAACTACAACACACGATAAGTTTACACTTTATATAGTGCGTGATTTGACCGGTTGTATTCAGTTATTTCTGTTGATCCACAAATTCCAACAAACCTTTCACTCCAGTACTTGAAACTTGAGCGCAGTAATCAATTCAAAACCCTCACCCTCCCCTGTCTCTCTCTCTCTCTCTTTCCCAAAATCAACCAGAAAACCAAAGGAAAAAGGGCAGATAATGGCTGATGGTTCTTCATTGAGGAAACCAAACGTAGACGGAGATGATAGGCCTGGTAACCGGAAGAGAAAAAACCCCAGTGACGACGTCGACGATTATTCTGAAGCCGACGAGAGCGACGATTGTGAGATCAGGAAGCTCAACTTGAACGGACGATATGTATCTTCTATCATGCGACGGACCCAATCAATTGTATTTTTTTAGTTGCTTCTCTTGTTAAGTTTCTGAACCAACCGAAATCCACAAATTCCAACAATTTCTTCGTAGATTCCGTCCGGTTTCCAAACTCTTTCACTCAAAGTTAATATTCACTGTGGTGGATGCAAGCATAAAGTTAGAAAAATACTCAAGAAGATTGAAGGGTACACAACTGAAGGTTCAGTGCACGAAAAGTTTCTTACGAACGATATGTATCAGGAAGCTCAACTTTAACGGACGATATGTATCAGGAAGCTCAACTTGAACGGACGATATGTATCTTCTATCATGCGACGGACCCAATTCTTGCAAGTTAAATCCACAATCAATGTATACAGGTGCAAGAGAATGGCGAGTTATTTCAGTTATTTCTGTTGATCCACAAATTCCATCAAATTGTGTCTAATGCAAGGATCTTCGTGCATTGTTTAAATCAGAATCAGGTTCTCAAGACAAGGATCGTTCTAATAGATTAAAGAGAATAAACCCTCGTTTCTTCATCTTCATCTTCAAGAACAATGATGAACAAATGATGTTTTTTTCCCAGAACGTGGTGGATTGCGGTGGTTTGGGTCTAGGGTTATCAGAGAGAGAAAAGGAGGGGGAGAGAGTCTGATACAATCATTTTTACCCATAGTATACGATCCGTATAATAGTATCCGGTGATGAATTTGCGTACACAACTGAAGGTTCAGTGCACGAAAAGTTTCTTACGAAATGTACGTGACAAAACAAGGTTGTTTGGAATTAAACGCATGTACGTGACAAAACAAGGATCGTTCTAACAGATTAAAGAGAATAAACCAAGTACAAAATCATCTGCTTTCTGAATCTGAATCTAAATGTTAACTTTGACTCACAAACCCTTGAATCCCAACGATTCTCTAAAAGAGCCTGTATTAGAAACCATCCTATGTCTTTTACCAACCGAAGAGGCAGCAAGGACAAGTAATCTCTCTACGGAATGGAGGTACAAGTGGACCAATATTCCAAGCCTTCGGTTTACTTTGTGTAATAGAACTTCCGAGCTAACATCTGACGTAGCAAGTACAAGGAAAAACATGGAGATGAATGATTTACACCAAGTTTTGTTGATGCGCCACACGAGCTCACCCTTGTTATGGATGATTACTGCGGGGAGTATCGTAACGTACTTGATATCATCATTGTCAATATACACAATATAATAGCACAACGGAAGGATTGGTGAATAAACTATTACAAACCATAGTGTCTGAGTGTTCGAATGAAAGAATATACAGACTAGGTTGTAATAAGATCCACAGGCGGATCATAAAATAAAATACAAGAAACTGAAATAACAGACTACAGGTATCTAGGGATTTGCAAGATCCTCTTATACGACACCTAGTAGCTCCAGCCTATTTACGAGAAGTACCTGTCAATCAATCTTTAGAAAATACATCAGTTTACACTGGTAAATACAATTAACTGACTCATTTGAAAACATTTATGAAAATTGATTTAAGTGCACAAGGCACAAATCATTTATAACTTGGGACAATTATTATAATAATCTTTTATACAGATTTATATGTTTGTCATACAATTGGGGCCGGTTGGAAGCCGGTCTTGATTAACCGACTCACCACTAATGGAACCCACAAAGGAGTTATCCCCAACATGTGGGTTTATATTTTAGCATTTGCATCTGTCAGGTGTATGCCTACACTCCGTGCATAGGTCGTGGCCATTTTCAAATGAAATGAGCCGAGGATATCCAGGACACGGTCGTATTAACCTCCAATGTTTATGTTATCAAACAAAACAGATTAAAACGGGTTATGCAATTTATTAATCACAATCCGATTAAATGACTTCATACCCGACCAAGCGGTATTATTATAATATCGTATCCCAAGCCCGTATAACGGAAAATAAGTTAAAAGTATTTACCTGAGCTAAATGTGAAAAGTAACTCAGCCGTAAAATCCTAAAGCTTTATGATGATACCTTCTACTGGATGCTACTTAATCTGTATAGAAGGTTTAATAACCTATTAGGATGCTAACGGGTCTTTAGTTAAGTCAAAGACTTAGACCGGCTAGCTAGAAAGAAACTTTACGGTTCTAAACGCTAGATTAAGCGGAGACCGGAATAGAATGTGGTTTAGACCCGACAAGCTTGGATACTTGTATAATATGGGTAAACTAAACACATTCTGGAATTTGAGGATTTTATGATAAGGTTAAACCCGTTTTGGCTATTTTACGTAAACTAGTTACATAAACCAATCCAAACGCATAAACGCGTAACGGGTAACCAAATGAATTATATACAGGTCTCAAATGTTATTATGCTTAAAATATGTTAATACATCAGTAGGATGTTAACATATATGCCCAAAAAGTAATTAAAACCAATTTAAGCCCCGTAAGGGCATTTTGGTCATTTTAATAATTATAAAAGAGATTTTATAACAAACTGAAGTTCTGGTCTTTCGTAATCAGTAAAATCATTTATTTTATATCATTACATCAGTAAGATGGGCATTTTGGTCATTTTACATATGCTTTTAAGGACATTTTTGGAAATTTGAGTTCATAATTTATACCTACTGTAATAATATTTAAATTTATTTCAAAATTCAGTAGGTAACAAGTCTTAGGTGTTAAATATGGTTTTAAACCATACTATGCACCCAATTAGTGTAAAACTCGCTAATTGACGATAATCAAGATGTTTATGTAAATCTGAGATTTTGATCAGTTTTAAATGCTCAAAATAATTTATTTAATGTATGAAATCAGTAGGAAAAGTTTTGGCATTCAAATCATTTGTTAATCTCATTTTATGCATAAAAAGGGTATTATCGTCATTTACCGAATTACACAAGAACTCTATGATTTAAACAGATTACAATCTGGCCAAAAATTTTAATATTCCTTAAAAATAATATGTTAATAGTAGGTAATGAGTTTTGGTTCAAAATCCAAGTTTAAACATGTCTTATGCAAGATATCGCAATTTAATTAATAAAAAGCTTCTAATTACGATATCGAGCATAACTTCTGTTTGAGACCAAGAACTGATGTCAAATTTTCGGGACAAGCTTATATATCAGTAGCAAAGGTTTTTGTCCTCTCACATTTCCAAAAATCTCATTTATATGTCAAAAGGGCATTTACGGCATTTTTAACCATATTAACAAACAAGAGCATATAATTCAAATTACTAAGGACCAAGCAATATAACTCTAGAGGGTTATACTACTGAATAATATGGTCCTAATGGAAGCTTAAAACATGGAAGAATTAAGCTTAAACGGGTCAGAACTGAAATTCAAAGCAAAAGTCAAACTTTTGCGACTTTCGGTTATAAACTGACCTTAGACTGATAATTGTCGGGTTAGACCTGATTAAACATGTTCTAATACTAATTACCAAGTCATTAGAATGTTAAAATATAATTTAGAACCTTTGTTTTATTAGTTTAAATCATTTTTAAAGTTTCTGTCCAGTTTGACTTTTTGACTAACTAGTTTGGCCCGACAGTTAACTAGTCAAACGAAATAATTAGGAGGTGCCCTTTTAAGGGTTAATCACCTACCTTAACATGGTTCCATAACCACTTTCATTTCGGTCAGTGGCTGGACCACTTATGATTAAACCGAAAGTCAAAGCTTCATTACGATATGTTTGACTTTTCGGTTTTTAAGCTAATAAAATGGACTAAGCAGGGATTAAAACTCTTACACAGGGTCCTTGCTATCTTTTCTACACTTCTTAGTCTTCTCCTAATGCTTGCTACCTCCAGAAATGAGTTTAGAAGTTGTTGCAAGTGAATGAGCAATGTTCACAACAACTTAGAAGCCTTTATATATGAATTGGCCATGCATTTGGATGTTTGCATCTATTTTGGAGGCATCTAGGATCACTCCAGGTGTCCTAGTGGTTTAACAAGACCGACATACAGCCCCTAGTATTGCTTAGAACAAGTCAAAGTCGGTTTAAAGCTGAAAACCTGCACCTGGCAGGTGTTTTCTGCGTTGGGCAGTCTGTCGCGGCCCGCGTAGGATCAGAAGGGGGCTTACGCGCCCCGCGTAAACCTGCTGTTCAGGTTAAAAATGTTTCAAACTTGACAGATTTAGCCCCTGACCAATTAAAACCTTATACAACCTCATTTTTGACATATAAGGCCCTTGTAGTTAATTTGTAGAGGCTCAAGGAAGTATAGTCAAACTCCGTTAGGTTTGATTTCGTTAAATATCACCATAAACACAAGTTTCATCATGTTGACACTTTTCACCCAAAGTCTTGAAAACTTGTATAACGATCTCGAAACCATGTGAAATTTATACCACTTATTCTTGAGAGTATATTTGAATATTTCGAAGCCTCGGGTTCGTTAAAAGGTGTTGGGATTGAACCCTACCAGAGGAACAGATAATGAAATCCAAAACTGGTTCACTACAGTGGATTCACAATAAGCAGTTGTTTACACTAAGTCTTCTCCCTTGAAAGTGATTATAACATCTGATGGTCCTATATCCCCTGTCCGCATACAACAGCTGTTGTTCTTCTAACTACTGATGAAGCCCATAAGACTGCTGAGAAGTAAACACTGCTGGTACAATCTACTGATGACAAAGCACTGCCCAACCAAGGACTGATCAACCTTGAGGAAAGCACTGATGTAAAGAGAGAGCAGTAGTTTAGCTTGTCATTTGTTTTATACATAGTCAGTGGTTAGGTTTAACAATGTTTGTATAAGAACAGTTGTTACAGGTTGTTAGGGTGTTAGACGTCACTTTCATGGTGACATCAGCTGAGATGCCTCAGTGGTTTGGCTTGTCTATAAATGGAGCAGTACTCTGTACTGTTACATTTGATCGTCTTGAGTGAGTTCTTCTCCTCAATTCAATCCTTTCATCTTGTGCAACCAACCATGGAGTATCAGGCTGAGGGGGAGTTTAGTTGTTAAGCATGCTTGTAATCTTTTGATTTGTATTGTAAATCTTTCGACTTATAGTAAAGCATGTGTTTATCTTAACTAATTCTCTTTTTGATTGTGTTTACAAAGTTTGTTATTCATTTCCGTTGCACTTTACATTGTTTCATATTCATTCATAGTTCAAATCATACAAACTAACACAATCATGAGAGCCTCCGATCCTAACAATTGGTATCAGAGCCTGGACAGTCAAATTCGATCTAACAATCAATTTGGCATAACAGTTCAGCTCAAAATTCATTGATACTAAGGTTGGGTGTATTTAGTTGAAAAACAGAGTAACGAGTAAATCATGCTCAAAGTGGTTATTCAAAACTCTGTATAACAACCAAGATGTCATAAGACACACAGATTTCACACAACAAGTGATGTCATGCACAAGTCACTCATAGTTTTCAGATCTGAAAACATGTCTGTTAAACTATGGTATTATTTCTTATTTTCAGAATTGATTTCATCTGTTGTTATGAAACTTGTGATGTTTTCACTATATTAGATGCTAAAGTATGAACCTCAGATTAACAAAAACCTATGTTCATAAAAACATTAGTGTTTTTGCTAACATAAAAAAGAGGGAAATTAAAACTTTAGTCATTAGATCTTATGTGTTGAAAAACAGGTTGGGAATCCTGTTAAAAAGGACCAAATCAACTCTGTTAATAACATATTAAGAAAACCAGGTGTTGAAATAGTCCAATTCATATGGAATGTGAGATTTGACATATGCATGAACAAAATATGCCCAGATCTCTCAAAAACATTACTGCAAAATGATTCTGGACTAAGTATTTCTTCAATAAAGACCTCCCAGTAAGTGTTTCATTACTTATGAATGGGAAGGGTAAAAAGGGAAGAAAGTAAATCACAAATACTCAAAAGTGTGTTTATCTCAAAAAAATCTTGAAGACAAAAGTAAAGAGTATAAACTCAAAACACTTAAGAGTTAAAATCTGGGGTAAAGATGGTCATTAAGCAACTGTATGCATTCATTGAGTCAGGAAAGTTCAGGTAACAATAGTACCTCTAGTGAATGAACTTACAAGAGGACTAGACAAATTTTCAGAATCGTCACATGGTATCAAAGTCTATAACAGAGTTTTCAAAAACTCATGTGAATATGTGTCCTCATTTTTTGTGGTCAATCAATCAACAAGAAAATGGTACCAAACAGTGGTCAAAATGTATTTACAATTTCATACCACTGTTGTCAAACCACTGACCATTTTCATAAACTTGAGACTGATATGATTAGGAGTTTTTGTGGAAATTATACCAGATCCTTTTGGTGCTATTCTCAGAAAACCCTTTATTTATTTTTCTGAAAAAGGTTTTTCTCAAATAAAGCAGGATATGTTATTCTTTATTTTTTTAAGAATGATATATTTTGAATTTTTTTACTGGTTTTTTGACAGTAAAAGTCTCAATCTCCTGTCAGGATATATAACCTTTATTTTTGTTGGTAATATTATCCTCAAAATGGATCAAAAGGAAATGGTATATATGTCAAAGTCATGTCAAACTCAAGTTCATTTTTATACTGAGCAAAAGATTGATTGTTAACAGATCTTAGAATACTTGGGTACTCATGTTTTAATTTAAATATTTTAACAAAAATGAGTTGCCTTAGTAAAAAGTGTACATCATCTGGGGTACTAAACCACTGTCAGGAATTCGTAAGAACTTCAAAATGTGAAATTGACATGTGGCAAAACCTTGAATGAAAATTTTCAAAACAGTTGCTGATATACTAGTCTTTCAAATCTTTATCATTACCCCTAACCACTGTGTTGTTTAAACATCTGGTTCCTAAATATTGTCCACTGCTGAAAGTCAACCACTGACCTTTCATTTTCTTGGCAAGCACTGATGCTTAAAATCAGTGTCTTATCCACTGATATGCTATCCATTGATAGTGAAAATCATCCATTGCTCACAAAATTATTACCGTTGTCACCACTGATATTTGTTTCATCAGTGGTTCTCCAAAACAACTGACCTCCATTATTCATCTTATCACCAGAGGTTGGCACGTGGTCAGTTTTTAGCCATCGGATCTTTGTAACCGTTGCCACATCAGCACTTACTTTTTCCCTAAATAAAACCCTGATCAAAACCCCAAACAGGGTTTTACACTGTCGAATTGAATTCCAAAAATTCTCTTCTCAAAGCAGTTTCCAACCTTTCTTCCCAAATCACTCTCCGGTCCTTCTTCATCAAAATGACGAAGTCAAAATCAAAATCAAAATCATCCTCATCTTCATCTCCCAAAGAAACCACACAAATGGCCGCTGAGCATAATGAAATCCCATACAAATCCCCGCACAACTACTTGGGTCTACTCACAAAACCCACCAACAATCACACCTTCGATTCCATCATCGACATTATGTCTGCGTCAAAGTACAAAAGTTTGCTTACAGCAGATGCTCCAATTTATCAACAAACCCAGAGAGAGTTTTGGAAAAAGGCTACGCTTGAAAAACAAGACGATAAAGTCACAGCCATCAACTCCTCGATACAGGGTAAAGCGGTTCAAATTACTCCACAATCAATCTCAGAAGTCTTTAAACTCGATGATCAGAAAGGTAAAACTTCTTTTGATAAAACCGAGTTGAAAACTGATTTCTTAAAAAGGGGATATGCAGAACAACCTAAAAAGGATACCTTACAAAAAGGTTTCTTTCCTTCTGATACTAGGTTTTTACTCCATACACTTTTGATGTGTGTCTCAAATAAAACAACTGCTTTTAATGAAATATCTTCAAAGATACAATGCCTGGGTTATGCTATTTTAAACAATAAAAATTTTAACTATTCCCAGGAGATCTTTGATGATTTGGTGAAAAATGTGGATAGCAAAGCATTTATACTTTTTCCAAGGTTTCTAAGCTACTATTTTAAACAAAAATTTGGAAAAGAAGATGAAAATTTGCTCAAACAAGGTGCCTATTTTCAAATAAAAGGTTTAACAACTGAAACATTCTCAAGAATGATGGCACCTATAAAAACAAAAGCAGAGGTGCCTGAGCAGAATTTAGCAGTTACCACTGCTCCTCAGGCATCTACTATTGAGCCCACTGCTCCAGGTGATCATAGCAGCACAACCACTGCTTTGAAACCCACACCTGACATCACCAAAAAGACCAAAAAGAAGTCTTACAAAAAGCCCACCAAGCCCAAGAAAAAGGAAACTCTGGAAGATGAGATCCCAGAGCAACTGCCAGTGACAACACAAATGTCACCAAAAACCACTGCTGCTACTTCCTCACAGCAGTTGGTAGAAAGATCTCCACCCTTACCTCAAACTCCTCCTGCATCCTCACAAAAGGATCAGGTTGTAAGCACAGGGACCCCACAATATGAAGCTCTGGACCCAATCGGATCCATCTTCCTCAGTCCTGATCCCAAGGACATGTCTCTTTCAACACCCAAACCTTCACCAATCATATTACCACAAACCATAATACCCTTGTTGCATGCAGTTGCTATAGCTCAGACACAAACCAGTTCCTCTCTATCACCTATCACTGAGAGTATACTCCCATAAGTGACTGGGTCTGATGCTACTACCCCTGCTATCCCAGCAACAACTGAGGAGGTTACACCCCCTGAGTTACAAGTAACTCTTGGTGGTAGTTCAAGTGGAGCAGCAACTACAAGTGATGGATCAACAGATCTGCATTTGGACAGTTGTTTCATTAATAAGACTCCCTTGAAGGCAATTTCTTCTATAGCACCTTCGGTAACCACCAGTGAGTTTGTTCTAACCACCGGTACCATCAAAGGGTTATCAAGTGTTGAAGAGAGAAGACCCCAGAACCAAGAACAAGGGGCATCAATGGGTGATTTTTGGGACTCGGTTCCTAAGTCACACATTGATACAACCACTGCTGGTGGGAAATAAGATGGTCCCATTAACGTGGGTGATGATTTAAAATATTAGGAATTGACGGGCAGAGTTGAAAAACTTGAAAGTTCAGTTGTTGAAATAAAGGATATGGTGCAACAGCTGTTAAAAGCTCAAATAGCACAATCCACTGCTGTTCCAGCACAAGCACCTGCACAGCCTGCACCTGCTGCAAATGAGTTGTGGAACCTATTCCAACCCCTGCTTCAACAACAGAGAGAAATGGCAGATCATCAGCATGTTATACATATTCAAGAGATGAGAAACATGATGGAGTCCAAGTTCAAAGACACCCAGGCAGACATCAAGGCTATAAATGCCCACATCCTGAACACCACTGGCAAAGCTCCTCCCACTATACTCTTCATTGATAACCTCCCTCCAGATAATGCCAAAAAGGGGGAGAAAATCAGGCAGTGGAGGAAGAAGGGAATAGAAGATGGGCTCTATATTGAACCGGAAAAAGAAAACATGACCAAAAATATTCCTTTGCCAGATGGTAGCAAGAAAGTTGATGAGACCACCAATGCACTTGCAGAAGCAATAGCAAGTGTTAAAAAGGATAGAGAGGCTAAGAATAAAGCCAGGTTGGATCAATCAGCACAGGGTACTTCTAGGTCAAAGGATGATGAAAATCCTGAAGATGAAAAGAAGAAGTCTACTAGAAAAGAAAGGCAACCCAAATCCATTCCATCCAGACCTACAAAGGCTGCCTCTAAACCATCTTCAAAAGGCTCCAAACCTCAAACCACCACAAAATCTCAAACTTCCACTAAAACAGTAGTTGTAACACCTGCTGTATCAACATCTGCTGATGCTTCAGTTGTTTCAACTACTGTCAGCCAAACAACTGCCATCCCCTCAACACACACCACTACAACACACACTACACACATCACAACCACTGCTCTACCACCACCCAACACATCATCAGACTCTCCTACAATAAAAAGGAGAAGGATTTTCATTCCTGATGATGATTCTCCATCACCACCACCAAAAACAACTTCACCGCCTTCAACCCCTGCTCAAAAGCAGAAGATATCTACTGACAAATCTGTAGTTGTAATGACAACAGAGGTTGAAACACCAATTGTTTCAACAGTTGTTTGTCAACCATCCACCACTGTTCTCATCATTCCTACATCACAACCAAAATTACCTCCACCCATAAAGCTTCACAAAAGAAAAAGAGAAACAACTCAGGCAACTGATGAAAAATATGATCCTGTTGCTGCTAAATATCCACTGGAACTACAAGCTGTGAAAAATGAGATGAAACAATTTTACACCGAGGATGATCCTTCAAAAAGAAGATTTCCTTCTCTCATAGGCTTCATAGTCCCAGAAGACATGGATGAATATCTCGAGATGAAAGCAAGGCAAGCAAAGATTAGAGCTAAACTCGAATGCAAAGATCAAGGTGATGAAGCCATTTCTGAACAATTGGAATTTTTGCTCATAAAAGTCAAGCTGATGGAAAACTATGCACAAGATCTGAGCAAAGAAAAAGCAGATCAACGAAAAGAAATGAGAAAAAGTTATCTTGCGTACATCATGAAAGAAAAATTCTACCAAGCTGAAGAATACCAATTTGAAGAATGGCCAATGGTTGCCTTAAAGCATGAAGCAAACAGAATTGAAAGGATTAAAAATGATCCAAGAAAGAAGAAAACAGCTCCAAATTGGAACAAATATAAAAAGCTCATTGCTGATCTTACATTCGAGTACAAAAAGAAAAAACAGGAACTGATAGATGCTAAGGTGGATACTGCTGAAGCCATAGCAAAATGGACAAAGCAGTATACCGACGAGGCTTATGAAAGGCTGAAGAAAAGAAGGATAACAGTTTCAGACACTTCTAACAAGCCAGACTATAACAAGATAGAACAACAGCTGATGGAAAACCAAGAAAAAGGAAAACTGCTGACCAGTGAAGAAGAAAAAGAAAAGGAAGCTGAGTACTTCACAGAAGCCATCAAGAAAATGGATCTAAAAGAAGAGAGCTCAGTGAGCCTTCAAAACCTTGTCAAAAAGGTATTAACCAAACCTGCAGCAGATATCTCAGACACTGAACTTGAACAAAGAAAAAGGCAAGAGCTGATTGAACAAGAAGTTGCAGAAGACGTAGCTGCAGCAAATGAAGTCATAGAAGAGGCTTTTAAACGAATGTCTGAAGTTCAGGATACTGCTTTACAATTTTTCTCAAGGCCAAAATCTCCAAGCTCATCAGAAAATAAATCTCTCCCAAGAAACCCATTGGGTTCAAAAGTACTAAAGTGGCTCTCTGATCAAAAGATCCATGTATTGACCCAGGTCAGATCCAATGGTGAAATGAAATACATATCAAGGAAAGAAGCACTAGGCATTAGTGTTGAAGATTTGCAGGATCTCCTTGAACTTTCATTGTGCAGGGATGAGGATGACACAAGTTCCAAAGATTTTGAAGAAGAATTTAAAAGACAAGCTAGTGAACTACTGATGAGGAATAAAGATCCAAAATAATGAAGTGTTTTGGCATTATCTGTTCCAGGGGGAAATTGTTGGGATTGAACCCTACCAGAGGAACAGATAATGAAAGCCAAAACTGGTTCACTACAGTGGATTCACAATAAGCAGCTGTTTACACTAAGTCTTCTCCCTTGAAAGTGATTATAACATCTGATGGTCCTATATCCCCTATCCGCATACAACAGCTGCTGTTCTTCTAACTACTGATGAAGCCCAGAAGACTGCTGAGAAGTAAACACTGCTGGTACAATCTACTGATGACAAAGCACTGCCCAACCAAGGACTGATCAACCTTGAGGAAAGCACTGATGTAAAGAGAGAGCAGTAGTTTAGCTTGTCATTTGTTTTATACATAGTCAGTGGTTAGGTTTAACAATGTTTGTATAAGAACAGTTGTTACAGGTTGTTAGGCTGTTAGACGTCGCTTTCATGGTGACGTCAGCTGAGATGCCTCAGTGGTTTGGCTAGTCTATAAATGGAGCAGTACTCTGTACTGTTACATTTGATCGTCTTGAGTGAGTTCTTCTCCTAAATTCAATCCTTTCATCTTGTGCAACCAACCATGGAGTATCAGGCTGAGGGGAAGTTTAGTTTGTAAGCATGCTTGTAATCTTTTGATTTGTATTGTAAATCTTTCGACTAATAGTGAAGCATGTGTTTATCTTAACTAATTCTCTTTTTGATTGTGTTTACAAAGTTTGTTATTCATTTCCGCTGCACTTTACATTGTTTCATATTCATTCATAGTTCAAATCATACAAACTAACACAATCATGAGAGCCTCCGATCCTAACAAAAGGTCACTCAGAGGTAAGAATTAACATGTTGACACGTTTAACCCTTGTAATTTATAATCTTCTGATTATTTTCATGAACGGCTTCTTATATCCAATTAATCACTCATTTAAGAATATATTCTTCACGTATGGTCATTCAGAGGCACAAGTTTGGCATGTTGACACTTTTAGTCCCTTCGCATACATATTTCCACCGTTTATCAACTTTAGTCCTTCAAACTCATTCTTTCACATATTTAGAGTTTAGGACACGTGTCTTTATATAATTGGACACGTTTTTACGTGGTGTTACATCCTCACCCCCTTAAAAGAAATCTCGACCCCGAGATTTACTGGAATAAGTGAGGGTACTTCTATCGCATGGTGGACTCAACTTCCCACGTATATTCGGGGCCTCTACGGGCATCCCATTTAACATTTACTATAGGCACGTGCTTCCTTCGGAGCTTTTTGACCTGACGATCCTCGATCGATATAGGTCTTTCTACAAACCTCAGGCTTTCATCAATCTGCACGTCTTTAGGGAACATAGTTAGTGATTCATCAGCTAGACATTTCTTGAGATTACAGATGTGGAACACATTGTGAATTCCACTTAGCTCCTCAGGAAAGTTTAGCTTATAAGCTACACTGCCGACACATTCGATGATCTCGAATGGTCCAATATATCTAGGGCTTTACTTACCCTTCTTTCCAAAACGCATCACACCTTTCCAGGGTGATACTTTTAGTAAGACTTTATCGCCCACTTCAAACTTTAGAGGTTTTCACCTCTTATCAGCATAACTTTTCTGCCTATCCCTGGCAGCTTTCAGGTGATCACGAATCTGGACAATCTTGTCCGTTGTTTCAAGGACTATATCAGGTCCTGATAACTGAGCTTCTCCTACTTCTGCCCAACAAACAGGTGTTCTACATTTTCTTCCATACAATGCCTCAAAAGGCTCAGCCTGAATGCTAGTATGGTAGCTATTGTTATAGGAGAACTCGATCAAAGGTAGGTGGTCATCCTAGCTACCTCCCAAATCAATAACACATGCTCGAAGCATGTATTCCAAAGTTTGAATTGTACGCTCACTTTGTCCATCTGTTTGAGGATGGTAAGCAGTACTAAAATTCAAACGAGTGCCCAAAGATTGTTGGAAACTTTTCCAAAAGTGAGAGGTGTATCTAGTATCTCTGTCAGAGATAATAGACACCGGCAATCCGTGGAGGGATACAATCTTATCCACGTATAATTGAGCTAGCTTGTTGGAGCTATGAGTCTCCTTGATGGGTAATAAATGTGCTGACTTAGTCAGTCTATCAACTATAACCCATATGGTATCATTTCCATGCCTTGTTTTAGGTAACTTGGCTATAAAATCCATGGTTACCATCTCCCACTTCCTTGTGGGTAGTTCTAGCTGTTGTAGCAGACCCGATGGCTTTTGATGTTCAGCTTTAATCTGAGCACAAGTCAGACACTTAGCTATATGTGTGGCAATAGATTTCTTCAAACCTATCCACCAATAATTTGCTTTCAAATCCTGATACATCTTGTCACTTCCAGGGTGAACTGAGTATTTGGAGTTGTGAGCTTCCTGGAGGATTACATCTCGAAGCCCTCCATGAATAGGGACCCAAATTCTTCCATTCATTCTAAGGATTCCATCCTTGCTAGGTGCTAACTGTTCAGTAGTTACACCTAACTTTTCATTCGGAAGGTTAGTTTCCAAAACAGCTTCCTTCTGTGCAGCTAATAGCCTTTCATTCAGGCTATTCTTCAATTCAATGCTCTTGGCATTGATCCTGATAGGTTTGACTCTTTCCTTTCGACTTAGAGCATCAGTGACCACATTTTCTTTACCAGGATGGTAGCGAATTTCACAATCATAGTCATTTAGAGTTTCCATCCAGCGGCGCTGTCTCATATTGAGCTCTTTTTGATTGAATAAGTGTTGGAGACTTTTGTGATCCGAATAGATTACACATTTAGTTCCATATAGATAGTGCCTCCATAACTTAAGTGCGAAGACAACGGTACCCAACTCCAAATCGTGGGTGGTGTAATTCTTTTCATGCAATTTTAATTGTCGTGATGCATAGGCAATCACCCTGCCTTTTTGCATAAGTACACAACCCATACTGGTGTGTGAAGCATCACAGTACACAACAAATTCTTCAATTCCTTCGGGCAATGTCAACACCGGAGCATTGCTCAATTTCTGCTTAAGAATCTCAAAAGATTCTTGTTGTTTTGGACCCCAATCAAATTTTACATTCTTGTGGGTCAGAGAAGTCAATGGTGCAGCTATCCTTGAGAAGTTCTCAATGAATCTTCTATAATAACCAGCTAATCCCAGAAAGTTGCGAATTTCAGTTGGTGTCTTCGGTGCTTCCCAGTTCATGATGGCTTCTATTTTAGCGGGATCGACTTGGATACCACTCTCACTCACAACATGTCCAAGGAATTGGACTTCACAAAGCAAGAACTCACACTTAGAGAATTTAGCATACAGTTTCTCCTGTCGAAGCAATCCTAAAATACATCGAAGGTGCTTTTCGTGATCAACTTGATTACGAGAATAGATAAGTATGTCATCTATGAAGACGATGACAAACTTATCTAAGTATGGTTTGCAGACTCTATTTATGAGGTCCATGAATGCTGCTGGCGCATTAGTGAGCCCGAAAGGCATCACTAAAAACTCGTAATGTCCATACCTTGTTCTGAATGCTGTCTTTGGTACATCTTCAGTTCTAACCTTGAGTTGATGATACCCCGATCTCAAATCAATCTTCAAGAAGAAGCTCGCCCCTTGGAGCTGATCAAATAAGTCGTCGATCCTAAGTAAGGGATAACGATTCTTGATCGTTACCTTGTTTAACTCACGATAATCAATGCATAAGCGCATTGATCCGTCCTTCTTTTTCACAAACAAAATTGGAGCTCCCCAAGGCGAAGAACTAGGTTGTATGAAACCTTTTTCCAGCAAGTCATCCAATTGAGTCCTGAGCTCTTTCATTTCAGTAGGCGCTAGATGATAAGGAGCTCGTGCAATTGGTGCAGATCCTGGTAGAATGTCTATCCTGAACTTGACTTGCCTCTCAGGAGGTAATCCAGGTAATTCATCAGGAAAGACATCAGGATACTCAGAAATGATTGGAATATCTTCGATCTTAGGCTTTGGGTCGTTCACTGTCACTTGTGCCATGTAGATGACACATCCGCTCTTCAGACACTGCGATACTTTGAGAATAGACACATTGTTGGGCAAACCATATTGTGTATCTCCTTGAATAGTGACGGATTCACTAGAAGGGGTTTTGATAATAACTAGCTTTTTATCACAGGCAATTTGGGCTTGGTTATGCGACAACCAATCCATGCCCAAAACTATATCAAACCCAGCCAACTTCATTGGCAAGAGGGATAACGGGATAGAATGATTCTTAATGGATATGAAACATCCATCAAGAAGAGTTGAGGTTGTTTCTAAGGTACCATCAGCAAGCTCTGCCTCATATTTTATGTCTAGAGTCTTAATAGGCAGATTCAGTGACTTACAAAACTTATGGTCTACAAAGGACTTATTAGCATCTGAATCAAATAAAACTCTAGCAAAAATATTATTAATGAGGAAGGTACTTGTTATGACGTTCTCATCGTTCACCGCTTCCCTAGCATTCATCTGAAAAACTCTCGCATTCGTTTTCTTCGCCTCCTCGGGCTTCTTAGCATTCTTGGGGCAATTTGTCTTGATGTGCCCCTTTTCATTGCAACCGTAACAGGTTGCATCCTTGATGTTACGGCACTCTACAGACTTGTGCCCTTTCTTCTTACAAATCCCACATGGTTTAGCTTGTGGGTCTTGGTTGCACTTTCCAAAGTGCCTTTTATTGCAAGTCTTGTACCTGGGCTTGTCACTTGACTGCCCTTTCTTAGAACTAAAGTTCCCTTTGTTTTTCTTGTTAGATTGAGGGGACTTGTCTTCCTCCCTCTTCCTCTTCCCGTCATCAGTAGCTTTCTTTGCCCTACTCCTCACAACATCTAGAGTAAGGGACAAAGATAGATCCACAGTAGATCTATATGTAGCAGGCTTAGAAGCCTTGACATTCCCTTTCACTTCAGGGGCTAGACCACCGATGAAACGCGCAATGCGTTTGGGTTCAGGAGTGACCAAATATGGTATAAGTCTCGACATCAAGTTGAAACTGGTCACATAGGACCTACAGTCCAAGTCCTTCATCACCAAAGTGAGGAAGTCAGTCTCTATTCTCTCGACTTCATGTTGAGGACAGTAAGTGTCCTTCACAAGATCAACAAACTTGTTCCACGAAAGGTTATACAGAGGAACCTTTCCAGTGGATTACACCAATGCTTTCCACCAAGTGAGAGCGTCGCCCTTGAAAGATTGAGACACAAACTTCACTATGTCTTCCTTAGCACATCCACTGATGTTAATTACAGTCTCCATTTCATCTAACCACTTCATGCAGTCAATTGCTCCCTTTTCTCCTGTAAAATCCCTCGGTTTACAGGAGATGAAGTATTTATAGGTACACCCCTTGGTGTACCTGGGAGTCTGATTTAACACAACCTTCTGAGATTCAGATCTCTGGTTAGATGAATGCTGAGATTCGTCCCTTTTTTATGTATGCGAATGCGATAAGGGTTTTGTATGAGTTTTGGACCGAACATGACTCGGTTCCTTGAATATTTTATCCACCGCTTGAGCCACTACGGTATCAATCATTGCTTGCAATTCAACATTTGTAAGATTTATTCTTGCTTCATTATTGTTTTCTTCTCGTGGATGACTGTTTGCTTCGTCAGAGCCAGCCATGATTTGAGTACTATATCAAAAAATAATGTTATATTTAAATTATATAATGAATCATCGTATTGATGATTAGATGGTCATGGTATTATTAAACCATATAGACCATTTTAAGTAATAAATAACAATCAATGGGATATAATTCTTTATATTTATTAGACAGCGGAATATAATCACAACTGTCAATGTCATGAAAGACATTTTATATAGCACAAGGATTGTCTCGAAGGACATTTGGATGGCACAAAAGCCTTGTCACAAGGACGATTAGAATATAACCAATGATCTCTTGGATCAGTGATCTTTTAAGGGTCAAACATAGTCCATTGCCTTAATGACAAGAAGTTTATAAAGTAGAACTATCATTGTCATTATTACACCTTTGCTTATAAGCATACATCTCAAATGGATGTTTTAGGTGTATACATCATGCTGATGTTTATTAGCCATGATTCACATTGATCATATAGGCTTATAAAAATGGTTTGGAAGGATCCAAGTACATTTGGAAGCTTGTGTGGTTTCTCGTACCGCACAACCAGGAATGTTAACATGTTTTCAGATGTTAACAGCGAGTTATTTTCTTAAAAAGGTTATACCATCATAGCCATTAATATTTTGGCTAGGTTATACCCTTAAGAATTTCTTTGGCAGATCAATTTAAAATTGAAATGATATAGTGTGATAATGTAATAAAAATACATATTTAAAATCTCAATAAGAAATTCCATTAAACTACTAAACTATTACAAGATGCCCTAAACGGGTCTTGAACAAACATACTGCCCAAGCAGGGGCTACAGAAATAGAAATAAGTCCACGCAGGGACTAAAGTACAGAAGATAAAATGACCTCACATGGACTTGATTGAAAGTAAAATACAAAATAAAGTAAACAACTTTCTACTTCTTTTTGCCTTTGATGAGATTCGCTAGGCCCTTGAGAAAGTTGTTATGCTTCTTATTGGTTTCATTGGCTCTTCGCTCAACTCTGTCCAACCTCTGCAGAATTTCCTGAGTTTGCTCCTGTTGGGGAGGAGGAGGTTGCTGGTAAGGTGGGTATTGATACCCTTGCACTGGATATCCAGTTGGGTAAACTGGAGGATAAGATGAAGGATAAAGTGCATTATATTGTGCTGCTGTAAGATAGGGATCTTGGGCTCCATATTCCGCAGTGGTTGGATACCCAGATGGGTTATACCCAGACGAACCTAGGTATGTTGGTATTGGGTTGTCAAAACCCACTGGCGGTGGCGGTGGTGCATAAGAAATTGGCGGAGGGTTATCCTCCGGCACCGCATGCGAGGGTCCACCCATTTGTGGGTCCTCGGGGATAGGAGGGTATGAGCTTGAACCTTGAGGGGAACTGAACTGTGGTCCCCCTCACACGGACATCCGTGCGTTCCTCCTTCGCCTCGGCGGCTCGGGAGGTGGTTGTGGTGGTTCCTCAATAGGTAGAGGTGGAGGAGTAACCGCTTGGAGATACGGCTCATTCAAAGGAGGTTGAGCAGGAGAGTTATGATATGAAGGGGTGAATTCCCATTCATACTTGGACCACCTTTCGACAAATGAGTTTGGCCCTTGGTATGGCGATCCCTGATATGGAGAACCGCTAGAGATGCTGATAGGGTGACCTGGTGTCCCGGTTTACAGTTCTGGATCAGGTTCGTCATCCATCTCCATCTCCTGGGAGAAGTGATCTTCAGGTCCTAAATGATTGAAACCAAAAAAATTGTTGACATAGTCGTTGGGGTTGAACTGAGCTGGGGAATAAATGGAATCGGAGTGATGAAAAGAATGGGAGTGTAAAGAGTAGTGAGATTGGTTTGAATGGTGTGATTCTTGAGAGTGATGGGAATGCTGGGGCTCGTTAGGAATAGGTAGCCCAAAGTATGGAGATCTGAAGGTGAGGATCCTAGCGAAACAGAGTGCCTCGCCGGTTCGAAGGTATGACTCCACTGATCACGAGAGTCGGAACTAGAGAAAGATGCTGACGGAGTGCGCCTATGGGAGGCTCCCGCATGGCCTGATGGCCCTCCTCTCATTGGTCCCTTTCCTTTGCCTCGTACACGTGGCGGAATTATCGATAAAACCTGTCAAAACAAGTAAATAAAACATAAACAACAAAAGGAAAGTTAAGAGTAAATCCTAGGTCATTAGCCTAGACTCAGAAGTCTAAGGAATGTGCTTATTGTGTCATTGAGATTAAACACAAAAGGTTAGTGTTTAATTCACTCAATGTTGGCTCTGATACCAACCTGTCACACCCCGATATTTCCACATATTACCGGTGGGCCCGGCGGGGAGTATCGTGACGTAGTTGATATCATCAGTGTCAATATACACAATATAATAGCACAGCGGAAGGCTTGGTGAATAAACTATTATAAACCATAGTGTCTGAGTGTTCGAATGAAAGAATATACAGACTAGGTTGTAATAAGATCCACAGGCGGATCATAAAATAAAATACAAGAAACTGAAATAACAGACTCCAGGTATCTAGGGATTTGCAAGATCCTCTTATACGACACCTAGTAGCTCTAGCCTATTTACGAGAAGTACCTGTCAATCAATCTTTAGAAAATACGTCAGTTTACACTGGTAAATACAATTAACTGGCTCATTTGAAAACATTTATGAAAATTGATTTAAGTGCACAAGGCACAAATCATTTATAACTTGGGACAATTATTATAATAATCTTGTATACAGATTTATATGTTTGTCATACAATTGGGGCCGGTTGGAAGCCGGTCTTGATTAACCGACTCACCACTTATGGAACCCACAAAGGAGTTATCCCCAACATGTGGGTTTATATTTTAGCATTTGCATCTGTCAGGTGTATGCCTACACCCCGTGCATAGGTCGTGGCCATTTTCAAATGAAATGAGCCGAGGATATCCAGGACACGGTCGTATTAACCCCTAATGTTTATGTTATAAAAAAACAGATTAAAACGGGTTATGCAATTTATTAATCACAATCCAATTAAATGACTTCATACCCGACCAAGCGGTATTATTATAATACCGTATCCCAAGCCCGTATAACGGAAAATAAGTTAAAAGTATTTACCTGAGCTAAATGTGAAAAGTAACTCACCGTAAAATCCTAAAGCTTTATGATGATACCTTCTACTGGATGCTACTTAATATGTATAGAAGGTTTAATAACCTATTAGGATGCTAACGGGTCTTTAGTTAAGTCAAAGACTTAGACCGGCTAGCTAGAAAGAAACTTTACGGTTCTATACGCTAGATTAAGCGGAGACCGGAATAGAATGTGGTTTAGATCCGACAAGCTTGGATACTTGTATAATATGGGTAAACTAAACACATTCTGGAATTTGAGGATTTTATGATAAGGTTAAACCCGTTTTGGCTATTTTACGTAAACTAGTTACATAAACTGATCCGAACGCATAAACGCGTAACGGGTAACCAAATGAATTATATACAGGTCTCAAATGTTATTATGCTTAAAATATGTTAATACATCAGTAGGATGTTAACATATATGCCCAAAAAGTAATTAAAACCAATTTAAGTCCCGTAAGGGCATTTTGGTCATTTTAATAATTATAAAAGAGATTTTATAACAAACTGAAGTTCTGGTCTTTCATAATCAGTAAAATCATTTATTTTATCTCATTACATCAGTAAGATACTACATATATGTGAGGTTTACCATTCATGGCCAAACTATGCCCCGAAAGGGCATTTTGGTCATTTCACATATGCTTTTAAGGACATTTTTGGAAATATGAGTTCATAATTTATACCTACTGTAATAATATTTAAATTTATTTCAAAATTCAGTAGGTAAAAAGTCTTAGGTGTTAAATATGGTTTTAAACCATACTATGCACCTAATTAGTGTAAAACTCGCTAATTGACGATAATCAAGATGTTTATGTAAATCTGAGATTTTGATAAGTTTTAAATGCTCAAAATAATTTATTTAATGTATGAAATCAGTAGAAAAAGGTTTGGCATTCAAATCATTTGTTAATCTCATTTTATGCATAAAAAGGGTATTATCGTCATTTACCGAATTACACAAGAACTCTATGATTTAAACAGATTATAATCTGACCAAAAATTTAAATATTCCTTAAAAATAATATCTTAACAGTAGGTAATGAGTTTTGGTTCAAAGTCCAAGTTTAAACATGTCTTATTCAAGATATCGCAATTTAATTAATAAAAAGATTTTAATTACGATATCGAGCATAACTTCTGTTTGAGACCAAGAACTGATGTCAAATTTTCGGGACAAGCTTATATATCAGTAGCAAAGGTTTTTGTCCTCTCACATTTCTAAAAATCTCATTTATATGTCAAAAGGGCATTTTCGGCATTTTTAAGCATATTAACAAACAAGAGCATATAATTCAAATTACTAAGGACCAAGCATTTCATTTGTAACGGTCTGGTTGATTCATTTGTAACGGTCTTGATTTCAGAGCCGAGGTGCTGCCAGTTTGTCAAACGATCAGGATTGCTTTGAAATCATTAATAAAAGGACAATTAAGGAGAATCAAGCTGTTTCACGTCTATATCATTGATTCCGCCTTTGATATGGATCATAAACTCTTCTGATTGACTCGTTAGGGTCACACGACGATCCAACAAGTGGTATCAGAGCTCAGGAAGAAGAGTTTATACCAATTCAGCTTGATTTCATCACTTCTACTCATTCTTTTCAAAATTAAACAAGATTTAACGGACAAAATGGATTGAATTTCACATATATCACGTAAAACACTGTTTTAATGAATCCTTGAAAGAATTGGACCAAAATTCGAACAAAATCTGGATCAATTTGACAAAATGGTGGCCGAAATGATGATGTCATCATTATTTCGCATGGAATAGCCTTTTAATTTCGCACGAAATTACACTTTGTGATTAATTTCGTTTGAAATTGCTCTTGATTTCACACGAAATTAGATTTCATTTGAGGATTTCATACGAAATCACTATTTCGCACCAAATTGGCTTAATTTCATTTGAATCTAAGCTGATTTCGCACGAAATTATTTTTCGCTTGGTAATTTCGCTTGAAAACACTATTTCGTGTGAAAACTCTGATTTCGTTTGAGTTGATATTTCGTTTGAAGGCTGTTCATTTCGTTTGAACTGATTTCGTTTGAACTGATTTCGCTTGAACTGATTTCATTTGAAACTATTTTGTTAAAATCAAAATATTTTCTAAGTGTTTGTTGATTGTTTCAGATACGTGAAGATGGATGATTTTATGAATCCATTCAGTGACGTTTTTGCTTTCATGGGAAACACCGGAGATGATACATCAAACAACACAAATGAAAATGCTCCGAGTGCGAAGAAAACTCTTTCTGATGCTTTGAGTGTGGAGAGTGCATATGGCACATACAATAAACCTCCCAAACTGATAGCGATTGAAGAATACAATAGATGGGCTAAAAGGTTTGAAGAGTGGCTAAAAGTGTTTGCGTATCCAAACTGGAAAAGCATGAAGAATGGTTTCAATATGGGAATATCGGATTATGAAAATATAGTAGATACTGATGATGTAGAAAGTTTCGTTGCCGAACAAAAGTGCATTGCATTGCTTCATCAGTCTGTGAGAGACGACATAATATCGTTGATTGAGTACACAAATTCGAAAGATCTATGGGAGAAACTAAGAGTGAAATGTGTGGGTAGTACCGAGATAGTTAAAAACAAAAAGAAGTTGTTAAGAAAAGAATTTGATTTGTTTGGATGTTTGAAAAATGAATCCGTATCTAAGATGATTGAAAGATTCGGGCATTTGAAGATGGAGCTGGCAAGACATGGAATCGTGTACACTCAAGAAGAATTGGTTGACAAACTGTTTGACTCACTGCCTGATGAGAAAGACTGGCAGTATTTTTCTTTGATGCTGAAGAACACAGTAAAGTTGGAGGATCTGACGGTTGATCTGTTAATCGAAAGATTGGAGAGTCATGAATTGGAGATCAAGAAATCAAACAAAGTCAATAATTCCTCATATCAGCAAAATGTTGAGCTGTATTACAAAGGAAGTATGATCCCGAAGACTGTGTCTCCTAAGACAGCTTTCTTAGTTGAAAGTTCTAACACGTCAAATCAAGAAAGTTCAAACAGTGGTTTTCATGGTGGTTCATCGTCAACTACTTCAAGTCAATCAGTTCCAAAGAATATGTTTCAATGTAACATTGCTGTGGATCTAAAGAATGCTCAAAATTTCAGTGAGGAATCCGCAAAGTAGCAAATGGTGTTTTTAGCGTCTGTTCTAGAATCGTACGAGAGCCTTGTTGGGGGCAAGATTGGAAACACTAACCTCACCAAGGAGGACTATGATCAGATCGACCCAGAAGAGATGGAGTTGATCGATATCAGGTGGTGTATGGCTAGTGTGGTCAGACGAGCACAAAGGTTCATGGAGATTACAGGCAGACATTCTATCGGCGGACCTTCCACAAAACTTGGTTTTGATAAATCAAAGGTCACGTGCTTCAGATGTAAACAAAAGGGACATTTTAAACGTGAATGTCGAAACGCACCTGCTGATGATACTGCAAATCCATTTCGTGAAGATTACTACAAAAGAGCAATCTATCATCAGAACAAATCTGAACCGCCCAGAATGAAACAGCTTGAAGATGCCCCCAAAGAAAAATCAAGAGCTCTTGTTGTTATTCATGATGACGGAGGTTTCAATTGGAGCGAACTGCTACCAGAAGAAGATGCAGTTGGCTATGGGTTTATGACAAAAATTGTTCCCTTCAAAGATAGCAGAACAGAAGAAGAGAAATACATCAACAGAAAGATGTCAGCTCAGTTCAGGATTAGTAGAATCTATCGTACATACAAAGAAGCTAAAAAGGCGAATAGAGGGATGCTGATAGAGAATGTTACCTAGATCCCAAGGGAAACATTGATGTTGGTCCAGATATTGTCGATGTTGAAACTCTCACCCAGCAAATTGCAGCAGAAGAAGAAGCAAATCAGAGATTGTGGTGGGGAGGAGGAGAAGCTGAGGAAAAAGAAAAAGTGAAGGATGCTTACAGTGTCAGACAAATTGGACAGAGAAGAAGATAGATCAAGACTAAAGACTGAAGATTTGATGCTAAAGACTTTGTCAACATCCAAGGGGGAGTCTGTTGGTGCATAAATGACTGTTAACTTCGTCTTTATAGAGTCTTGTGTCTAGATAGGATAAACCAGTGCTCAGCAGGTTAAAATTTAGGGTTTGTGTGTGGTTGTGTAATTTCGCATGAAATAGCACTAAGTTATTTCGTACGAAATTAGATCATTGCTATTTCGCATGAAATAGTCAGTGTCTATTTCGTACGAAATTACATCCCCTATAAATACTGAGCTGGTTGATTCATTTGTAACGGTCTTGATTTCAGAGCCGAGGTGCTGCCAGTTTGTCAAACGATCAGGATTGCTTTGAAATCATTAATAAAAGGATAATTAAGGAGAATCAAGCTGTTTCACGTCTATATCACTGATTCCGCCTTTGATATGGATCATAAACTCTTCTGATTGACTCGTTAGGGTCACATGACGATCCAACACAATATAACTCCAGAGGGTTATACTACTGAATAATATGGTCCTAATGGAAGCTTAAAACATGGAAGAATTAAGCTTAAACGGGTCAGAACTGAAAGTCAAAGCAAAAGTCAAGCTTTTGCGACTTTCGGTTATAAACTGACCTTAGACTGATAATTGTCGGGTTAGACCTAATTAAACATGTTCTAATACTAATTACCAAGTCATTAGAATGTTAAAATATAATTTAGAACCTTTGTTTTATTAGTTTAAATCATTTTTAAAGTTTCTGTCCAGTTTGACCCGACAATTAACTAGTCAAACGAAATAATTAGGAGGTGCCCTTTTAAGGGTTAATCACCTACCTTAACATGGTTCCATAACCACTTTCATTTTGGTCAGTGGCTGGACCATTTATGATTAAACCGAAAGTCAAAGCTTAATTACGATATGTTTGACTTTTCGGTTTTTAAGCTAATAAAATGGACTAAGCAGGGATTAAAACTCTTACACAAGGTCCTTGCTATCTTTTCTATACTTCTTAGTCTTCTCCTAATGCTTGCTACCTCCAGAAATGAGTTTAGAAGTTGTTGCAAGTGAATGAGCAATGTTCACAACAACTTAGAAGCCTTTATATATGAATTGGCCATGCATTTGGATGTTTGCATCTGTTTTGGAGGCATCTAGGATCACTCCAGGTGTCCTAGTGGTTTAAGAAGACCGACATACAACCCCTAGTATTGCTTAGAACAAGTCAAAGTCGGTTTAAAGCTGAAAACCTGCACCTGGCAGGTGTTTTCTACGCTGGGCAGTCCGTCGCGGTCCGCGTAGGATCAGAAGGGGGCTTACGCGCCCCGCGTAAACCTGCTATTCAGGTTAAAAATGTTTCAAACTTGACAGATTTAGCCCCTGGCCATTTAAAACCTTATACAACCTCATTTTTGACATATAAGGCCCTTGTAGTTAATTTGTAGAGGCTCGAAGAAGTATAATCAAACTCCGTTAGGTTCGGTTTCGTTAAATATCACCATAAACAGTTTCATCATGTTGACACTTTTCACCCAAAGTCTTGAAAACTTGTATAACGATCTCGAAACCATGTGAAATTTATACCACTTATTCTTGAGAGTATATTTGAATATTTCGAAGCATCGGGTTCGTTAAAAGGTCACTCAGAGGTAAGAATTAACATGTTGACACGTTTAACCCTTGTAATTTATAATCTTCCGATTATTTTCATGAACGGCTTCTTATATCAAATTAATCACTCATTTAAGAATATATTCTTCACGTATAGTCATTCAGAGGCACAAGTTTGGCATGTTTACACTTTTAGTCCCTTCGCATACATATTTCCACCGTTTATCAACTTTAGTCCTTCAAACTCATTCTTTTACATATTTAGAGTTTAGGACACGTGTCTTTATATAATTGAACACGTTTTTACGTGGTGTTACATAATACTTCATTTGTCGAGAAACCATGCTTGATTTATGTAAAGATCTCTACACAAACTCTTCTACATCTTTTAGCCAATTGTCCATCACTTAAGACCTTGAATCAGGTTATCTGCCTTAGATCGGTCATTCCCTGTGATACATGAACGTTGTATTCTTGTCTTTCAGAAGAGTTGGTATTGAACCAAGAATACTTCAAACATTCTAAACCCTACCTGGAAACAAACCAACAAAATCCTGATAGTGAAAAACATCAGCAACAATCCCTTAAATATTTTGGAGTAAACTGCCATTTTGGTCCCTGTGGTTTGGCCAGTTTTGCCACTTTAGTCCAAATCTCAAACTTATTACATCCAGGGCCCTGTGGTTTGGTTTTTGTTGCCATTTTGGTCCAAAACTCAAAATATCTCATTTTTTACTGTTTTAAGGTCCCTTTTTGTCCTTTAGTGCAGGGGTAGTTTGGTCATTTTAATTTATTCTTTTAATAAATTAAAACAAAATTAATTATATATTATATATATACACATATACAGACATTCACAACCGTATCTCCTCCCTCATCTACAAAACCAACACCCACAACCACTCATCTCCTCCCTCATCTACACCCCCACCCCCACCACCGGATCTGCAGCCCGCCGCCACCACCACCACTCTGCCGCCACATGCACCGCCACCTCCTCCCCCTTCTCACCACCGCCACCATCACCAACCTCTCTCTCTCTCTTTCTCTCTCTCTCTATCTCTCTCTACACCACCGCCGCCACAACATGTCTTTCAGTGATGGAGGATTCCGATCAGAGGTTCATACTTTTTGCATAAAGATTCAAGATTATTGTTGAAATCTAGGGTTCATACTTTTTGCATAAAGATTCAAGATTTCAGTGATGGAGGATTCCGATCAGAGGTTCCACTTTCACTTTCACTTTCAAGGAACAAAAAGTTTGCATTTTTATCACAGGGGTTTGGTTTTAGTTATCAAAGGTTCATACTTTTTGCATAAAGATTCAAGATTATTGTTGAAATCTAGGGTAAAGATTGGGGATTTTGTTGAAGTTAAAAGGGAAAACAGAGGTATGGCAGGAGGAGCAGCACCACCACCTAAACAGGATGATCAGCAGCCACATCCTGCTAAAGATCAGCTTCCTAATGTCTCTTACTGCATTACAAGTCCACCACCATGGCGTAATTAAGTTTACTCACTCTTTAGACCCACACATATTTGTTGCTTTTACTGCCTGCTTTTGCTGTAAATTGTTGTTATCCTAACTTTATGCCATCTTTTTGTGTTAATTCATTGGGGTTGTCATTGGTAAAAACCTTCATGTCTACAGTCTAGATGTGTAGTAACATTTTTCATCAGTAAAAACCCTCATGTCTGACTGTTCAATAAATATGTTGATAACAGGTCAAAATCAAATCTGTTTCAATAAATATGTTCCCTTTGTGGGAATCGATGAAAATGATGATGATATTGGCTAGGGTTCTTGAATGAGTGAAGTAGAGAGAGCAGGGTTGGTGTTGGTGATGATACGGTGGTGGGGGTGGTGGTTGTGGTGGTGGTAGTTCAGAGAGAGAGAGAGAGAGAGTGCAGAGAAAGGGGTGTTTGGGATTTATAATCAGAGTTTAGGGGGTGTTTGGGATTTATAATCAGTTTAGGGGGTGTTTGGATTAATAATCATTTGCAATAAAACCAAAATGACAAAAATACCCCTGGATATAAGGACAAAACAGGGGGTCAAAAGTGGGTAATCTGGTCAAATTTGAAATTTGGACCAAAATGGCAACAAAAACCAAACCACAGGGCCCTGGATGTAATAAGTTTGAGATTTGGACTAAAGTGGCAAAACTGGCCAAACCACAGGGACCAAAATGGCAGTTTACTCAATATTTTGAGAAAAATCTAATTGTCGAAGAATACGGGCCGTATAACAGTATACGACCCGTATACGGGTTCGTATACATTGTATACGATAGGCAAATTATTTACACATGGTGTATACGGGTCGTATACTGTTATACTGTCCGTATGGAATTAAAAAAACTGACAAAGTCTGCTGGCACAGACTTTGTTAGTTTTTTAAATTTTATACGGGTCGTATAACAGTATACGGCCCGTATACACCATGTGTAAATAAGTTTTTACCATGTGTTAATATTAGGACCCTTAATTAATCAATTGATTTAATATTAACATATTAAAAAAATAAAATGACCGCTCGCTTAAGAAAAAACTTAAAACAAAATGAATCAAATGATAAGCATGTTCGCTTAAGAAAAAATTTAAAACAAAATGAATCAAAAGGATAAGCATCGAATTAACGTTATTCTTTATTATTTTCATCATTTTGATATGAATATACAATTTAATAAATACTTGATCATATAGTAAGCAAATTTTGAGGAATAAGAAGGAATTGTGATGTCGTGTTATTTGGAGTTTTTTATTAGAATTTAGATACTAAACAATCATTTTACATTAATTTAACATAGTCATGATATAATAGGAAGTTTATTTGAGTAGCAAGGCTATGAAGTAATTTTGACCATCTATTTATTAATCAAGTGTTAAGATTAAATGAGTGAAATTGAAGAAAAAAAAAGGGGGCGCGTGGGTTTATGTAGGGGCATTCTAGTCAATATAATACAATAGTTTCTCTCTTCTCCAATCCCCTCTCCCATTTTTTAAACGTTAATAATTCTTTCATACGACATTATTTTTTTTTATAAAATTGCACAAAAAAACGAGCGTTTTTTATCTTTAAAACGAGTATACTATTGCTATATTTTCGAAAAAAAAAATCGAAAACCCAGTTGCGTAAAACGCAATGGACAAAAAGCGTAACATGATGGCCAGAAAACACAAAGAAATGTCTTATTTCTAAAACGCAATGGCCAGAAAACACAAATAAATGTCTTTTCTAAAACGCAATGGACTAAAAACACAAAAGAAAGTGTTTTTTCTAAAACGCAATGGACTGAAAACACATAAAAATGTGTTCTACCTAAAACGCAATGGACTAAAAACAATGTGTTTTTCTAAAACGCAATTGACAAAAAAAACACATAAAAATGTCGTTTTTCTAAAACGCAATGGCCTAAAAACACAAAAGAAAGTGTTCTTTCAAAAACGCAATGGACTAAAAACACATAATAATGTTTTCCTAAAACGCAATAGATAAAAACACAAAAGAAAGTGTTTTTTTTCTAAAACGCAATGGACTAAAAACACAATAAAACGTGTTGTTTCTAAACCCCAATGGACTAAAAAAACTGTGGTTTTTCATTACTTTGTAAAACGCAATGACTCAATTCAAAAACCCAGATCGTAAAAATGCAATTCGAAATTTTTTTACATAGATCGAAACCGATTTCTTCAGATTTCTTCAACGATTGACGAAATTTGAATGTTAGAAACAGTTATCAGCGATCGAATCGAACGAATCAGGTGATTCGCTTCAAAATCACGGGAAAAAAATGAGATATTGTATGAAATTAAACAGGGTTTCTTCAAAAAAGTTGAAGAACACGTTGATTGAGTCTTTGAATCATTGATTGGTGACGAAAATCGCACTATAATGTAGTGATTATTGAGATATTAAGTGAAGAAAAAGTTGAAGATGGTTGTTTTGAAAATGGTGGGTTTTGAAGTTACAGAGAGAAAATGAGAGAAGATTGGATAAAATTGACTAAAATACAATTCCTCTTTATTTTAAATTTTGGAGTAAAATGCACGGATAGTCTATGTGGTTTTGTAAAATAACACCTATAGTCCTCAACTTTTGGAAATTACACCGGTGCTACCTGCGGTTTGACACTTTGTTACTCAGATAGTCTCTGGAGTGGATGGAGATTAGTTAGTTTTCTTAGTTAAGTTAAGTTAGGTGGACATGAAATGACAAATTTGCCCTTAATGATAAAAAACAAAAAATAAAATAGAAACTGATTAAGGGCCACTCTTTTTATATTATTTTATTTGTAGAACCTCACCACCACACTTCATCTTCAACCTCGATCCACAATCACCTCCACAATCACCTCCACAACCACCATAACTTCTAATTTAAAGTTGAATTTGACAAATATAACACTGATTCACTGTAATTCAGATTTTGAAAATCTCGAACAAAGCAATAGCTTCAAACCAACAGGTTCACTAAATTTGAATAGATTTGTTAGGGTTTTCATTGATGCAACAGATCGTTATTTCAAGAAAAGTGGCCATTGATGTCTTAAATGTAATCAATAAAAGCTACAAAATTATGAAAAAATTGAACTGAACCGAGGAGAAATTGAATGATTGTTATAATCCATAAATTAACACACCAGAACTACAAACAGATTTTTGTTGATCTAAGATTACAAATTCAGATCAAACTTATGATTCAAAGAAGGAGCCGCCATTAACCGATTCGGCAACCGGTAAGGAGCAATTTCGGTTGCTCTGTCTTTCCTCTTCGATCCAATTTTCATTCCAATCAACACGGCAAATTACATAAGAATAGCAGGTAGACGGGCAACAAACTGCGCCGCCATCCCCTTCTGAATGGAAAACCCTAATCTACTAAAAACAAAGCCTCGCCCCTGAGGGGTCGAAAAGTTGCTGTGGACCACACGCTGAACTCTTCGATAAAAACCTGTGAAGCGATGATCGGCTAGCTATCGGCAAAACCACTCTGTTTCTTTCTCTCTCTATCGGTCTCTTCTCTTTCAATCGACATTTTCTCTCTCTCCCTAGATATGTATGCAGAGGAGGGTGGGGTGGGTCTGTCGGCAGAGGAGGGGATATGGGTGGCGACAGGGTGGAGATGTTATGGTAGTGGTGGTTTGGCCTTTGGTGGTGTGGAGGCGGTGGAATTGGTGAACTGGAGAAGAGTGTTGATTGGTGAGGTTTATATTGGGGGTGGGTTGGGTTGATGAAGATATGGATGGTGGGTCCCACTTCATTAAATAAATAATAAAAAGATATATGTTTCTTTTAATGTTAAGTTATTATATTTAATAGTAAGGGTAGTTTTGTCATTTCACATTCAGTTAACTGAGAAAACTAACCTCCATTCACTCCAGGGACTATCCGAGTAACAAACTGTCAAACCACAGGGAGCACATGTGTAATTTTCAAAAGTTGGGGACTATAGGTGTTATTTTACAAAACCACAGGGACTATCCGTGCATTTTACTCTAAATTTTGCCACATGTCATAATTCTATTGCTTCATATCTTTCCTACCCAAAATATACTTCCTATTTTATCAACTCCCTAATTTAACATACTTTTTAACTTCATTTTGTTTAAAGATTCAAACGTGTTTTTTTATTGAACAGAAGTGAAAACTGAGGAAAAAATATATCAAACTTGTGGTACAACCTACCACAAAGAACATCCATGTATTCAATATATTTTTCATTAATGACAATTACAATGTTTAGTAACCAATGTTTTGTGTAATGTTTGATGTCATTTAGGGGAATTAGAAGTTGAATAAACGTTTATCGCGAGTGTGTTAGAAAGTTACAAGCAAATAATGCCGCCTCGGTGCGCAATAGTATCTCAATCCATGAGCTTGTATCTTTTCTCTTGTACTCCTGTGACCCCCATTTGTATCTCTATTATTGTATGCAATGGCATCTGAAACCACAACACTAAATTCAGTATTATGCCTTGAGGTGACAATAATAATATGTCCACTTTCATTTTAGTATTACGTCCCTTTTGACCCGTTTCCCTTTTAGCTAAATTTTTTATTTGACATGTTTGAGATAAACGGGTCGACATTGCAACTTTGAGAATGTGTGTGTTTACCTCTATGTGCGGAATTTCTTTCAAAGGTCTGTCAGCAAAATATGCATATAATGCTCTCAAAACAGCCTGTATAAAAGCAAAAATCGAATGTTACTAATTTAAGGTTATTAATTTCTAAATAATAAGATTTGGGATGAAGTACGAAGGTTAACCTGGTGAGATACTACTACGACAGGAGCTCGTTGCCGTTCAAGCTCGATTATCACGGGCTCCAACCTGCAATAGATTTGAGGATAGAATTTTAAAGGGAACATGTAGAAATTGTAGCTCATCGGGTAAGAAATGGCGAACCTTTGTATCACATCCAAATAAGACTCTCCACGCGGATATCGATACCTCAATTTATCCTTCTTTCGTGACCTTCAATGATTTAAGTAAAAAAAATCTTCACTTAGAAGTAACACGACATGATATATAACTCATATCTATAATAAGGTAAATAACCTTAAAATTAACTATAGACTATAATAGATGTAAAGCTAACATGCCTCATTGGTGTTTTTGTAAATTAAAAAGATGGGAAAAAATAAAATTAGCAAGTATAAATTTGTAGATTTGGGATAAAAAAAATACTCGTATTCCTCGGGCATGTTCTTTTTTATTTCTTCATATGTCATTCCATCACATACACCGGCATTTATCTCATCAAGTGCACGCCATTGTACCTAAATAAAAAATATTTAATAAACTAAAAATGATATATGCAAATCTCATATTCACACTAACCTTTGGGAACCCGACTATTTGATTTGCAGTCAAAATTGTTCTTTGCAATGTACTTGTCCATACCTAAAAGTTTAAAGTAAAAAAAATTTTGTGAAAGATGAAAAATTAAAGATCATCATTCGGACATTCACCAAATGAAGTTCCTAAAATAGTGAAATGTTATTACAAAATAACAAATAAAGCAAAAAAGGCAAGCGGAATGAATTAGAATTCTTACGGAAGCAGCTCGTTCGTTTTTGAGTCGTTTCTCTACAAAGTTGGCAAGTTTCTTTGCATAAAGCTCGCCTTTCTCACTGCTCAAAAGAAGTCAAATAAATTACAAAACAGACAGCTTGGGTACAAACACAGAGTAATTAGACGAACAAACCTTATAACCGTGTCACCGCCAATTCTTCCTCTGACGTTATCGCGACTCTCTCCATGCCTCGTAAGAAAAATTGGACGAGGTGTCAAATGAGTATTCACCTGAAAATCATCTTATATATCAGCACATAATTAAGCCAAGTACAAGTTATGAAGAATATGCATATAAATAGAGATGTATATTCATTTTTCCGATAACTTACCAAGAAAAACACTATACGTCCAGGGAGATATCCACTAATATTATTCACCTGTAAAATGTAAAATATATATGGGTGAGTTTTATATGCATATGGTTCACTCACTTCTAAACCTATATGTATTGCGAGAACAAAAAAAACAACTCTAAATCACTAAATATTGGGATTTTAAGGTTCATATTTTTTAAATTTTATGTTTCTTACATTCATTTGTGTATTATAAATACGTAAAAAAACCATATATTTTTACCTACACATAGCCTACATTACATGTAGGTAATTTAACCTACACATAACCTACATATGTGTAGGTCACATAAAAACTGAAATTTTTTCTATATTTTGTTTTGAATTCTAGTATGAGAAACAATAAATCTTACATTTGTAACACTTTCATTTACTTTTTAAGTTTTTAGGATTGAAAAAATGGGTGATTCATAAATATTGGAGAACACGGGGAACAAAATAAATCACCCATTTTTTCAATCCTAAAAAGTAAATTTAGTTGGGAATTTCTTGTCGCCGAATATATATAAACTTACTTGTATCTGGCCGCCTTTCCCACTAGCCATGTCAATCATTTTAATATACGAACCTTCATTCACCGGCTCGTACACCTAGAGAAAAGAGCGGGAAAATTACGATCCATTCATTTTCGCAAATTAATTCCGTTTTATGTTATTTATGAAATAAAGATGGGACCCACAATTCAAAAGACTACCTTTTCATAATTATCAAGTCGCATTTTGAAGTCCTGATATCCAGCTTCAAAATCCGTCCTGTAGATATATATACATATATACACTTTAACTTTACATCCACAAATTTTTAACCGAAATAACATGAGCGAGTGAGGTTACTCTTCTGCATAATCAGGACTCTGTTGAACCTTGAGCCTTATGTTTCTTTCAATAATCTTCGGATCATTACATATTGTTTCCAAAAAGATGATCTGTATTGACAATCATTCAAGAGATCATAAGTTATATGATCCTTATGGTCTTTTCTTCGTCACTTCAATATTTTAAATAAATACAATATTAGTTTGGCTTCAATAACATACCTTGCATTTGCCTTCAGCCATCTTCATAAGCATATTCCTTCGATTGCTAGTACTGTTTGTGGCATCAAATATTCCTACCTGCATGCAAACATAACATTTCTCAGTAATATAAGCTAGTAAATTTTCCCGCGTGTTGCGGCGGCGTCGAAACGTGAAGTAACTCGAATTTACAGCGTCTAATAAAAACGTAATATATTTGACCCGACTTGTTTCCAAACAAAATTTACTTCAAAACATAGACCAACTGAAAACGTACATTTTTTGCGAAAACGCATTATATTTAAACCCAACTTATTTGCGAAAGAAATTTACATCGAAACGTTAACCAACTTGAATTTATATGACCCGACTTATTTGCGGAAACAAATTTACGTCGAAACGCTGACCAACTTGAATTATATCAATACGTACATAAATATAAGCACGTAAGGAAAATATGTTTTTAAGTTAAAGAATGGTACGGCGCGTTGTGGGGGCATCAAAACCATAGTTATCAAAGGCGCTAGGTGCACTCAAGGTGCACATGCTTCGCCTAGGGCCTAGGCGCAAAGCGCAAAAAAATCGAGGGCCTGAGAAAACAAAAGCGCATCTAAATAAAAAAACAAAATATATATAAGTTGAAAAATAATACTTTCTTCTAATAAATTAAGCAAAACTTGAATGTATTTCCAAAACTTATCATAATATTCAAAGTAAAGTACCAAAATACCCTTTTTTCTTTTTTTTTTTTTTGAATGGCAACGCTTGCTCTACTCTACTACTCCAATAATCCTAAACTAGTGGCCCTTGCCCAGGTTTGAACCTTTGACTTCACCTCCAAGAGGCATATGCCTTTATTTATTAAAACCATTTAAGCGAGGCTATTATTAATTACTGGACATTTAATTATTAATTATTTTTTTGTGTACAGAAAATGTTATTAGTTACTGAATATATAATTTCGGATTAAATACAAAAACTGGATTAATTAACATTAATTGCGCATGGGTTGCAGTTAATAAAGAATTTCGGATTTTATAAAAAAAAAATCTGTTGCGCTTTAATTACCTAGGAGATAGAAGCGCATTTAATGCGCTGCGCCTTAGAATTGCGCCTAGGCGCTTGAAGCGCTCGCTTTTAACAACTGTGATCAAAACGTAAAGTAACTCGAATTTATACGGTCTAATGAAAACGTATTATATTTGACCTGACTCGCTTTAGAATAAAATTAATGTCAAAACGTAGACCACCTGAAAATGTACATAAATTTAAGTACGAAAAACTTATTTATACCTGAGCCTACTCATTTGCAAAAAAAAAAAAAATTACGTTGAAACGTAAATCAACTTGAATTTATACCGACACGTACATAAAAATAAGCATGTAAAACTCGCTTACTAAGTCTTTAGAAAGTTGAGAGGTTGCAAGTGCCAATGCTGAAAGTTGAAGGGTAAAAGTAAAAATAAAAAACAAAAAGACAACAAAAGAAAAAAAAGTGGCCAATCAGTTCAACCGTAGACGCAACATTCTATTGTAGTTATATATATGTCCCAAATTTGTATGTGTCAAAATGGGCGGGTCAAAAGGTAATCGCTTGGTATGTGTAGAAGCGGGTCGGACCAGGATTACTTGAAATACTTTCTCCAAATTTTTTTAATGAGGGGTGTGTCAATGGATGAACGTCAGAAATTCACACACACACATGACACACCCATTCTGGTCTTTAATCGGTTTTATATATTCTAATATATAACAATAAAGACTTACTTGGCCACCTTCTTGCATCCACGCGATCATGTCATCCATTGCCAAAGCAGCTACCTAGTGGCACGTGATGTATTAAAACTATTTGCAAAGAAACATGTCAATACATTGTACCATACCATGTTAAAATATTAATTTAATTTTGTTGAGAATTCGGTACCGCCATTTTTATTAATTTTTTAAGTTATGTGCACTATAGCTTACTTCTAATAATATAACGAAGTCACTAACTATGATAGATTCAAAAAAATGAAACAAATATGTTCACAACGCTTTTGATCGGCATTCACCTCATTCCGGGCCTCCATGCCTTCCGGATTGTCAACTCGGAAAAAATCAGCACTCTGCATCAGTAATACGGTTCTATTATAAATAAGAAAAGACAAAAAATGGATAGATTTTTAAACCAAGGGTCAAAAAAGAATCATATATACCAGACTAGCTCCGTGTTTAAGCCGTCGATACTGCATAGCGAGAAAAATGATTTTAAACTATATACTTAATTTCATAGGCTCTAATGGATACTTGAATATGTAGTGAGAAAGTAATTACCTTTCCGACATTGAAATGTTTAGTGTCGTGACCTAACCAACGAAGATACCTAGTAAGTTTAGCAGCGGTAAAGGTTTTGCCACGTGCCGGCAAGCCCACCTACCAAACCATCAAACTTTTTAGATTTTTTTTTTTGTTAAATTTATCATAAAAAGTCGAGGTGGCAATTTTTGAACCATATACTTATGAATGGGTTGATTTATGGATCAAATAAAGATTGAAACGGGTCATGGGTCAAATAAAAAAATGGATACAATGGAAACAGGTCGAAAGCCGCTTAAAGGGTATTCTTGTAACGAAATTCAACCTGACTCGATCCGTCTGACCCGTACTAAAACATGTTTTGCGCTGAACCCGTTTTAACACATTACCCGACCCACCCATTTTGCCACCTCTCATTTAAAAAAAAAAAAGAGTTAACATCCATTTTCGTCCATGTGGTTTGTCCAATTATGCAAGTCCAGGCGAAATTTCAAATTTGTAGCAATTCCGTCCCTGACATTCTCAAAACATGCCAGTTCCGTCCAAAAAACTAACGTCTGTTAAGATTTGGACGGAACTGACATGTTTCGAGAATGTCAGGGACGGAATTGGTACAAATTTGAAATTTGGCCTGGACTTGCATAATTGGACAAACCACATGGATGAAAATGGCAGTTAACTTTAAAAAAAATACTGTGGGCCCACCAAGACAATTGCGAGATGCATATCTTCTTTGGGTCCAAGCATTTGATCAGCAACAGCAGCAGCAGCAACAGCTCCAGCAGCAGCCGGCATTGAGTTCTAAATAGTTTCATATCTAACAACGTAAAAAAGCCGAAAAACACCCTAAAGATAGTTTTACATGGTTAATTTGTACAAACCTTGGATTCTGAATCAGGTAAGCTAGTTACACTTGCGGATTTAGCTAACCGATAAGATCCCACACCTCTATCCACAAAAAGTCCTTTGTCATTATATTGTTTCTGTACTGGCGAAAACGTGCCCACAGATTTTGACTCAACCATGCCAGTAGAATGGTGCCTTTTAGCAAGATCCAGGCCCACAGCTTCTTTTCCGGGGTCCACAACTTCGGGTTCCTATTCAAATGCCATAAGCACATGTAAAAAATCTTGATTCACTGAGTTACAAACGCTTTGATTCATTTTACGTTTTATCTTCAACAGGTCAAAAATAAATAGAGTAGCTAAAAGGAAAACGGTTAAACATGTTTAGAACAACGTAGGATTAATATATGATTAAAAAAAGCAACCTTTATAGTTGGGGGAGGATTGGTGAGTTCCGCACCGTTGTCTGAACCGTCATATTTTAAAGATCTTGGATTTTCGGTCAAATTAGCTGCGTATACTACAGAAGTAGGTGGAGCGGGGATGACGTATTGTTCAAGATCAAGATCCAAACTTGCTGATAAACCATTCTGAGTAAGATTACAAATAAATAAGATTTTATTATATGATAATCACCTATCCAATTTAACAACCCACTTGTTCTAATTAAAGATGTTCTAATAGGGGTGTTCAGAATTTGATTCGGATTCGAAAACTCCGAAATTCGACTCAATTTGATTCGATTATCAAGAATTCGAATTCTAGTCCAGTAAATCGAATACGAATTTATAATTTTAAATTCGATTTGAAAATCGAATTCAAATTATATTTATATATAATACACACAGTGGCGGAGCTTGACCAAAAGTTTTGGGGGGCGGAAAGTCATGAGACCAGAATTTTTTTCCTACCGCTATGTTTCGGATTGTATGTTCGGGTCGGGTCAAACAATAATAACTCCAAATAAAACTACATAATCTTCATTCATTCAAATGAGTAATGACGCGTTCTTACACATAAAACTAAAAAAGCTAAATATTGTTTAACAAAAATAAAGACCAAAATATTTATAATGATGCGAGATAAATGGTAAGTACCTTTACGATAAAAAAGAACCCTCAACTTTGATTTATATATAAAGTAGTAACAAAATTTACTTGAAGTTTATAAACAATTATAACTTACTGATAGCTCGTTCTTCACATTTTTTTAAACTCAATACGAAAATATGTATAAATATTTTGGACAGTAAACTTGGTAGGGGCAAGGGATTTTTAGGCAAAATAATTGGCGGGGGCAAACCTATATAATTTTAAATTTTTGGACGAAAAACTGGAAATATTACACTTCTAACCGAAAGATTCGGGGGGCGGGTGCACCCCCCCGGCCCCTTAAAAGCTACGTCCCTGAATACACACATATAACTTTATTTTGGGCTATAGTATAAATTAATCTATAAATTTAATCTTAGTCCTAAAATAGCCCATTACCAAGCCCAAATAGCCCATAACGAATTTACATATTTTTAATAAATTTGAATCAAAACGAATTTAGCTGAATTCGATTCGAATTTGAATCGATTACGAATTGGCGTTTTAATTCGAATCGAATCGAATCGACCAGATTTTAATTGAATTCGGCTCGGATTCAAATTCAAGCAAAAAAAATTGTTCGGCCAAATTCGATTCGAGTAATTCGAAAATTCGTTATTTGAATCGGTTCAATGAACACCCCTAAGTTCTAAAACGAAAAAAAATCGACATACAATGATTCAGATTATCATCATTCCCATTATAGTGTGTTTAAGGGGCTGTTTGGATGTGCATTTGAAAGTGATGTTGAATAATTATAATTAGATAATCAACTATGATAAAATGTAATGTTACAGAGTGTTAGAATATGCTTTTGCTATTTGAAGTAGAAATAATGACTTTCGATGGTGGTAAGTGTTTGGAAAATGAAGGCGTTTTGATAATTGTCAGTAAATTAGCACACCCACACGACCTGCATTTAGATCTAATTTTACTCGGTATTTTTAAAATTTCACCCCTTCCATAATCATTTTCTATATATTAACCCAATCTAAGAGATTTTTTATTATTTTTCTTGTAAGTTTATGACACACCGGACAACAATTTAGTTCTAATAAAGAGAGGAGGTAACCGATAAAAATAAGGGTATATAAGCAACTTTTCTACGGGGTAGAGGTAAGGTTGTCTACATCTTACCCTCCTCAGACCCTACCTTAGCTTTGCGCCTTTGCTATTGGTGGGATATACTGAGTATGATGATGATGATGAAGCAACTTTTCTCATTTAATAATCATAAACAAAAGCAGGTTGCCCAAACACTAGGAAATGATTATTGTGACTAGATGTGAATATGAAATAAACATATAATCACTTTTACAACACATTCTCCTGCTTGAAGAAGTAAAAAGAACTAGTAATGGTGCGCTAAGTGTTTGGAAAATTCTGATTATATAGGAAGTAACATATAAAAAAGTGTATAAAGGCGACTTTTAAATAATCCATTGTTAATCTTAAACAAAAGTAGATTTCCCAAAAAAAAAACGAAATATTGATTATTGCAACATAAAGTGTAACAATTAGGTAATCACTTTTAAAACATGTATATGCATATATTAATTAACATGCACCTTGAGAAGAACATTAGGATCACAACATAATGGTTTAGTCTAGATAAACTATATAAAAGGCATCTTTTTGCAATATAAATTATTATTATAGGTGCAAATTGCATACCTCGCCACCCTCGTGTGATGAATTGATACTAACATCAGGAATCCCACGAACCGTAGAGGGTTCAAGATTTTCTTGATAAGCTCTCCAACTCGCAGCAAGATCAAAGGGCGAAACCCTATCGGCTTTGATACAAACCCTATATTCAAGAACCACATCCGCATTTAGCTTAAACTGAGCCAACCTTGTGATGCCTTGCAGAGCCCCGCCCATGAACTGCCTGGCGGGACCCTCCTCCACTATGCATGGTTGAGCGTTATCCTTTGACTTCAATAAGAACTTGAAGTCCAATGTTTCTAATAACATAACAAGAAAGTGATTATATGATATTCAATTTTCTGAAGCATGTTTAACAAGACGTGTTGTAATAATGTGTTTGGATGTCATTCGATTGTTTGTAGTGTAAAGATCAAATATTCATCAGATGATTGAAGTTTACTAAATCATATTATTTAAAGATGAAAATAACCATCATTGACATTCTTGCTAAGTAATTTGATAAATCAAAATATCCAAGCACAAAAAACTGATTATTGTGAATTCAAGCTGCACTAATCAGTTCCAAAACACAAATTCAAAAAACAACCATCCTCTGATTTCATAATGAACCGTTTGAACAATCAATCAATCAATCATTAAGTCTAATCAGTTCCCATTTGCTTTTGATACTTTTGGTATCCTTGCGCCAGAGGTTGTGGACCAACTTAGTCGAGTCCGAAGGGTCATGCACAGTAATGTTATGACCCCGAGATCGATGGATGTAGTTTTTAAAAGACTTGGTTTTGCTATTTCAAAAAGGGGTGGCGGAGCAGCTTGTTGCCCGTTTACCTTCTATTTCGATGTAATTTCATATTGGAAAGTTAATGAAAAGGATATTTCACACAACCATCCTCCGGTTCATAATGAACCGTTTGAAACAATTGATCAATTTTTAAGTTCAACTTGTATAACCAAATTTGAGACTTCATATCCACTCAAAAACACACATCACAGTAACTTCAAAAACTGGCAAACTGACTGATCAGTGATCTCTATTTATGAAACAGATTGAATCAACCAATCAATTAATCAACTATTAACCTTAAAGTCACCAGCTTTCCTAAAAAAAAAACTAGAGAAATCAAATTGGGGGTCTGGTTAAAACCAATAACACAAACAAAACCCAGATGGGAAATCAAACAATACCATGATTAGGAGAGACAACAAAGCTTAATTGCCACATAGAGGTCGATTCACGCTCCATTGGAAGCTAATTCAACAAAACAGATATCAGTTGAAGCTAAAAACAAGACAAATTATTATTATTATTATTAACATAATCAATCAATCAAACAGAAAGAAAGATGAGTTACAGCTTTAGATGGGTCCCAAGAACCAACAAGAGGAACAGAACCAAAGACATGAGGAAAAAGGTCTCCTTTTGGGGTGTAATCTTCCATCTTGAGAGACACATAGAGTTGACCGCCGGCATCATCGTCTCCGGTATGGGATGTGGTGTCACTGTCAAGGTTTATTGATGAACCAGTTCCCATTTTGATCACCAATCTTGAAGTAAACAGATATAGGTGGTAGTTGTGATGTGAATAAGTTGGTGGTGATGGAGTGGTGGTGTTTGCGGTGGGTTACGACGGTGGTTCCAAATGGCATGTGATGTGAAGAAGGGGCTGTGTTTATGTTAGATATCAGATGGCGTGCGTTTTCTTGGGCCTTCACATCATGTATTGTCCATTATCCGGAAAATATAAAAAGATTTGAAAAATATTATGAAAAAAAGTCAAAACTTTTGAATAAAAAGTTATATAGTGATTTGATTATAATTTATATAGATATAGATGTGTATTTATAGTCATTGATGAAAACAACTAATATGTAAGGGTTTATCTAAATCGGTGTTTTTTCGACTAAGGTTGAAGATAGATAAATGAAAAGTTAATGATCAACTGTATTTCGACTGTTATGATTGTTTTTCATGAGTTTATAGAAATGAAGTGTGATAGGCGAGCAAAAGTGAATATACAACTATGAAATTGCATATCACATGTATGACATACTCGGGAAGAGAAATCATAAAAGGAATTATTAATTTTATGTATTTATGTTATTATCTATTTCGAACGCGTCTTTACATCTAAAGTCGTGAAATACGTGACTTTCTTTGTATCTACTTTATATTTACGCATCACTTGTAAATGCATTGCAATGTACAAATTGAGCCCACATTTATTTTGTATTAATACGTAAAATTGATGTTGTATTTTATTATTCGAGTATCTATTTTTTTTAATGTGTTTGTTTATACGTTGCAAAGAAATTATGAATAAAGACTTGGTAGATATCTGAATAACAAATCTTATAGATGTATAATTTGGTGTCACCTATTAACATATAATTGTACTAATAATGTTGAATTTTATGATTTTCTCTAAAGTATATTTGATTGGTTTTTTATATATTGAATATCAAATATATACATGACTTAGGTTTATATTCATAACCTAGTCTAGTTTTTGTTGTTGTGGCGTGTTAAATGTTTGTTCAAACATATCGGCTGACGATTGAGGAAGTGATAATTGTTCATAACATAGAATTTTATGTGGACCAAATTGCTTAGATAGGGCCAAATTAGTTAAGTATGTAAAAAACATGTAAAAAGAATTGAAAGTCTTTATACCATATCATATAGCTAATTTGATATGTAAAAACAAGTAAAAAGAATTGAAAGTCTTTATACCATATCATATAGTTAATTTGATATGTAAAAACATGTAAAAAGAATTGAAAGTCTTTATACCACATCATATAGCTAATTTGATAAGTAAAATTGATTTGCTTAATGAGTATATAACTATGTACTTATATTTAGTTTAATTATAATTGATACAAAAAACATCAAAAAAATATAATAATAAATACACCTAAAAAAACATAATTCATGCATATTTGACTAAGTTTATAGAAGAGGGGTATATTATTTAAATAGAAAATTTGATCCAAAACTTTTTAAAGAATAAAATAATTTGTGTTTTAAAGAGTGGAATGTGGAAGATGTTGAATTTCATGGCATGCCCATAACACCATAGATTGTGGATAAGAAGAGATCCATACAAGATTGGGTGCTTTTTCATGGCTTTAAAATGACAGTGATTGAAGCTAACATTATAACACGTATTCCATGTCAACAAGAAAACTTCATGGAGTAGTGGCATCACGACCATGTGTTGCTAGATGAATTTCTTACAAAAAATAACATGTTAATGAGTTAAAGTTAATAAATCTAATATAATTCATTTATTCATTAAGTTAAAGGCATCAACTATGGCTCGAGCAAGCTTAAAACCATATAACGTTGACTCGACCCATGAAACACATTTGTTTTAGTTTATTTATACTAATTTACCTTATATTTACAAATACTAATAAACTCGCTATATACTCAATTAAATCGCATTTGTATGGCTAACCTCTTTTAGGATTCTATACATAATAAACAAGTAACTGATTGCGCCATGTGTTATTTCCAATGTCTCCTCATGCAGTGATCTGATTAGCAATAGCTATATTCTTTGGCGTGCATGGTAGATCTTCCTACAAAAGAACTAGGACTTCAATTGTAATGCTTATAACATCCGCAATATGGTGATTTTAACTTGTTTGTTTCACATTGGACTCCAGCGGACCTCCATGCCTCGTCTTGTTACACTGTGGCACTCGTCGGGTTCATTTCAAGTGCGCAGGTTCGGGCCTCCATCAAACTTTTCTTTGGTGGGCCATATCTCATCCATTTTATTCATACTAATTTAAAATACATAATTTTAATAAAAAAATACATAAACTTTGAAAATATAAATGTTATGTTCTGAGTTAGTTAGTTTTAAATATTAAGTAAGCTATACATATAAAATAGAAAGAGCAATTGAGTTTTTTTTTAAAGTACAATAAAATTTAGAAACAAGTAAAATAAAATTACAATAAAATGAAAACATTAAATTTGCAAACATGTAATATTAAACATAATTAAAGATAACTAAACCCTTGTCTATAATTAAAGATGGAATCAAACAAGCAATCAAAATCAGTTAAACGTTTGCCCCCCCCCCCCCCCCGGCTTATGTGTAACATCCCAACCGACGGCGGGATACGCCGAGGCATATAAATTGTTCATAACTCATGATACTATTAAAATTGTTGTATTTAATCATACCAAATTAAATGTTACATACAAAAATCAAATAAAGTTTTGTTTATAAATTTTTATTATTTGGTTCTTCATTTGAATGGTATAACGCCATTGCGGTTTGTTAGTTGTTGATTTTGATGAGGGTGTTTAACCGTGTTTTAACGTGTTTAATTGTGAGGTTTTACATGATTAGGTGTATGAAAACGGTTTACTTTGAGTTGATTTTTATTTGCAAGTAACCGTAGCGTAACAGATGCCTTTTGGAGCTTGACGGAGGGTTTTCGGGAAGCATTATGGAGTATTTGAAGCATACACACAAGTTGGAAGGTCAAGACGTGAAAGAACAGGAAGATTGGTATCAATCGCGCCACTAGGCACTGATTTCAGCGCACCACAACAAAAAAATACAATTTAGCACACTAGGCGCTAATTTTGGCGCACCGGGCGCTAAAACCCAGACCTGGCTCGCGAATTTCATGTTTTTCCACACTATTTAAGGTTAAACATTCCCCAAACACAATTATCATTAACCCTAGTCGTTTTCCACTTCCTAAGGACGTTTTTTGGAGTTCCCAATCTAAATCCAATCATCAATTCTTTTTAGTAAGGGTATTTTAGTCATTTCGCACCCAACTAACACAAAAAACTAACCCCCCATCCGCGCCAAGGACTATCCGGGAATGAAATTGCAAAAGTTGGGGACTATAGCTGTAGTTTTAGAAAATTATGGACTAAAGGTGAAAAATTGGCAAAACACAGGGACTATCTGAGCATTTTTCTCAAAAAAAACTAAATCAAACAATGACTTTCTACAAATATGTAATCTAGTAAAATTTTCACATCAAATGTTCAAATATTTTAAGAGCTTTTAGTTTCTTTCGTATTTTGGTTTTCTTAAATACTAGTACTACTATTATTATATCACAATTCATATAATTAACATTGAATATGTTCTTAGGAAACTTTAGTTTTATATATAACATTTTGGTCTAGTAAATAGTTATATTTACATTATCAACGTTGGTAAAAGAAATAGAATTAAAAGGTATGTTGATATGTCTTGATGATTAGAGGTGTACATAAATCTCGTATTGAACCGAAGAACCGGTTCCTAACTTGGCCTGCTGCTATCAGACACAAACACGTTTGGGCTAAGCCACAAACAAGTTTGTGTTTTCTATGTGTCGAATCGGTTTCAACCCGAACCCGTTTGGGCAGAACAAGTTTTGAACCCAATCAAACCAGTTTCTTTTAGGTCAAACGTTTCGAACCTGATCCAAATCCATTTGAGTGAGTCAGGGTATTCCGTTGTAATATTGGTTCTTAAACCGAACTGGTTTGGACCAAATTGGTTCGAGCCCCACGGAAAAAAAGTGGTACTGAACCAAAAACTGGTCCGGTTTATCAATCAAACCGGTTTAGGCCCAAACCGGGTTTACACATCTGTTGATGATTTAGAAATTTTGGGCCTGGCTATTCTTGACCGAGCCCATTTTCAGCCCATATCAGCATAAAAATTAGGGTTTCACTATAAAATCTGTTCATCGCCATAACCATCGAAGTTGCCAAACCTCCACAACTAAACGGCGCCTGCAGCTTCTGCCTTCTGGTACATCGAAAACTTCTCGTCGTCAACATGAGAGCTAAGGTAATCTGCCTATCAATCAATCTGTTATTTAATCTTCTGATCTAAAATTCGATTAACGTTGTTGTACAGTGGAAGAAGAAGAGAATGAGGAGATTGAAGAGGAAGCGACGAAAGATGAGACAGAGATCTAAGTAACTGTCTTATGTTGCCGTTTTGGCAGGTTTTTGAGTTATCAGGTTTTTGTTGGAACTATTGTCTGTCATTTTGCTTTCGGATGTTATGAATTATGATCCTTTAATTTACAGTTTTAATTTACTTTTTTTTGTGGGTTTTAATTATTGTTGAATCTCTGTGAAATTGGTTAAATTTGTAGGGTAAGCTGTTGCTTAATTACAAGTTTCGTGTGGTAGATTTGTTTATGATATGGTGTCTTATGATGAGGTTTTAGGTTTAGGATGTTGATTTGTTGAATGATAATATTGAACAATGCTGATTTTTGTTTTTAAATTATTTTTTATGGAAGATTTATTATAATGAGGATTGAAATGCAAACGGATGGTGTAAATTCAAAATTTTAGCATGGTTGTTTGTTCAAGTAGATGTGTACATATAATTATTTTATGTGAGCACAAGGAGTATATCTATTTTTTAGAACACGATTTAAAAAAATACCCTTTGTTTGCAACAGAAAATATGTCCCAACTGTTAGCTACCCTTAGGAGGGGGATGAGGCACTCTCACTGGTACCCTTTTCGGGTAGTGTTTTTTGCCACAACACTGCTGCCCACCTACAAGGGTAGGCTATGCGGCTTGGTTTTAAAAAGTGGAGAGGCACACAAAAGCGCCGGCCTCTAAACCCGAGGCACCAAGTGCAAAAGCGGCGGGCTTTTTGTACAAAAGGCGCAAGCTAATTATATATAGTTTTATAAATCCCATAGGGTTTTAGCTTTTTCTGCTCAATAAATAGGTACAAATATGGTTTTTCTATGATTTTAGCTGCATGTACAAGCCAAAAAAACATAAGGTACGACAGTTAGATGCCTAAAACGGTCTAGCGTACAAGAGGCCGCATGCCTCTGGCCAAAAAAAGCCCAGAAAAATTACAAAAATGCGCATCTTTTTGGCGGTTTTTGTAATTACCTAGGCTCTGAGCAAAAATCTTCAGGGCGTACACCTTGTTGCGCCTCTCGCTTAAGCACGCTTCAGGCGCGCTTTTTAAAACCAAGCTAGGCATGTTGATTGTGCCGGGAGGAGAACCCGTCCAAGGGTAAGAGAGAAGGGGTTTGAGGTGGTGTTAGACTGGAAGCTATCGTTCAAGGGTACATGGTTAAGGCAAGGTTAGGGCGTCGTTTGTGTTTGTGACTTAAGAGTAGTTTCAAAGAATTGACATGGTGGGATTTGATTGGTCGGGGAAGGGTACTACGCTTGGATGCACTTTTTGCTTGGCTTCTGACATCTTATGGGATTTTAAATACTCAATTTTCACATTATTGACATGTATTTGAATGATCCCTAGAAGTTTAATCCCAAGGATTAATTTGAGTATGATATAAATACGTTGATTTGGTAATAACGACTCTGAATGTTGATTACTGGTGAACTAAGCGATACGGTTCTTGGGTGCCAACCCATCAACGATTGAAATAAATGTGATAAGTACTTAATTTATATGTTATATATACAAAACTTGTAATCATAAGCACTAATAAAAAATTAAAATAACTATAAGTGGTGATAAGCAAAATAAGTCAAGTTGTACTTTATACCCAATTCGACGTTATGTTTGTGTATGTTGTGGTTGCTATTTTTGGAGACGTACAAAAACCTGTTTAGGCCCAAACCAGTTCGATTCGTAAACCAAGTCAGTTTTTTCTCATCATGGGCTCAAACCTGTTCGGTTTATGAATTGATTTTAGACTGGAAATCCGAATCTATCCGAATCATTTTGGGTCAAGTTCAAAACTGGTTTGGGCTCAAACATATTCCCAATCCTATTCTAAACAGGTTTGGCTCAAACCGGTTCGGTTTATGAATCGATTTTAGGTTGAAATACTAGACTCTTCCCAAAACCCCAGGTTAGGTCAGGCACAAACCGTTTTTTTTTTTTTTTTTGTATAAGGTCTGTCCCACCAAATCGGTTTTTCTACACCTCTAACTATGTTTGTGTATGTTGTGGTTACTTGTTAGTTTAGTTTTCTTTTTTTAAGGTCATTGTTGGTTATAACATGTATTGCTAGTTATTACCAAGAAATAGAAACGGAACAATAAACATCAACTAATTATGTATAACAAAATCCACATAAGAAAGCCTTTAAACCAGGATTAATAGAAGAATTAACCAAAGAAAAATTGTACAGCAACTCAAGTAACTAAACTCATTTTATGATGTCTAGTTTGACAGTATAAAATACTTTGTCATTGATATATTATTATGGATTCATAATCTTTATTACATGTTTTTAAAACATAAATGTGGAATAATGCCCCACATTAGCTTTACATAGATTTCGAAACCTTTGACTTTGACTTAGCATTGTTGTCTTCTTTGTAGCACACCTTATTGAAAGGTTTTGCACTGTCTTTCTTGAGAGATAACCCACGGCAAGCTCGGGGAACCTTAGATCCTTTATAAGCTTTACATACGTAGCTCACGAAATTTGCGATATCCTACAACTCAAAACAAATGTCATTTCTCTAATCTAGATTTGACAAATGCCAATGTTATTACAAACTTTAAGATTCTTGAAGATAATACACAATGCTTACCTCTTTGAGTGGTTTCCCGTCCACTACGACCCATGGCACATACTCATGAGGAGGTTTAAGAGCACCTATTTCATCCGCATATTGTAGCTCAAGCTGCATAATAGATGTATAAATATATATAATGCATCACACGCGAGTTTGAAACACAACCATTTGCCAAGAAAACTAACCTTGTGACCAAGCTCACCGGTGAAGCAATCAGTAACTTGTTTTGGGTCTAACTTTAATTTCTTAAAACAAGTTTTCCACTCTCTATACTTGCCATCATCACTTAAACTCTCCACACAATGGATAAACTTGAAGTGGTCATTCTGCATTAATCAAGATTTTGTGTTAGAAACAAAGAAAAAAATGACCATTTCACATTATTGAATCGTACCACATCAGGCCATGTATTGATTGCACAGGCCCCGACGGTATTCAGCTTGCATTCCCATTCACCATGCTGCAACATGAAATCGATCGTGATGTTTAATTGTATAAGGATTTATAAGGGTCATGCTATAAACACGCCACCCACTGACAAACTAATTCCACAACGTTTTTAAACAACCATTTGAAGGTTAGGGCTCGTGTCATATGTAGCCACATACCTTTAAACAGCTGTTTTAGTTTGGGGTGGCGTAGGCAGAGGTGGACCCAAGAATTATTTGCTGGGGGTGCGGATGAGGGGCTCAGACATATTTTCAAGGGGTACAGTCGGGTTCTTTGCCTAAAAAAGACACTAATTTTTTTTCAAAGGGTGCGCCTGCCCACCCAGCAAGACACATAGGTCCGCCCCTGGGCGTAGGATTAGTAGGGCCCATATATATGCTATATAACAAAAGGTCAAAAGGTAACAACAAACCTGACAGACAATGGTGCCATTGGAATCAATCTTAGCATTTCCATAGGGACTGAGCTTGAGATCAACGATATCAATCAGCCCGTTATGGAATATCTTGGATAGATCGTTGAGAATAAAATCCGTACAGCCGGGACACAGGGCTTCGTAGTATAAAGCCAGCTTCACTTTCTCTCCAGCGACCGGCGTTGCAGATGACTGCACTAGAGTTGTAGCTAAAGAGATGATTAGAACAAGAACAATAACATTTTTTGATCGGTGAAGATGGGCCTCCATGTTTTGTTATTTACTACTTCACTGTCACTGTGAATGAATATTTGATAACTTTAGTGTTTGGTTATGCTTTGCTTTTTATAATGATTTTGTAGTACAAATTAGTCTTCATATCATGTTTATTTACATTGCTGCCATTATGTGTTCATCTCGTTTTTTGGCATTTGCTTTGCGTGGATAGATTAATAAAGTGCCAAAAGGGTGAAATCGTTTAGTTTCGTGATTATTATAAAATTAAAATATCCTACTTATGGACTTCATACTAAAAATAGCATATGAGATAATTTAATTAATGTAAACCCACTTTTTATTTTTATCACAACACGAAACATTGCTTGTATGTGTGGGAGGCTGTTTCCAAGATTTCGGATGACATCTACGAGCTACTAAAAATGTGTTTTTTAAATCAGAAACTTATATATAACACAAAATTTACTAGCACGGGCTTGCCTTGAAGTCTAACCGAGTCGAACCTCGAATCGATACGATTACCTAAAAAAGAAAGTTCAACATTCTTGTGTCCTTCACATCCAAGTATTAGCTATCTTTTACAGTTTTACACCTTGGATTACTAAAAAAACCCCAAATTAATAGATTTTTTTAATAACAACGTTTGCTCCTACTCTATTACACCAATAATTCTATATTATTCACCATTGACCAGGTTTGAAACTAGAACCTCTCCTCGTGTCTCTACCAAGTGGGCTAGCCCCACTTTGACCAAATTAATACAGATATATGTATAAACGTTTTTTTATATATAATATTGTGGCCTTACAAAGGGGAGGAGTAGCGAAAAAAAAAAAGTGAGGGGACCTCAGCATGGAGATGGTCATACCAACTCTTACATCACTACATTCAGGGCCGTCTCCGAGAATGATAAAAAAAATTTGGGCCTCGGGCGAAACAAAAAAATTGGTATAATATAAACTCATCAAATATATATCAAGAAAACCACAATACGACATGCTAATCATGGGGTTTGAACTCATGACCTCAAGCTAGATTATAATTTATAACCCAAAACATTAACTAATTAATCATATAATCATCTTGTTAACAAGATCGAAGAGTCAATTAATTAAGTGAATTGATAGTTCAAAACAGTTTAGGAAATAAAAAATGCATGGGATTAACTGAAAATTGTTTAGGAAATAAAAATGTAAAGGAAGGGTTTAGAACTCATGACCTTGGTTTTCAAATTTGAGTATTTTAACCATTGAACTAGCTTCATTTTTGTTATTGAACTCATTTATTAAACATTTAAGATAACAGTGCTCATTTAAAAATCTTGACCCTAAATTTTTGTTGGGCCCGATAAACCTTTTGGGCCTTGGCGTCTGCCCGGGCTGCTCAGCCTACAAAGCCGGGCTCTGTATAAATATTTGATATGATATAAATTAAAAAGTTTATATATGTAAAACAAGAGCAAACAAATTTTGAGACCTGATGGGTCACTCACATGGCACACCCTATGGGCCGGCCTTGAAATCTGGTGAAAATAGTTAGGTTGGGTGACAGGTTTCAACCCAAATAGATTTGTATTGAAATGCGTTTTCATGCTAACTTTGCTTTTGTAACGGCTAGTAGAGGTGACAACCATAGTAGTGGACATGATATGCAGTGGCCGAGATGGTGACGACAGTGCGGTTTAGGCGGTGGCGTTGTCGTCCATTGTGAGAGATGTGGTGGTGATGGTGGCTAGTATACGTTGATAGTGTATATGATGCCAAGTCATTATGACTCATTTTAAATTTACACGTTCTATAAAATGATCAGGCTTATTTAAAACTATTGATACTTAGATACCGAAATTTATTCATTATGTAACTTTAGTAGATCCAAAACAACAGATTTTTTTAAACCTAATTGCATGAAAATGCTTTTACATTGCTTGACTCTTCAACTTATTTAGATTGCTACCATTATGTATTTATCTCCTTTTTTGGACTTTGGGTAAATGTGTTAATGAACTATCAAAAGGGGTAAATCGCCCACTTGTGTGATTTTTATAAAAATTAGAATGTCTAATTTGTTGACAAAGCTACAAAAAGGCTAACTTAATTACGTGAGAGTATTAAATTTGTGATAAACACGTAAGTAGTGGCCCTGATGGCACCAACGACTGCGATTGTGGTGGTTGTGCTGGCGGCAAATGTGGAAGTGGTGACGGTGACTGGTAGTGTCAGTGACACGCTGATGGTAAGTGGTGCTCAATCATTTTGGTTCGTTTTTAACTAATTAGTTTTATAAAAGTTATCAATTTTAAACCATTGATAATTAGATACCAAAATGAATTCATTGTGTAATTTATGTAACTTTGAGAGATCCAAAACAGCCAGTAAACAATTTTCCGAACCTAACTACCTAAGTAATATCATTTGATTAAGTTGTTTAATTACATGAAATTGGTTTTACATTGTTGATTTTGTAAGTTATTTAGATTGGTGCCATTACGTAGATGGATTAATGAACTACCAAAAGAGTTAAATAGCCCATTTTCATGGTTTATATAAAAATTTAAATATGTCATATTTGTTCACTAAGCTAAAAAAAGTGTAACTCACTTACATGAGAATATTAATTCAAGATAACTTATGATTAGAGAAAGCAATTCTTGTGATAACACAAAACATGAAATACCGTTTACTCCATCCGTCCCACTAAAAGTGTCATATTTTGAATTTTCAAAGTCTTTAATTATAAACTTTGACTTTAATTATATATTTTTGTGTTATATAAAACTTGATGAAAATTAACCCGATAAAAACACTTGTAAAACACACTCAAATCATATAACTTTCATCAAGTATTATCTAACACAAACAAAATTATTTAAGGTCAAAGTTTATAAATAAAGACTTTGAAAATTCAAAATATGACACTTTTAATGGGACGGGGATAGTATATGTTTATTAAAGCATTAAAATAACTGTTTTTTTATAACTTTATATTCATGTAGAAAAACCCAGTCATATAGCTTAATAGCTATGATATACATGACTCACATTATCATTTGTGTTTCTAATTTTTCTCTTGTAGCAAATTTTCTTTCCATAAAAAAATCTTAAATTCATTTGACACGTGACCCCGAAAGTCGCATATCAAGTTTTCACTAGCTTATCTTACTCGTGTGACCCTTCGGTTGCCCACATTGATTTGGTACATGATCGACTTTTTTTTGTTTTGGTACTTGGTGTTATTAAAACATGCTCATTTCCATGTGTAAATTGAGAGATTGTAATGTATTGCATGTTTGTTAGTGGTGACTTTTTTTCCATAGAATTTCATTAGAAATATTATATTGTTGGAACATGTTGATGTAGTAAGTATGCTAGTTTATTAGTGGAATGAGATTCAATGCGATGGCCGGTTGCTCTTTGACATAAAATCGCCACACCTTCACCATCGATCAAAGAAAAAAAGTGTTAACGTAGCAAATCATCAACATCATCTTTATATATGACTTCCAGAATCGATCTCCTTTTCTGCTCTAGCTCAACCTTCTTTTTTATGATTCGCTATTTCCTTCTATGATAGGGGCGATGGGACGGCAAATGGCAACCGGTATTCTAGTGTTTGCCACTTTTTTTAAGGGTAAATTACACTTTTCATCCTTTATATTTATATCTGATTGCAATGGATGCCCTTTAACTTTAATAATTACAGTTACAATCATTTATTTGGAAAACTTATTACCTATTTGGTCCTTTAGCACTAACCACGTTAATATTTTAAGTTAAGTATGACATGTGCCCTGCACATGAGGGTATATTAGTAAGTTTACTAATATATTTAATAATAGGGTAAGGTTATTATAAAAAAAAAGTTAACAGTGTTAGAAGTGTGAGAAATATTGTGGAGATGACATGTGTTCTCAATCTAAATTAATTCAAAAGGGTAAATAAGTAATTTTATCATTGATTCAATTAATTCAAAACGTTCCATAACCGTCACCTTATTTATAGGAACATGATTTTTTTAAAAGATCTCTATAAAAACACTACGAATAACACTGCAACCATCATTCAACACATATATAACACCATTCAATAATTATATAACATCATTCAATAAGTATATAACACCATGCAATAAGTATATAATACCATTTTAAAGATCTCTATAAAAACACTATGAATAACACTGCAAATCACCATTCAGCACATATATAACACCATTCAAAAAGTATATAACACCATTCAATAACTATATAACACCATTCAATAAGTATATTACACTATTAAAGACACTGCAAAACACCATTCAACAGTTCATAACACTATAATAAGTACATAACACTACAAATCACTATAAAACACTATAAATAATATATAACACCATATTAACCTATTATAACTCTGTATAACACTACAACCCCGTCGTTCCACTGCCGGCACCACCACTATCGCCCGCCGTCGTGGGGAGGTGGCTAACACCGCCTCTCTAAAGTCTCTGATTCGGAGATGTCGATGATTCGGAGCGGTGGAGATGTCGATGATTCGGAGCCACGGAAGAGAACGGCGGAGACGTCGCTGTATCGATGATGATGATGATGATGGAATGATGAAGCTACTGTATCGATGATGATTCGAGATGTAAACTGATGATGATGATGATTCGAGATGGATTGATGATGATGATTCGAGATCTTTGATCTGGAGAAGAAGGATGATTCGAATTCACAGATCTGGAAGAAGAAATTGGATTCGAAATTGTAGGGATTTGATTTACATTTTCATATTTTCAAGTGGATATAAAAGACTCTATTACCCCTACAATTTTCAAATCAGTCCAAAATAATAAAACACATTTTACAATTTGGTCCTTATTGATCTCAACCTTTAGATCAAAGATCTAATGGTGTAGATTCTTTCTTAACTTTCTCACAAAAAACCCTTTTTTTTACAGGAACCTCTACCTTTAATAATATATATTTATACAACCAGATTTAGTAATCATGTTCTCTCTCTTTCTCACCCCTTTCTCTCTCAGCCACCACCATCTGCCACCCACCACTTCCATCGTCTCGCACTCACCTACTACCGTCATCTAAACCCCAATTACTTCACAAAAAATGTAATCTGATCCCCTAACATCGTCTTTACAAACCCACACAACTGTGAGCCTTATTCCCTAACAACGCCGTCAGCGGTGGTTTTTAGATCTAAAACGAGTAAAAACGACATCGAGGTTCTCAGATCTGAAACGAGTAACAACAACATCGAGCTTCTCAGATCTGAAACGCGTAAAAACAATGTCGTCAGCCCTAACAACAACGTGATAAATGCCGGATTCTTCGCAGATCTAAAACACGATGGTGGTGGTTAGGTTTGGTAGTTTAAAGGTAGCGCCGGTAGTAGCGGTTGATAGTGTGTTAGTTAAAGGGAGATTCGTTAATTTGGAATTCTTGAGTGAATTCAAGAATAATCAGACTTCAGATCTTAGTATCTTACCCGATAATAATTTCAACGCGTATTCAAAAATTTCCAAAGATAAAAAATGAAACTAAATAAATATGATAAGAGAAGAAGACTTTTACTAAGGTTATGAAAACAGAGCATGATTTATAAATAACCCACAAATTCAATATATAGCAAATATTTGAATTTCTTTTTATAAAAAATGTTTTAAAGTATGCAACAAGGTCAAAATGGAGAGGTGTCCTTGTGTAGTGGTGGTCGGCGTTGATGGAAGTGGTGGGTGGCAGACGGTGGTAGTTGGTGGTGTTTGAGAGAGAAAGGGGTGAGAAAGGAGAGAGCAAGATTACTAATATCAGGTTTTGTTTATTTGTTTAAATATTTATTAAACATTAAACATTTAGATAAAAACATGAATTGACCAAAATACCCTTAAGTGAATAAACGTAATTGAAATATTTAATCTACTCAGTACTAAAGGACGTAGAGTGTAACGAGTTTTGCAAATAAATGATTGTGACTGTAATTATTGAAGTTAAAGGCTATCCGTTACAATCCGGTACAAACATAAAGGACGAAAAGTGTAATTTACCTTTTTTAATAAGATTTATAAACATGTGCTAAAGCCGTAACATTTTGACATTGGGCCTATGATCCTTAAAGTTTTAAAAAAAATAATGATGAGCTTAACCCTTAACGTGTGTTAGAGATTCAATTAGGCTTAATTATACATATTATATTAATGTTTTACTCAGAATTATTATTTGTATTTGAAAATTTATAAATGTCTAGTTTGCTTTTTATTAAGGGCTTAGTTTTGAAATTTCATGGTGGTCTGTAAAGTCTCTATTCCTTGGTAATCAAAGCCCAAAGATCTATGAATTAGCGCATGCTTAACTAGTTTACGGGGCGATTGCAAAATTTTATGAGAGACAATCAGGATTTTTAACACGTATATAACACTAATTTTAGTTAAAGGTTGGCGAATGTTCCCCAGGGAGGGGCATAAAGCGACAGAAGTTTCGAGAATTCAAGAGAAGGTCACAGCAATACGAGCCGTTTATCATTATGATAGGTGTCAAGTGGAAGTGTAGTGATGTATGCAGCTGAGGCATCCTAACAGACCGGTAGACTTGAACCTTGTTCCTACATGACCTGATCAATTCGATCGGACACTCGCCATCTATTTTCATTGTTCAACTATTTAACAACATGAAAAAACCATTGTTCAATTCTTTGACAACATGAAAAACCAAAAGCTCGGCCCTCCCATAGGTCCGCCCATGAACCACTACTTGCTTACCTTAAAAAACCGTGCGACATATAATAAAGGAAATGTAAACTGAAAATTTCAAATAGAAGACATGGATACATCGCATGATAACGTGGGATACATGGCTACATGCCATGGCATGGAAGTAGGTACGCATCAATTGTCTAGCATAATGATTTACCCTTTTTTCCATAAAAACTCATGCAATTACGTAAAATGACAATATATATTATCTAGTTTAACAGTATGAAATACTCTTGTCAAAACATTTCATATCTTCATTACATGTTTCTCAAAACATAGATGTGGAATCAAGCCCCACAATAGCTTTACATAGATTTCGAAACCTTTAACTTTGATTTTGCATTGTTGTCTTCTTGTAACACACATGATTGAAAGGTTTTGCATTGCGATTCAGGAGAGATAACTCATGGCAAGCTTGGGGCACTTCAGATCCTTTATAAGCTTTACATACGTACCTCATGAAATATCGGGTATTCTGCAACTCAAAACAAATTTCTCAAATGACAACGTTATTACAAATTTGGAGACTTAAAGATAACACACAATACTTACCTCTTTGAGTGGTTGCCCGTCCACTACGACCCATGGCAAATACTCATGAGGAGGTTTAAGAGCGCTTATTTCATCCGCATATTGAAGCTCGAGCTGCATAATTGACGTATATAAATATATAACGCATCACGCGTAAGTTCAAAACACAACCCTTAAATAACTAGCCAAGAAAACTAACCTTGTGTCCAAGTCCACTGGTGACACAATCAGTAACATCTTTTGGGTCTAACTTTAATTTCTGAAAACAAGTTTCCCACTCACTATACTTGTCATCTAAACTTAAACTCTCCACACAATAGATAAACTTGAAGTGGTCATCCTGCATTAATCAAGACTATGTGTTAGATTTTAGAAACATAGAAAGATTGATCATTTAACATTGTTGAATCTTACCACAGGCCATGCATTGATTGCACAAGCCTCAACAGTATTTAGCCTGCATTCCCATTCACCATGCTGCAACATGAAATCGATTATCTTAGTTAGCAATTTAGTGTTTGTTTGTTTGTTTGAAACATGATGTTTAAGGATTAATCATTAATATATGCTATTAACAAAAGGTAAAAATTACTAACTTGACAAAGAATGGTGCCATTGGAACCAAGCTTAGCATTTCCATAGGGACTGAGCTTGAGATCAACGATATCAATAAGGTTGTTATCGAATATCTTGGATAGATGGAAGGTTAGGAAAATCGCACTAGCATCACACAGAGCTTCGTAGTATAAAGCCAGCTTCACTTTTTGTGCCGCAACTGGCTGCACTAGAGTTGCAGATAAAGAGACAATTAGAACAAGGAGAACAATAACATTTTTCGATCGGTAATCAAGATGGGCCTCCATGTTGATTACTACACTGTCACTGTAAATGAAAAGTTGAAGTCTCTAGTGTTTGTTTATGCTCTTTATATACTGATTTTCGCTCCAAATTAGTCTCATATCATGTTTATTTACATTGCTGCCATTATGTGTTCATCTCGTGTTTTGGCATTTGCGTCGCGTGGATAGATTAATGAACTACCAAAATGGTGAAATCGTTCAGTTTCGTGATTTATAAAATATTAAAGTATCCTTTTATAGACTAGGTTACAATATTCTCAATTTTTCAGTTAAGTTCATACTTAACATAGTATATGTAATTATTTAACAAATGTAACTTGTTGATTCTGCAACTTATATGGATTGCCGTCATTATGTATTTATCTCCTTTTTGGCTTTTTCGTGGATGTGTTAATGAACTATCAAAAGGGTTAAGTGCTTGTTTTATAGTATAAAAACTTAAACATGTCCTATTTCTTGACTAGGCTACAAAAACGGTTAACTTAATTACGTGAGAATATTATATCAAGATAATTTATTGATTAGGGAAAACAATTCTTGTGATAACACGCAACATGAAATACATTATCATGGTGTTAAATATGTTTTTTTAATCACTGAGGTTATAACTTAATAGTCATATTGTATCAAACTTTCTTCCTATCAAAACATGCTTAAATTCATGTGACACGTGAGGCAATCACGTATCAACTTTTCACTCTCACTCGTGTATCTTCCTCATGTGACCCTTTAGTAGCACTTTGCTGATACGCATCTAAAAGTGTAGTCATCGATATGTCTGTCGTAACAACACATATAAGGGTCCCCAATAAAAATCTGTACGTATGTATGCCCAGGTTTCATCCATGACATATCACATAAGGCATGAGATTTATATTCACATTAAATAAACAATTATTAGTAGGTAATTGCTCTGCGACGAGTTGTGTTATTAAAGTTTAATGCTAATTGATACAGAAAAAACATTAATATTTACTACAAAAAAAAAAAGAAAAAAAATATGAAACTGTAGGATTTGTCCACTGAGTTAGTTATCGCGTTTAATCAAGACAGTCAACAACAAAAAATCCAGGATATATTTCTTCAGGTGGATAATTAGAAAACGGGGTGAAATTTATCAGAAATTTATTGAAATGCATATAAATTCTATAAATCGCTTCATTTAAATTAGAGTTAACTGCCATTTTCGTCCCTGTGGTTTGGTCACTTTGGCCATTTCAGTCCATTTTTCAAAAATGCGCCATTTTCGTCCCCCACGTTCTGGAAAGGTGTCATTTCAGTCCAAAAATCATAACCCAGTTAAGTCACTTTGTAAATAAGGACTGATTGTGTAAATTTGTAACATAAAGGACTGATTGTGTAAATTTGAAAAATGGACTGAAATGGCAGTTAACACCACCACCACTAGCCCTGCCACCACCACCACCACCGCCACCACAGCCCTGCCACCGCCACCACAGCCCTGCCACCACCACCACTCCGCTGCCACCACCACCGCCACCACAGCCACCACCGCCACCACAGCCACTGCCACCACCACCACCACCGCCGCCGCCGGAACCACCACCATCAACGTCATGGCAAGACCCATATTTTCAGACGTTTGTATGTAATATTGAGTCAGAATTTATTGTATTTAATCCGAAAAGTAAACGAGCAAAACAAAGGAACGAGAACGGTATACCGAAACGAAAAGCTTGCGGGTTACGGGGATGTCTTCGTCTTCTCCGGTCGTCTTCTCCAATGAACTCCGAACTCCGGCGTCATCACTGTTTCTCATCGGTTTCAACATCGACCTCCTTCTCCGACCACTTTCGTCTCCGTCCTTCTCCGGTCATCATGACGACGATGTACACGAACGAAATATAGAAGATAACAATTTCACAATTTAACTTAGATGGCTCTGAGTTCAACACAGCTACTAATTTTATTAGGAAACATACCATGTAAATTGTTCAGGTGAAGTGCCCTGATAGTTACAGTCTCTAACTGAAAACTGATAACCATCTTCTCTTTTAAACCTTAATTACACAAGCAGGTTCAAATTGCAGCAAAACAAACAAACATTATGTTTAAGGTCATTTAAACAGAATAGATGTGTATTCATAGTTGTTACAAGAATCACAGCAAGTAATGGTTCCATTTCAAAGAACTGAAATAGAATCAACAGTTCGGTTATAAAAAGTAATGACAACCTAAGTAGTTGTTTCATTTAAGGACATTCCAAGTTTCCATTCAGAAATACAACAATAAAACACATGGGCTGTTTAAATTTTTAACCCAATTAAAACTCTGTTTCAATTGCACTCTCAACATTCTCTTCAGCAAATGAATTAAAGGCCAGCAGTGAGTGAGTGCATATATCAAGAAATACAACAAGATGGAGTGATGTGCTTGGTGATCGTTGTGATCGTTGACAGAGATGATGACGATGATGAACGGTGACTGTTGATGAACAATGATGGATGGATTGGTGTATCTCCGGTGGTAAGACGTGGTAGCAGGTCGGGTTATGTATGGAATGGTGGTTCGAAGAACTGTTGATGATGATCAACATGATGATTGACGATGATGAACTCTTGATCGCACAAGCCAAAGATAATCGCACAAGATCCCGTACGAAGGTGGTGGTGAAGATGTAGTGTGACGGAGAATGATGAAGAAACGAAGTGACGAACACAGTTGCAAGTTGTGATGTTGTATGGTGGTGGTTCCGGCGAAGTGACCACCGGAGCTCCCGTAGTCAGTGGTGGTGGCGGTGGTGGCAGTGGCTGTGGATAACGGTGTGGCTGTGGTGGCTGTGGTGGCGGTGGTGGTGGCAGCGGAGTGGTGGTGGTGTTAACTGCCATTTCAGTCCATTTTTCAAATTTACACAATCAGTCCTTTATGTTACAAATTTACACAATCAGTCCTTATTTACAAACTGACTTAAATGGGTTATGATTTTTGGACTGAAATGGCACCTTTCCAGAACGTGGGGGACGAAAATGGCGCATTTTTGAAAAATGGACTGAAATGGCCAAAGTGACCAAACCACAGGGACGAAAATGGCAATTAACTCTTTAAATTAACCTAAACAACTACAATATAGTAAAACACTTGTAAATCATATTTTAATGCATTAATTATTGATAAGTTTATAAGAACGAATTTCGGCTAGCTAGCACAAAAACGTACTTGTTATTACAGGTAGCAATTCCGGACACCGAAAATAAATGGGTAAGGGTTGGGTCTAAACGGGTCATGTTCTGGTTAATGGGTTAGGTATGTCAAGATTTGGGCTGATTTTTTTAAAACGATAAAAATAATAGGTAAGCAATCCCGACATGATTTACAATCCGATTATTTGCCACCCCTAGTAACAAGATTGCGAATCTTTGCAAGAATGAACTGATATAACGATTCACAATTGATAGGAAATTGCATATACCAAAGCACACATAACAACATTAATTGCTTCTTTGTCCCTTTTTGAGAACTGAAGACCAATGCATAATCACTTGGTAGTTTTGCAAAAGAAATTTCTTAGCTAAAATAATGAACAAAGGGTGATTAGGATTGCACATCAACAATCATTAATCATAAAACAACATCAGGTACACATTAAATGCAAGTATATTAAACAAACAAGAAATAAACTTAAATATGTGGAATGGTTTTGCATAAAAGTAACTAATCATTAGACAGAATGTAAAAGTTAAGCATATTTTGTATTTCAATTAGTTTGAAGCCAATCACCCACTCAAGGCCTCGAGCAGTTGTCATGCACCGCTGAAAGGTTAGTAAATCAAGTTCTTTCTTGCTCTCCACCGACCAGGGCCGGTTATCAGCATGTTCAGAGTGAGCCTCAGAACAGGGCCCAAAATTTTTATGTTTTCTTTATATGTATATAGCCCAATTTTTTTACTGATTATAGCATAGGCCCAAACCCGATCGGTCAAAATAGGTAACAAACCCAATCCCTGAACTGATTATAGGCCCACCTTTGTCAAAATACAATCAGTCGCTACTTGCAGGAAATCAAACGTCGCGTGGTTCTTTGCTTTGCACCAGGGATTTCTGATCAAAGTCATCAAACGGCTGCAGGAGTGCGATTCAGGAGAATCATCAACATCCGGAGACATCCGCAAATCGCGATTCAGCGGGTATTTGTTTGAATGTTTGTTGTCTTTTAATTTTGATTTTTGTTTGTTGATTGAATATTGATGTTACTGTAATACTATTGTTCCGAACGGCTACAGGAGTGCGATTCAGGAGAATCATCAACATCTGGATATCCGCAGGTTCCAAGTTACATATTGTCATCTTGATTTCGATTTTCGAAAAAGATTCAGATTTCAGAATTCAGGTTATGATCTTACTGTTGTTTCGAGTCTGATTTCGAGTTTACGAGTCAAGTTATATAATTGAATGATTGATGAGTTTATGTTATATAAAGATTTGCGAATAGGGCCCAAATTTTTTATCTCGAACAGGGCCAAAAAATTTTTTGGGATTTTCGGAGACGGCCCCGCCACCGACGTGGAGAACATATGTGGGCAATGTAACACGTTGTGAGTGGACATGCGTAATAGCCGTTGTGTGTCAACGGTAAGTTTTTTTTAAAGTTAATTTTTAAAAACAAATAGCTTCCTTTATATATACAACCCCCTTCTTCCATTTTTTTACACTCACAATTCATCTAAATTTCTATCAACTTTCTACACATTTCCACTTCAAAAATTTCAAAAAAAAAGGCAACGATTCCGTGGACCAAAGAAGAGGACATCGCGTTGTGTGAATCGTGGGTAGAAGCGCTTACTCACTACACGCCTCATAATCGATCGGGGGGGTCCGTTTTGGGGGCGTATTTTCCAGTAATTTTGTATTCAAAGGGGTGACAATGTGACATCACCCAAACTGTGGATGCACTTTCTTCACGTTTTAGGACTATTTGTTTGGATGGTGAAAGATTTGAGACGGTGCACAACGCAGTGGAAAATGAGGGTGGTGGCCTTGCGGAAGACGAGTGAGTTTTTTTGTAGAAATAGTGTTGTTATGGAAAAACTTTTCACAAATAATGCCATGCTCAAAAAAATTTCACAAGTAATGCTATCTCTGTTGCAAAGGGCGATTTTTCTTAAGAAGTAGGCTTTGCAAGGAATGCTGCAGGGAAATTTAGCTTTAATCATTGGTTTCGGATAATCATTGGTACATCTCCATTAACAATGGCGATTTCTAGTAAAGTCTGGTACACATGCCATTATCAATGGCGATTTCTGAAGATGTAGCCATTCAAAATGGCGATTTCTGGTACTTTCTTGTACACACTGGCGATTAGGGGTGAGCAAAGGTCGGTTCGGTTCGGTTTTGAGCCGAAACCGAAACCGTAACCGCTATAATCGGTTTTTACATTTCTATAACCGATCGGTTTTGGTTATTTCGGTTCGATTTTTTTCGGTTATTTTTCGGTTTCGGTTCGGTTTCGGTTATTTCGGTTAAATAACCGTTTTTTTTTTTCTTTCATTACTAGATGTGCAGTGTGCTATCATATGATTGTGTACTAATTAATAAATACTTGATTTAGAATTTAACTAGTTTTTACCAACTACACAAGACATCAGTAGATTATGTATATTATATCATCAACTAAAAACTAACATGCAAGTAACAACTAACAAGGATTTCCATTAATAGTTACAAACTTTTGAACTTCATTTGATTATTAGGCCTTGTGTGTTTTTATTAATGTTATGTATTGGGCTGGGCCTACTAGGATGGGTTAAAGACTATAACATATTAACAACTAGTGTGGGTTAAACTGTTAAAGGATTAAGGCTAACAAGTTAACAACTTAAACATAAAACATATGTATCGGGCCTTGTAACCTATCGGTTCGGTTCGGTTTTTTTCAGTTATTGGAAATGGATATCCAAAAACCGAACCGAAATTTTCGGTTATTAAAAATTCGAAAACCGAACCGTCGGTTTTTACTTCGGTTCGGTTTTTTCGGTTCGGTTTTGTCGGTTTTTTCGGTTACGGTTCGGTTATTTCGGTTTTCTGCTCACCCCTACTGGCGATTTCTAAAGATGTAGCCATAAATGACTGATGACAGGTTATTGACATAAATTTCTTACCATTTCAAAAAATATCTCCTGATACTTTGTTATTTACATGAATATATAACCCATTCAAAAAACTAAAGTCCAAAGCCCTGACATAAATTAGCAGAAATCTATATTGTGAATTGAGTGTGTACCAGAAATCTCCATTGTGAATGGAGTGTGCACCAGAAAGTACCAGAAAACGCCATTTTGAATGGCTACATCTTCAGAAATCGCCATTGATAATGGCATGTGTACGAGACTTTATCTGAAATCGCCATTCACAATGGAGATGTACCTGAAATCGCCATTAATAATTGAAGAGGTATGGTCCCAATTCCTTACTCACATGGCAGGGACCACACCGCTTTTTCCGTCCAACATGGCGCCTACATCAGCAAGTAAATCCAGAAGCTTCTAGAAGCTTCTGGAAGACGTCAAGGTGGCACCAAAGATGCTCCTTCCGACAGAAAGGACAACACGTGTCACCAGTCATCGAGCACCATGTAGACCTGCAACAAATCTGGGAGCAGACCGACAACAACAGTACGTTTTCTCCAGCATAGACGAATATCGGCGCGCCACGTAGAGCACTATCCTGAACGCAACAGAGGAGACCAAGAGGATATTCCCCTTGGTCGGACAGCTGGCGCCCGATAACAGCTGGCAAGGTTGCTCCTCCCTCCTTCACCCTCCGGCTATAAATAGGACTCTTCATCATTCAGGTTATCCATTCTGTTCTCCTCACTCTTCACCCACAACACACACTGTTTTCTTCCTCAGAGCAGTACTTATTCTCACGCCGGAGCCCGGTTAAGAGGGAACCCCCCAAATTCCCCTCTTAACGAGCTAACGGTGTTGCTGTTTTGCAGGACCTTAGTCATCGGCGAGTAGAGAAGGAGATTGAACCCACGTAAGAGACAATCCAACTAGTTAACCATCGGTGTTAACCAGTGTTTCATCATTGGCGCCCACCGCAACTTTTGAAAACCACTTTCATCTCCTTTTTCTTAAAAAAAAACTCTCTAAAATGACTGAACCAAACCCTTCCCCTCAAGTGGACGGAGAAGTCTCTTCCTTTGAACTGATTTCGAACACTGCTCACGTTCAAAGAGTCCAAGGGAACGAGACCATCCAAGAAGGGCGAGGAAACAACGATTTTCCTGATATCTTTGGAAGCACTTCCAGAGTTATCAATCAGACCACAAATGGAGCAGCTTTCCAAACTCCACCAGCAGGAGTTAATCAAACACCTCCAGAAGTTCTAACACCAAACCATGGAGCTGGTCTCTCACCTCCATCGGACCAAACACAATTGAACTTCTCAGCACTTTTAGGGCTACCCGAAGGAAAGACTCTGGCTTCCTGGTATGCCGAACAAATGGCGTCTTTAAACCTTTTTTATACACAACTTAGCGCACAGCAAGTTTTGCTCCAAGCACAAGCTAATCAATCCGCTTTGGTTACTCCACCTCAAAGGCCTCCGAGCACCCACGTGCTTCAACAGACCAATGCGTGGAACTTAAACCATGAGAAAGCACCCAACGTCAGAAGACAAAGTGTGCACGATACACGTGACACGTACGGTGAAACAGAAAGCAATTATGTGCAGCATACCCATCAGCAGAAAAAAGCCAGTACACAGTCGTTCAGGTCCGCGCAACATAAACGACGAATGGAATAACTACAATGAAGAAGATGACCCGACATACAAGAAAGAAAGCACAGTGTGTAGCAGATTACCACCAAAACATGAAGCATATAAACCCCACAAGCGCGCGCGGGTACAACCCAAATGCAGAACATGATTACTCGTTGAGCTATCGCCCAGATGGCATAGCTGAGAACTCCAAATTCATCAGAGAGATTGCAACGGCCGATATCGATAAGACAAAACTGCCACACAATGTAGGCAAATACAATGGCTTCACAGACCCGGACGACCACCTCCAAGTCTTCAATGGCACAGGGACCATAGGTGGATGGACATTACCAACTTGGTGTCATCTTTTCGCACAAACCTTTGTCGGCGCGGCGCGGGTTTGGTTTGACAGCCTGCCAGCAGGAATAATTAAATCATGGATCGATTTTCGAAACAAGTTCCTCGCGCACTTCTCCCAACAGCGCAGGCATACTAGAGATCCAGCTGATTGCTTAAATATATATAGGAAAGATCACGAAAGCATAGAAGATTTCATTACCAGATATAACAAGGAATGTCTGGAAATCGGAGATATGGGCGAGAAGATGATGCGCACGCACTTCATGAGGGCAGTAAAGTGTGATGACCTGATCAAACGATTGAAGGGAAGGGATGGAGGCCCCAAAGATTGGGACACCTTCGTCGAAGCAGCAAGGATGATTGCGCGTACCGATAAACAATTGACCGGCGACGACAACCGTCAATACAATTACAGCCAAAATGATCGGCGCAACAAGAAAGGCAAAGGCCAATCGTGGAGAACATCTGGCTACAAAGAAAGAAGCCCGATAGGAGAAGACACGCGCAATACAATCAACCAGATCAGTCATCGCAAGGAGGTTAAGAGCGAAAACAGGGAAAAGCAGTGGACACCCCTGACAAAGACCCCTTCCGAGGTCTTGTCAACCGAGAACCACCAGTTCAAACCCCCTCTACAGATGCGAAACAAAAGGGGCCAAGACCCAAATCTTTTCTATGAATTCCACAAAGATACAGGTCACTTGACCGACGACTGCTTTAGCCTAAAGCAAGAGATAGAAAGAGCTCTGAGAGATGGAAGGCTCACTCATCTAGTAAAAGGGGGTAAGCGTGATAATCGCCAAATTCAAAGAAGGGAAGAAGGCCCAGACAACAAAAAGCTTCGAAAATTAGAGACTCACATGATTCAAGGGGGTCCACGGAGATCGCGAAAGAATTATAACAAGCGCACACAAGATGACTCTTGGCGCGAAAAACAAGTTGTTTTCCCCGTGGTGCGAGGGGGCCCAAGAGAGAGAAGACCTATAGTCATTTCTGGCGTGATTGGTCAATACCAGACTGGCTACATTTTTATTGATCCAGGGAGCACTGCAGATATCATCTATGAGCAATGCTTTAATCAATTTGACCAGGAAGACAAAGCGCGCTTAGAACCAGTAGATTACCCACTAACTGGTTTCTGTAACGAAGCTGTTTTTCCTCTTGGCCAGATATCGTTCCCAATGCTGCTCTCGGATGGAAGGAACTCAAGAACAGAAAAAGTTACATTCATGGTGTTGCCAGCAAGCTCAAGACATGATATCCTCCTGGGAAGAGAGTCCCAAGGAGATTTTAGTATGATCTGCTCCGGACCGCATTCAGCTGTTGGGTTCCCAACAGAGACAGGGATAGCAATAATTTACGCAAGCAAAGAAGTCCTCGCAACGGACGAAATCAGACCAGCAAAAGCAAGCAACTCCGCACCACTCGCAGAAGCTGAAAAATGGGTACTGAACAGCAAATACCCAGAACAAACTGTCACTCTGGGTCCAGCAATGTCAGATCTCACACGTGCAGTGCTAAAGAAGTTGCTATTTGAGAACATGGACGTGTTCGCCTGGACACCGGCTGATATGGTTGGTGTTCCACGACACATAGCAGAGCACAGGTTGAACGTTTTCGAGAATGCCAAACCGGTGGTACATACGAAGCGTCATCTGGGAGACAAAAAGCATGACGCCATGCAAGAACAGATCACAGAGTTACTAAACGCCGAGGTTCATTACCAAACATGAGTAGCAAGCCCAGTCATGGTCCCTAAAGGAAATGGCGGATGGAGAATGTGCGTGGATTACAAAGATTTGAACAAAGCATGCACGCGCGATTGTTATGCTTTACCAGAGATTGACGAAAAGATCGATTCCCTAGCATCGTTCAGGTGGAAATGTTTCCTTGATTGTTATAAAGGATACCATTAGGTGCAGATGGCTATCCAAGACGAAGACAAAACTGCATTTCGCACACCAACAGGGATGTACTGTTATACAAAAATGCCCTTTGGTTTAAAGAATGCATGCGCAACGTACCAGAGACTGATGAACGAAACGTTCAGCGATGCTATCGGCAAATACATTGAAGTATACATGGATGACCTGGTCATCATGAGCAAAGAAGATGCAAATTATCTGATCCGGAAATCGTACCTCGGACCACTACTGAGATGTGTCGATCCAGAAGATGCAAATTATCTGATCCGTGAAGTACATGAGGACATCTGCGGTATTCATGCCGGCCCAAGAATGGTAGTAGCGAAGGTAATGAACGCCGGTTATTACTGGCCCGGGATGCATCTAGATGCAGTCAAGGTTTTGAGGAGATGCAGCGGTTGTCAGAGACACGCTCCGAAAATGATGCGCCCAAAAAATGAACTAGTCCTCGTAACAACGGCATGGCCGTTTCAACAATGGGGATAGATATGGTTGGCCTTTTTCCAGAACCCCCGGGTGCAGTGAAATTTATCATAGTCACGGTAGACTAATTCACAAAATGGGTGGAAGCAAAGGCGCTGGCGTCAACCACATCTACTGTAGTGCGAAAATTCATCTGGGAACAAATAATTTATCGATTCGGGCTGCCCCTGAGAATCATCAACGATAACAGAACAAATTTTGCTGTAGAAGATCTCCAAAGTTGGTTCAAGGAGCTGCACATAGAGCACACCTTTTCCTCGGTTGAGCACCCGCAGGGAAACGGTCAGGTTGAAGTAGAGGTGTACAAAAAAACTTATTACGCAACCGAAACCGGAAAAAAAAAACCGAAATCGGTTATTAAAAACCCGGTTTTTTTGTAACCGGTTAGACCGGTTATACATCGGTTACACAATTTATTGTCTGGTCCGGTTATAAAACCGACTTTTTTAAAAACCGGTTATTAATCAAATAATATAAAAACCGGTTAAAAACCGGTTAACTGTTAACGGTAAAAAACCCGGTTATAACCGGTTAAAAAATGCCCAGCGCCTTTAACGGTCATATGACCGTTTGGATCAGATTATGGCCGTTTTTTTTGTTTTTTTTTTTTTTTGCCTAAAACTCATCTCCAACTAGTATAAAAGGGTTGTGGGTGTTTAGGTTTCATTCACAACACTTGAGAATCTTCAAAAACTCTAAAAAAAAGTCCCTCATTCTTGTTCGATATCTCTCAAAACGCTATGGCAACGTCTAGTGCCCATGATTCGGTCAATGTTGGCGAGTCTACAACCGACACGGTGATTCGTGTTGTTCCAACGAAGCGCAACCCCGATGTTTGGTCACATTTTGATTTGTGCGAGATGGCCAACGGTAAAAAAAAAAGCGTTGTCATCATTGTCAATGCTTTTACGCCGAAACCGCAAACTCCACCTTGAAACAACACATTGAAAAACCGTTTTGCAAGGCGTTGAAACAACAACACGTTGGTGGTCAAGCTTCCATGGCAAGTGATGGCGCTAATATTTTCAACTACAATTTCAATATGGTTAGGGATGAAATGGCGAAGTTTGTAATCCAAGAAAGTTTGTCGTTCAACCACTTCGACAACCAACGCTATACAAAGATGCTTCAACGAACTCTCCAACCATGATACACCCATGTAAGTCGTGCTACTCTTAGGAGGGATTGTTTAAAATTGTGGGAAAAAGCTAAACTAGAATTAATTTCTTATTTTGAAAAATTAGAAATCGGTGTTAACTTGACTAGCGACGTTTGGTCCGCACCGCACGGTTCACCCGATTCGTATATTTGTGTCACCGCCCATTGGATTGAATCGGCGACGTGGCAAATGATGAAACGCACGATTTTGTTTAAATTATTCGATTACCCTCACACCGGTGAAGCTATATATAAAGCAATCGACAAATGTATTACAACATACAAATTGGAAAATAAAGTTTTTTCAATATCTTTTGATAACGCCTCAAACAATACGAGTGCGGTAATGCGTTTAAAATTAAAATACAATCCGATTTGTGAGGGTACTTTTTTCCATAGCCGATGTGTTGCACACATCATAAATTTGGCCGTTCAAGACGGTTTAAGGGTTATTGAACCACAAAAAGATTCTTTCAAAAGAATGTTACGAAGTATATTTAGTAACACGCAAAGAGATTCAAAATATATTAAAACTTGTAAGGAAGCTGGTCGAATATGCTTAGGACCCAATTGGGACGTTGCTCATAGGTGGAACTCGACTTGCATTATGTTTGAAAAAGCTATTTTGCAAAAGGAAAGTTTAATAGAATTTCATAACCTTTTGGCTAGTCGTAGAAAGTGTTCGCCTTACCACCCATCGGGTTGGGATACTATTGAAACGGTTACACAAGTGCTTCAAGTTTTCAAAACATCAACGAAGATTTTATCGGGGGTTTATTATCCAACAAGTTCATTGGTACTTCACAATTTGTTTAAAATGTGTTTGAAAGTAAACGAGTTGTCGGTTAGAGGTAGACCATATTGTGACATGGCGGATACAATGAAGGAAAAATTAAGAAAATATTTTAAAGAACTACCGGCGGTTTTCACTTGTGCCGCCGCTCTAAACCCTTGTTTTAATATTTTTGGAACCGGGTCTTTGATTGAAAAAATTGCACACCAATTGAATTTAAACACCACTCAAGAACCAAACTTTGGTGAAGTCGCAAAATCTCGTTTCAACGATCAACTTTCAAAATTGTTTGATGTTTATGTAACAAAATATGGTTCAACCTCGTCACCCATTCACGAGTCAATGAGAAACGCCGCTTTCGGTGAAGGTTCAAGTATGGAAGATCAAGATTTGTATGTTTATAACCAATTGTATGATGAGTCAAGTCAAATGCATCGTGGTAACACTAGTAGTAGTGAACTCGGTCGGTATGGTGGGTCGAACTTTCTACAAATGATGAGTTCACAAGACTTTAAAATTTTTGATTTGTTGGCTTGGTGGAAAAGTAAGGAAGATCAATTTCCGATCTTAGCCACAATGGCCTGAGATTTACTAACGGTCCAAGCTTCCACGGTAGCTTTGGAAAGTGCTTTTTCTATTAGTGGTAGGGTGATTTCGATAAGGAGGACTCGACTAACACCTAAGGCGGTTGAGATGTCGATTTGCTTAAAAGATTACTTGGATGCGGCGGAGAGATGTCAAGACAAACGCTCACTCGAGGAAGAATTAGATTACGAAGAAGAAGTTTACGAGGACGAGGTCGAAGCCGAATTGACAACCCCAATGACCGACGAAGAAGCCGAATTAGATGAATTCCTACGCAATAGTTCGGGTTCGGGCGAAGAAGATTAAACGAGGCTTCTCAATATTGTAGTTCCACTAAAAATATATATATATATATATTAGTGGACCTTCTTGCGGATTAATATTTTAAGTTTATGTAAAACCGTTTATCGTTTGTTACGTTTATCGTTTGTATTTTCATTATTATGTAAAACCGTTTGTTGCGAGACTTAATGAATGTTTTAACTTTTTATACTTTCATTGTTAAGTTTTTATCTAAAAATTGAATTTTACAAAAAAAAAAAAAAAAAAAAAAAAACTATTAAAAACAGCAAAAACAGCAACAAAACAGCAAAAAAATTACATTCTGTGAACATTTCTGCAGCACCGGTTTTTTAATCGGTTTCTGTAAACCGGTTTTTTTAATCGGTTATTTTGGCAACATATAAAAAACCGGTTTTTTTATCAACCGGTTATAACTTTTCAGCCTTGAAACTGGTTAAAAACCGTAACTGGTTATTTAATAACCGGTTTTTTAAGCCAAAAAAAACCGGTCCGGTTAATAACCGGTTTTGGTTACTAAAAAAACCGATTTGTACACCTCTAGGTTGAAACGGTGAACAAGAGTATTGTGGACGGTATCAAGGCACGGTTGGGGACGCAGCGAAGAGGTTGGGTCGACAAGCAACCCAGCATACTATGGGCCCATAGGACGATACCAAAGACAAGTAACGGAGAAACACCGTTCAGTTTAGTCTATGGGTCCGAAGCCGTGATACCGGCAGAGATTGGCCTGCCATCTCCAAGAATGCTCTCCATGAACATGATCAACAATGAGGAAGAAAGAAGGTTGGACCTAGACCTTCTAGAAGAAAGAAGAGAGATGGCGGCAATTAATGAGGCGAAATATAAAACCAAACTGGAAAAATACTACAACAGTAAGGTCCGAATTTGCACGTTCAACGCCGGAGACTATGTCCTAAGGGACAACGAGGCGTCCAACGCCGAGAAACCGGGAAAATTAGCTCCCAAGTGGGAGGGGCCTTACGTTGTAGATGAAGTCCTCGGAAAGGGAGCGTACAAGCTACGCACACTTGAGAACAAAGAAGTCTCAAGAACTTGGAATGCTCAGCAACTAAGAAAATGTTACATGTAGACGGTCGCAGTCTTTATCTGTACTTGTAATGGCCGCGCGCCAACACATTTAACTCTAATACAAGAAGTGTTAGCTATCTTATCTCATGCGAATTTTTGTTACAACTGCATATATTACTTCGGGCATACACGAAAACACCAATGACTCAGACATAGGAAACGTTGTAGACCTCCAAGGCTCGTCACAATCAAGTGCACAGCCGGGTCAAAAATACAACTAAAGCCTATCACGCCAAATAATACTTCGTGCCCATATAAACACGAAAGCATCGAAAGCATGGTAAAACAAACATTGTAAGGCCCCCAAAGCTGAGCACAGCTGGGTCAACACAATAACCTGTAAATCGATCACTTCGTATACACAAATCAAACCATGCGCTTAACGACAGAACAAACATTGTAGAGTTTTCCCGGAGCATAACACAACACTGTGTAACGCTAGGATAACTAACACAGCATAACCTGTCCCATCCATCATTCATTCGTGATACCTAATCAAAGTAATTACACATGCACATATTGTAACGATCGCAAAATTCACAACAAATAAAAAGCAAAACCCACAGCTAGCATAAAATATATCAAATGTACCAAAATGCTAACAGACATAGCAACAGAAAGTAAGAATGTTTACAGACCATAAAGTTAATTGTTCAGATAAATTGTCAGATGATTACAAGGCTACCAAGCCCATACACGGCACGCAGGCCGGAAACCTTCATTCTTGGCGGCTAGTACCGGCACCCCGGCTTAACATTTACTTTTAATTATGTAGTATTTTTTAAGTTTATTTCGTGTGTGTTTTTTATTTCGTTTTTAAGTTATGTTATATTTCTTTTAATTATTTTTTTAAATTATGCAATGTTTTTTAATGTTATTTTTTTTAATTAGTATTAATGTTAATTTTAGATTATATAGAATTTATAAAATTTTGAATAACAAAATAATAATAATAAAAAGTGTGTGTCACGTGTCGAATAACGTCACCATTTCACGTCCCGTCCCACTCCTGTTTTTGCACCACGCCACTTTTCTGACGCGTGCTGACGTGGCGTCCACATATCGCACAACGCTCACTTTTCAAGCCCCCCCCCCCCGGGTATAGTGTTAGTTGTGATTATTAAGATGAGTTGGCCATCCTTGAATATGAATCAGATGCGAGTTATCAAGATCAATCTCTTGATAAGAAGAAGGGAGTAGAAATTCCAGTTGAGAATCTATAATATTATTTGGTGATATTCGACCAAATATGTTATGCTAATCTATACATATAATAAAAGAAACCATGTTAAGGACACATGGCGTTCTACGAGGCAGTGTTAATTATTTTTCTAAATATTTATTATGGAAAGTCAATTGTTGATAATATTAAATTTAAAATTTGTAGAAGAGATTTTAATGATAAAGACAAGATAACTGATAATAATATATTAATTATTATAATTATATATTAATTGTTAAATTCTAAAAAAATACATTAACGTTTTAAATATTTATAAAGATAAAGATTTTATTTAATTGGTAGTTTTAATTGTTTTTATATTTTGATGACTAGGTTAGAACCCCGTGTATTACACGGGTTGCATAAATGTAATTTTATATAATAAATAATAAAAAATATATATCTTTAAAAAAATTTTGTATATTGCACGTGTTGAATAAAATATAATGTCATATGTTAAGATAAATAGTTATCAAGATTTATCTTTTAAAAATGAACATTGATGTACTATTTACTTATTATAACATTTTCTTTGTTTTTTTATTTTGCATAAATGTAATTCTATATAATAAATAATAAAAAAGATATATCTTTAAAAAACTCGTATATTGCACATGTTGAATAAAATATAATGTCATATGTTAACACATATAGTCGTCAAGATTTATCTTCTAAAAATGAACTTTGATGTACTATTTACTTATTATAACATTTTACTTTGTTTTTTATTTATTTTTAGATTAAAAACACATGTATTATATGGGGTTGAATCCCGTTTTTATGATACAATCAAATTATGAGATATAATTATTTTAATTAGTTTTATGCACCTTCATGTTTATTTGTTTATTTCATTCATAAAATAGTCTTCCTAAATTTGTATTCAAGAGAGTTTACGGTACAAAAAGGTGGAGATTGATCCCCAAGTTTTTATACGTTTCATTATTTTTATGAATTATACCGTAAAATCGAGAATTAAATTCTCTTTGAATGGAGTATCGAATTGTTATATTTAAAAATGGTGGTCTTTCTACATGTTGATGCAATGTGCAATAAATGATGGGTTTAAACCAATTATAACAGTACACCTACCATTATAGCTAGCGATGCGTAAAAAACACTTACAATTTGATAGAAGTATATGCCCGTTCTAGAATAATTATTTAAAAAAAACAATAATACAATTATTAAGTATATATCAAACGGGAACCTTTAATTCCTAATTTACCATAATTTCAATCGTTTAAAAAAATATTACTATTTCCTATGATTATAATAAAATCAAACGTTTATATTCTTATCTAATTTTTTGTTTAAAATTATTAAGATTTTCGTTTATTAGTATAGGAAATATTTATTCTTATCTAATATTTTTTTAATTATTATTATTTAATATGGGAGATAAATAGGAAAATAAGGTGAGAAAGGACCAGAGAGTGACACGTGTCCAAAAAAGATTTTCGTTTATTAGTATAGGAAGATAAGGACAATGATAACTGATAATCACATATTAAAATAAAACTATTTATTTTAATCAACTGTTTCGTTAAAAGGATTTATTCAATACATGTAGAACATATATATTTTTTATACATTTCTAGCGGTGGTTGAGTAGTCGGCCTTTGGACATAGCTCCGAAAGGGTGGGTTTACACGTGGAAAGCAGTTAGCCGTTCAAAAAAAAAGAATCTTATTTCTAATAAAGGATCCCATTATCCCGTTTTACACTCCAATGAAATAATAATATTAAATCATAATATCCAGTTATATCTTGTATATTTAATATTTTTTATTTAAGTTAACTGCCATTTTCATCCCTGTGGTTTGGTCACTTTGGCCATTTCAGTCCATTTTTCAAAAACGCGCCATTTTCGTCCCCCACGTTCTGGAAAGGTGTCATTTCAGTCCAAAAATCATAACCCAGTTAAGTTAGTTTGTAAATAAGGACTGATTGTGTAAATTTGTAACATAAAGGACTGATTGTGTAAATTTGAAAAATGGACTGAAATGGCAGTTAACACCACCACCACTAGCCCTGCCACCACCACCACTCCGCCACCACCGCCACCACAGCCACTGCCACCACCACCAATCCGCTGCCACCACCACCACCACTCCGCTGTCACCACCGCCACCACAGCCACCACCGCCACCACAGCCACTGCCACCACAGACACTGCCACCACCACCACCGCCGGAACCACCACCATCAACGTCATCATCGTCATCATCATCGATCATCATCGACCTTCATCATCATTTCCGTCCACCGTACCCACCTCCATAATCACCAAACACATTAGCAGCAAATGGTCATTCTGTCAGAGAATCTGATCTTTCATACTCACCGTTTCCTATTAGTCAATCAATGGCTACTAAATATGGTAACTCAGCATCTTCCATCAGTGGCTCAACACTTTCTGTGACAGAGGTATTGTGATGAATCTATCATGCTTTCGTTCATATATATGATATATTAAATCCTCACGGTTTTGGTTATACTGTCTTTTTGCACATTGTGTCTGATTTACCATTTTGTCCATCTAGGCTTTAAAGACTGGTGTATTCTCATCATCTCAACCAACACAACAAACTCCACCTGGCAATACCGTTCCTACTGGGCCCACTCTTCCACACCACCTTGTGCACCAGTACTCTCAACCCACTCTACCATTGGGCCCGTTTGCAAACATGATTGGCTATCCATTCTTACCTCAAAGTTATACATACATGCCATCTGGCTTTCAGCAAGCATTTGCTGGTAACAACACTTATCATCAACAGCTGGCAGCCATGCTTCCTCAATACAAAAACAGTGTTTCAGTCAGTAGTTTGCCTCAGTCTGCAGTAGTTTGCCTCAATACACCCTCGGAGAAGGAGGTCGATGTTGAAACCGATGAGAAACAGTGATGACGACGATGATGAACAATGGCGGATGTTGCAGGTTAGTCGGAGATGATGACCGGAGACTTGCAAGTGATAACGATGAAGGTCGCGGGTGTTTATGGAGGTCCGTACGAAGGTGGTGGTGAAGATGTAGTGTGACTGTGGTGGTAATATTTATTCTCTTAAAAGTTCAAATATCTATATACATCGTTCTGGATTTTGTAATATTATATTTGCCCTTTGAAAACACAAAAAATATAATATTTAGTCATTCCATGGTAACTAAATTAAGATGAGTTGCTTATATCAGTATGTTCCACTGTATTAATGTTGTTTCCCAATTTGTTGTTTCCTGTGAAACATATTGTTATAGTTAATTGATTTTATTGTTAATTACTATGGAGTGAATGCATATGATATTTCTAGAGTTTTGAAAGGGTAAATATGATATTGTGAGAGATTCAGAACGCTATATGGAATTTTGAACTCTTAGAAGGAAGTGTATGAAATCAATGCCTGTTTCACATCAAGTGTTACTTAGCAAACTAATATTTTAGACTTCCATGATCAGCTGCCACCACCACCATCAACGTCACGGTATACCGAAACGAAAAGCTTGCGGGTTACGGGGACGTCTTCGTCTTCTCCGGTCGTCTTCTCCGATGAACTCCAAACTCCGGCGAGTTGCAGAAATGAGCAGCGGATTGGTGGTGGTGGTGGTGGCAGCGGATTGGTGGTGGTGGCAGTGGCTGTGGTGGTGGTGGCTGTGGTGGCGGTGGTGGCGGTGGTGGCAGCGGAGTGGTGGTGGTGGCAGGGCTAGTGGTGGTGGTGTTAACTGCCATTTCAGTCCATTTTTCAAATTTACACAATCAGTCCTTTATGTTACAAATTTACACAATCAGTGCTTATTTACAAACTGACTTAACTGGGTTATGATTTTTGGACTGAAATGGCACCTTTCCAGAACGTGGGGGACGAAAATGGCGCATTTTTGAAAAATGGACTGAAATGGCCAAAGTGACCAAACCACAGGGACGAAAATGGCAGTTAACTCTTTACTAAAATTTTTTTTTTTCTGCTGATTATCCAACATTGTCACACCCCGACTTTCCACGTGTCACCGGTGGGCCCGGTGGGGAGTATCGTGACGTGGTTGGCAACATAATAGTCAAACAACACAATATATATAAATGCACAGCGGAAGCAAAAGATAAATATTATTACTTTTCCGTATATAAAGTAATATTCAATATTACAACGGAAAGTAAAGGATCCACAGGCGGATCTTTAAAACATATCATTTGTTCCACAGACTTTAGACGCCTAGAACTTGCAAGATTCCTTATTAGCGCCCTGAGCTTCCAGCCAATTTCGTTTAGTACCTGTCACTTAACCTTTTTGGAAAATACGTCAGTTTTCACTGGTAAATACACTCAACCGACTCATTTGAAAAGAGTTTAAGAAAATTGATTTAGATGCACCAGGCACAAAAACCTTTTGACACTTTGATTAAAATGCACAGAGGCAAAATTAATCTTTTATAACTTGGGAAAATTATTTGTATATAATCTTGTATACAGTTTTACTTATTTGTCGTCCGTTAGGGCCGGTTTGTAGGGCCGGACTAGATTAACAGACACGCCACAGGTATAATGCCCACGGGCTATCATCCTCTAAGTGGATTACCAGTTCCGGTATAATGCCCACAAGGATGATACCTCGGAGTGGATTACCAGTTTTTACATAATGCAGCTGTCAGGTGTATGCCTACACCCCGTGCTTAAGTCGTGGCCATTACTTCGAATGATGCCAAGGATATCCGGGACATGGTCATTAACCCCCAAAGGCCATACGCCAAATAATAATAAAATAATACATATTAAACAGGTTATGTAAGTACATCAATCACAATCCGATTTAAATGACTACATACACCCGACCAAGCGGTACTTTTATAGTACCGTATCCCAAGCCCGTATAGGGAAAATAAGTTAAGAGTATTTACCTGAGCTAGCTCCTGTCTTAATTAGCAAGAATCTAATAACTCAGCCGTATTCACTTAAGTAAGCGTATGTACCATTTACCGAAATGCTCTAGTCTGGAATGATGGTATAAATAATTAATTAGAATGCTAACGGATCTTTAATTAAGCCTAAGCTTAGACCGGTTAGTCTTACAGGAAGATACGGTTCGTACGCACGATTAAGCGAAGACCGGATAGAATGTGATTCTGACCCGACAAGTTTGAAGACTTGTTTAATGTGGGTTCATTATTCACATTCTGGATTTTGAGATAAAACCGATAAGGTTTGACCCGTTTCGGCTAATTTATGTAAACTTGTTACATAAACCGCACAAACGCGAAATAAGCGTAACGGGTATCCGCAAGAGCCATATACATGTTTCCTAAGTTAATATGCTTCAAATATGTTGTGACATCAGTAGGATGTCTTTCGTTATGCCCCGAACTAATTTAAACACAAACTATGCCCCGTAGGGGTAGTTTGGTCATTTTAAAGTTTGTAAAAGAGTTAAATTGTTTAACTGAGTTACAGGTCTGATGTAAACAGCAAACATACTCAATTTGATAAGTTATATCAGTAGGCTAAAGCTTATATGTGAAATTTATCATTTTTAACCAAACTATGCCCCGTAGGGGTATTTTGGTAATTTCACATAAGCCGAAAAGCTCAGAAACGAAGTCTGAGTTTATCAACCTTTGCTTACTGTTATAATATCATAATTTGCCTCATATATCAGTAGGTATCAACCCGGGTATGTCCAATATGATTTTAAGACATCCTATGTGTTAAAAACGCTAATTATGGCGATTAAAGGCCATTTCCGGGTTCTATACTTAAATCTGATATTTTTATATTTCCAGAAGGCTTAAAATAATTTATTTAACATATGTGATCAGTAGCAAAAGGTTTGGAGTCGTTTAGATAAGTAAAACTCATTTTATGGCCCGTAAGGGCAAAACCGACAATTACCGGATTAAGCCTACGACTACTAGTTATGCTCGGCCTAAAATTAATTAAAAATCTTTAAAAATCCCAAAATAATATATTACATCAGTGGGTATTAAGTTTGATACCAAAAAGTAGGCTTAACTAGGCTATATGCTAATTACGCCGTTTTATTAACATAAAGCATTAATTTTGCGATATTGAGCATAACTCTTAATCTATAAGTCAAACTGATGTCAAACTTTGCATACAAGTTTATATATCAGTATTTAAGGTTTCTACACTTTTACATTTTCATAAATCACGTTTTAAGGTAATAAGGGCATAATGGTCAACATTTGAGCAATTAACGGATTCATGCGTATTAATCGGATAACTAATGAACCGAGGTGTATAATCACAGAGGGTTATACTAGCATGTAACCTGGTCCAAATGAAGCTCTAAGGTATTTCTAAAACATACCTAAACGGGTCAGAATTGAAGTCAAAGCAAAAGTCAAAGCTTTGCGACTTTCGGTTCCGAACCGGGTCTAAACAGGAAATAGTCGGGTCGAACATGTTTGGACATGTTCTTACACTTATTTCTAAGTTATAACAATGATTAAACAGGTTATATATGTTCTAGATAGCTAATTATGCATAAATGACCCTTTAAGCATTATGTTGACTTTTTGATTAAAGGTTTGACCCGATATTTGACCTGGTTAGGATGGTGATCAGGGGAAACCCTTTTGGGGTTTTATTACCCACATAAATACCAACCTATAACTACTTTCAATTCGAGATATGACTGAGCCTTTATAGACTAATCTCGAAGTCAAACCGTAATTACGACGGTTTGACTTTTAGCTAATTAACTAAGCTAAAAGCAATTAGAGAAAGATTAGAACACTTACTGAAGTCCTATGCACGAGATATGATCACTGGGAAGCAAGCTTGAGCTCCAGAATGATCCCACAATGCAGGAGAATGTTGTGAGGAATGTTGTAACATTGAAGGTCTTTATATAGTAAGTTCAAACACCACAGCTAGTTGACAACTAAGTCTACTACTGCCCACAACCTTCCAACATGTGTTACTAGTGCCTAGGGAAGTCTAAGGGTCGTCCACTTGTGAGAAAGACCGGCCAAATGGGTCAAAATTGCATAAAACAGGCAACAGCCCGTTTTCTGGTTCTGGGCACTGCTTAGCGCACCGTTACATGTTTTTGGTAGCGGTGCGCTAGGCCTCTTCAGCAGCTATTCTTCCATTTTTCAGTTTGCATCCCTGGCTCTTGGTACTCCGAAAGGTCAACTAAGCTTAATTCTTGCATTTTGACCCCTTATTATTTATATACAAGGGCTTTATGACTTATACTCACTTTGCCAAGTCCCTGGACACTTCCGGTTAACCCGAAAAGTCATAACTTTCACCGTTGACGCTTTAACCCCTCGTACACGAATTTGATCATAACTTTCTCATACGATAACGAAACTTTATGAAATTTTAATCGTGCATTCTAGTGAGCATAATTAACCGTTACAAAGCTTCGGGTTTGCTAAAAGGTCACTCAGAGGTATAACTTAAACATGTTGACACATTTAACCCCTGTAGTTTGTAACCTCTCACTTTTAGCTTCGTATGATCTAAGATTTATTCGTTTGAAGGTATGAGCATCATGTAGGGCTAATGTGCAATACATTTATTCACTGTTGACATTTAGAACTCGTATATTTACATACTTTCCATGATTGTCAACTTTAGTCCTTCTAGAACATTATTTCACACGTTCAAACATATGACACGTGTCAACACATTATAGGACGTGAATTTTCGAGGTGTTACATCCTCACCCCCTTAAAATAAATCTCGGCCCGAGATTTACCGAAATAAAGGAAGTATTCTCTGCCTAATAATGGCAACTTACAGATGGTTAGGAATTTGTATGATCTTATTTGTTGTTTCCAATGCAACTTTCAGATCCCGAGTATTGGACTTACCAATCTATTGTCCTAACAACGGAGGTTTAACATTTCATTTATACAAGGTCTCTAAAGGAGCAACCTTGATACTTCTATACCAACTATTATAGAAAAGCTTCTCTTGAGGTGGTTATTCCAACCACTTTTTAACAAATCTTAAGGATTAGTTAACCCTTACAGCTAGTCGAACAATTCGACGATCCTGGGTAGTTGATGGCGACTTTTAATCGTTGTTTAAATAGGGTTGCGGTAATGAGTGCATAAGAAAAATGAACCGTCTTTCTTATCTAACAATCATCATACTCTGATAATATCGAGTTAGGCTATATGAATCTCCTATTTTTAAAATTTACTTAATCAGGTTTCCGGTTATCCCATAATTAACATGGAGTTCTCACAACACTCTAACCCGAAGCGGGATGTTAATCTTAGCTCTACCTGCTTCTAGGGAGGTAAACAGGGTAAACTTAGGAGAAGATAATCAAAATACAAGGAGGTTACAGAGATTTTCCATATCTCAAGCTCCAGTTCACTCATCAACGCTTGTGTCTAATAAGTGACACATTCATGTTATGAGTCCACATATTCCGTTACCAAGGAATATTTATTTGGATAATTCTATTCCGGATATCTCCCTTGAATACTACTAGTCGACATTAGTACAATATGACCATTGGGATATCTCAGGGGTTCCATGTATTAAACCTCCATGCTGATCAGACATGGAAATAATCTATGGGACACACTAGGATACGCCAATCCTCATATGACACTTTTATCAACATAGTTTGGCATTCGCAGGCGATAGAAGACAATGAAGAAAATAATTAAAATAACATATGTTGTCGCACTCTATGCAAATAAAGAGTGCTCTTAGATTTTCGGAAGAATTCCTTGCCGATCTATAAGAATCGGTTACTATGGTTTCCTTGGTAGTTATACCTTGTGGATGATAATAAAAATTTGCTAAGTTTATGGTTCATGAAGATTTACTATTGCCTGTATTAAAACAGGACACTTAGCAGAAATTATCATTGATAAATGATAAGGAAGTTTATTGCACAAGTGCTTATATTTAATTAGAATGGAGATTTTCACAAACTAGGCACCTAGCTCAGTTGGTTAGGCGCGCGAAAGGGTGCGGCCGGCCTAGACCCAGGTTCGATTCCGGGGACGGCCAGTTCCACCATTTTTTTTTTTAATATTAATTACTCGTACGGATACGTGTAATTATGAGAGTTGTCTCATAAGGAGTCTTGATAGTTAATTGCTTCTTATCACCCACAATATGGGCTTGATTTTTAAGGCCACCAATCGATTTTTATCACTATATTGAGTCCTTATGTATGCAACCAAAAGTTTGCTATAAGGTATGAGAAAGAGTGATTTCTAAATAGATATTTAGATATCAATATAGGATTTGTTGGAGCATTTTCTAAAGTATCCTCGGCCAATTTCTACATCGTATTAAATGACCGGAGTCTTAATCAGACGGAGACAACAGTTCTCAACATTTATTATTCATAATATATTTACATGTGCCAATATCAAATAAGTTTCTGCATAAACTGTTTGATAAGGAAAGGTACATATTATCCTATTATTATTATTCTGCCCCATCTCTTGGACGTTCATTCTGACAACTCGTGTGTTTGTTCTCTTGGCCTACTCGGGCTTCTTCGCGTACTTAGGGCAGTTGGACTTTATGTGCCCCTTCTCGTTGCAGTTGTAGCATGTAGCATCTTTAATTTTCCCACAATCAACAGTCTTGTGCTCCCTAGACTTGCATATCCCACATGCAGGTGGTCCTGATTTAGAATTTGACTCCATCCTGCATTTTCCAAAGTGGCGTTTTTGGCAAGTCGAGCACCTTGGCTTTTCCTCTGTCCGCTGACCATTCTTTCCAGACCCAGACTTCTCAGAGTCAGTGTTTCCCTTGTGTTTCTTCTCTGATCCTCGTGAGTTATCATCCTCACGCTTCTTCTTACTTTCTTCAGATTTCAGTGACCTTAGCCTGACCGCATCCAAAGTAAGGGACAGAGAGAGATCAGCTGCTGACCTAAATGTAGCAGGTCTTGAAGCCTTAACACTGGCTTTGATTTCTGGGGCTAAACCCCCAATGAAGCGTGCAATTCGCTTGGGCTCTGGTGTTACAAGGTAAGGGACCAGTCTGGACAGGGTATTAAAACTGGTGAGGTAAGCTTGACAATCTAAGTTTGTCATCACCAAAGATAAGAAATCTGACTCGATCCCCTCAACCTCGTGTTGAGGGCAGTAATTCTCCTTAATGAGAATAACAAACTGTTCCCATGACATGCTGTAGAGCGGAATCTTCCCAGCAGCTTGAATGAGAGACTTCCACCATGCCAGTGCCTCTCCTTTGAACGATTGGGATACGTACTTCACGACATCCCTTTCAGCGCAACCGCTGATATCGACAACTGTGTCCATTTCATCCAACCAAATCATACAATCAACTGCCCCTTTTTCCCCAGTAAAATCTCGGGGCTTGCAGGAAACAAAGTACTTATAGTTACAGGATTTAGTATGCGTTTCATTATCGAACACTATCCTCTTGGATGGAGCACTGTGTTCATTAGATGAATGTCGATCGTCATCTTTCTTTAACTCATCTTTCTTTGAGGGCGGCTTGTTATCAGGCTCTGGATGAGTTTTAGGGATGGATTTAAGGTGGGGTACAGATGAGGCTTTACTATTTGTCTCACTATACTCCTGGAATTGCTCCTTCACAGCTTTAGATACAGCTGAGTTAATCAATGTACGAAGTTCTCCTCTGGTTATGTCAATCTTTTCATCATCGCGGTTTTCCAGAGGGTGACTATTCAATTCTTCCGACCCAGCCATGTAGTTTTAATTGCTACATAAAAATTAAACAAGGACAAGGTTTTTACAGAAGTTTAAACAGTTTTAGCTTTTTGAACGATTTATTAACCATGTTTTTAGTACACATATTGGTTAATTTGATAAATATATAATTGTTCAGGATCTTTATTATACTCCTAAATTATAAGTTAATAATAGCACAAAAGGCCTAGTCACGTAGACAAGTTTAATTTATAGGCCTTGATTTTTATAGAATCGAGGCTTCAAGGTTTGAATCAAAGTTCATTACCTTTTCTTGACAGGGAGTTGTAGGCTACCACTGTCTTTAGTCCCAGAGGACGTTAGTTATAGCCCGTGGGCACTTCATCCACAAGGGATGATTATATAAATAAGGGAATTTAGTATATCCCAAAATGACTCATGTGATTTTATCATATCACATTTTGTCGAGCATGTTAATATGCTTTCATATGTTTAATAAGGATTTGAATCTCTTGGATAGGTTCTACCATCTTGGCCTTGTATGCCGTGACATTTAGGCTAGGTTTTTCCTTTAAGATTCTTTTTAATAATTAACGCAGAGCAATCCTAAATTGAACTGTTAACAAGGATCTGAATCTAATTATGGAACTACCATCTTGGCCCTGTCTTAATGTGACACATGGCTAGGTTTTGTCCTTTTTAAATTTTTGCCATTTTATTATAATGGTAGATCTTATAATATAGGAATGATACTTTAAATATAATCGTCCCTTTAAAACTTAACAAGTATATGGTTGCCCTAACGGGACTTCTATAGCAATTGACTTGCAGAATACGTTAAATGTTCTATGCATGGGCAAGTCAGAAAAATAACAAAAGAATCAAATAAGGACAAAATAAAACGAATTTAGAATTTGTCCTATGTTCTTGTCTAGACTCAAGAATGTGCAATTGTGTAACTGAGATTAAACACAAAAGGCTAGTGTTTAATTCACTCAGCGTTGGCTCTGATACCAACCTGTCACACCCCGACTTTCCACGTGTCACCGGTGGGCCCGGTGGGGAGTATCGTGACGTGGTTGGCAACATAATAGTCAAACAACACAATATATATAAATGCACAGCGGAAGCAAAAGATAAATATTATTACTTTTCCGTATATAAAGTAATATTCAATATTACAACGGAAAGTAAAGGATCCACAGGCGGATCTTTAAAACATATCATTTGTTCCACAGACTTTAGACGCCTAGAACTTGCAAGATTCCTTATTAGCGCCCTGAGCTTCCAGCCAATTTCGTTTAGTACCTGTCACTTAACCTTTTTGGAAAATACGTCAGTTTTCACTGGTAAATACACTCAACCGACTCATTTGAAAAGAGTTTAAGAAAATTGATTTAGATGCACCAGGCACAAAAACCTTTTGACACTTTGATTAAAATGCACAGAGGCAAAATTAATCTTTTATAACTTGGGAAAATTATTTGTATATAATCTTGTATACAGTTTTACTTATTTGTCGTCCGTTAGGGCCGGTTTGTAGGGCCGGACTAGATTAACAGACACGCCACAGGTATAATGCCCACGGGCTATCATCCTCTAAGTGGATTACCAGTTCCGGTATAATGCCCACAAGGATGATACCTCGGAGTGGATTACCAGTTTTTACATAATGCAGCTGTCAGGTGTATGCCTACACCCCGTGCTTAAGTCGTGGCCATTACTTCGAATGATGCCAAGGATATCCGGGACATGGTCATTAACCCCCAAAGGCCATACGCCAAATAATAATAAAATAATACATATTAAACAGGTTATGTAAGTACATCAATCACAATCCGATTTAAATGACTACATACACCCGACCAAGCGGTACTTTTATAGTACCGTATCCCAAGCCCGTATAGGGAAAATAAGTTAAGAGTATTTACCTGAGCTAGCTCTTGTCTTAATTAGCAAGAATCTAATAACTCAGCCGTATTCACTTAAGTAAGCGTATGTACCATTTACCGAAATGCTCTAGTCTGGAATGATGGTATAAATAATTAATTAGAATGCTAACGGATCTTTAATTAAGCCTAAGCTTAGACCGGTTAGTCTTACAGGAAGATACGGTTCGTACGCACGATTAAGCGAAGACCGGATAGAATGTGATTCTGACCCGACAAGTTTGAAGACTTGTTTAATGTGGGTTCATTATTCACATTCTGGATTTTGAGATAAAACCGATAAGGTTTGACCCGTTTCGGCTAATTTATGTAAACTTGTTACATAAACCGCACAAACGCGAAATAAGCGTAACGGGTATCCGCAAGAGCCATATACAGGTTTCCTAAGTTAATATGCTTCAAATATGTTGTGACATCAGTAGGATGTCTTTCGTTATGCCCCGAACTAATTTAAACACAAACTATGCCCCGTAGGGGTAGTTTGGTCATTTTAAAGTTTGTAAAAGAGTTAAATTGTTTAACTGAGTTACAGGTCTGATGTAAACAGCAAACATACTCAATTTGATAAGTTATATCAGTAGGCTAAAGCTTATATGTGAAATTTATCATTTTTAACCAAACTATGCCCCGTAGGGGTATTTTGGTAATTTCACATAAGCCGAAAAGCTCAGAAACGAAGTCTGAGTTTATCAACCTTTGCTTACTGTTATAATATCATAATTTGCCTCATATATCAGTAGGTATCAACCCGGGTATGTCCAATATGATTTTAAGACATCCTATGTGTTAAAAACGCTAATTATGGCGATTAAAGGCCATTTCCGGGTTCTATACTTAAATCTGATATTTTTATATTTCCAGAAGGCTTAAAATAATTTATTTAACATATGTGATCAGTAGCAAAAGGTTTGGAGTCGTTTAGATAAGTAAAACTCATTTTATGGCCCGTAAGGGCAAAACCGACAATTACCGGATTAAGCCTACGACTACTAGTTATGCTCGGCCTAAAATTAATTAAAAATCTTTAAAAATCCCAAAATAATATATTACATCAGTGGGTATTAAGTTTGATACCAAAAAGTAGGCTTAACTAGGCTATATGCTAATTACGCCGTTTTATTAACATAAAGCATTAATTTTGCGATATTGAGCATAACTCTTAATCTATAAGTCAAACTGATGTCAAACTTTGCATACAAGTTTATATATCAGTATTTAAGGTTTCTACACTTTTACATTTTCATAAATCACGTTTTAAGGTAATAAGGGCATAATGGTCAACATTTGAGCAATTAACGGATTCATGCGTATTAATCGGATAACTAATGAACCAAGGTGTATAATCACAGAGGGTTATACTAGCATGTAACCTGGTCCAAATGAAGCTCTAAGGTATTTCTAAAACATACCTAAACGGGTCAGAATTGAAGTCAAAGCAAAAGTCAAAGCTTTGCGACTTTCGGTTCCGAACCGGGTCTAAACAGGAAATAGTCGGGTCGAACATGTTTGAACATGTTCTTACACTTATTTCTAAGTTATAACAATGATTAAACAGGTTATATATGTTCTAGATAGCTAATTATGCATAAATGACCCTTTAAGCATTATGTTGACTTTTTGATTAAAGGTTTGACCCGATATTTGACCTGGTTAGGATGGTGATCAGGGGAAACCCTTTTGGGGTTTTATTACCCACATAAATACCAACCTATAACTACTTTCAATTCGAGATATGACTGAGCCTTTATAGACTAATCTCGAAGTCAAACCGTAATTACGACGGTTTGACTTTTAGCTAATTAACTAAGCTAAAAGCAATTAGAGAAAGATTAGAACACTTACTGAAGTCCTATGCACGAGATATGATCACTAGGAAGCAAGCTTGAGCTCCAGAATGATCCCACAATGCAGGAGAATGTTGTGAGGAATGTTGTAACATTGAAGGTCTTTATATAGTAAGTTCAAACACCACAACTAGTTGACAACTAAGTCTACTACTGCCCACAACCTTCCAACATGTGTTACTAGTGCCTAGGGAAGTCTAAGGGTCGTCCACTTGTGAGAAAGACCGGCCAAATGGGTCAAAATTGCATAAAACAGGCAACAGCCCGTTTTCTGGTTCTGGGCACTGCTTAGCGCACCGTTACATGTTTTTGGTAGCGGTGCGCTAGGCCTCTTCAGCAGCTATTCTTCCATTTTTCAGTTTGCATCCCTGGCTCTTGGTACTCCGAAAGGTCAACTAAGCTTAATTCTTGCATTTTGACCCCTTATTATTTATATACAAGGGCTTTATGACTTATACTCACTTTGCCAAGTCCCTGGACACTTCCGGTTAACCCGAAAAGTCATAACTTTCACCGTTGACGCTTTAACCCCTCGTACACGAATTTGATCATAACTTTCTCATACGATAACGAAACTTTATGAAATTTTAATCGTGCATTCTAGTGAGCATAATTAACCGTTACAAAGCTTCGGGTTTGCTAAAAGGTCACTCAGAGGTATAACTTAAACATGTTGACACATTTAACCCCTGTAGTTTGTAACCTCTCACTTTTAGCTTCGTATGATCTAAGATTTATTCGTTTGAAGGTATGAGCATCATGTAGGGCTAATGTGCAATACATTTATTCACTGTTGACATTTAGAACTCGTATATTTACATACTTTCCATGATTGTCAACTTTAGTCCTTCTAGAACATTATTTCACACGTTCAAACATATGACACGTGTCAACACATTATAGGACGTGAATTTTCAAGGTGTTACAAACATCAGGTAATACGTAAGTTTTTAACCTAATAATAAATAAAAAGTAAAATGTTATAAACCATGTAATAACACAACTCTCTAACCTAATAAAAAATAAAGTGAGATGTTACAATAAGTAAATAGTACCTCAAAGTTTCTTTTGTTATAAAACACATCTTGATGATTAAATGTTTTAACGGATTACATTATTCGTGTAAGACATGTGTTTATTCAAATCGTGCAATACACGAGTTTTTAAAAGATGTAACTATTTTATTACTTAGTAAATAAAATTATATTTAGTCAACCCGATTACACGGGTTCTAATCTAGTTATCTATAAGTTAAACAAGTTAAGTCGAGTCACAAACTCTATCTATTGAAATTCTCTGTAAGTTAAACAAGTTAAGTTGAGTCACAAACTTTATCTATTGAAATTCTCTTAAAGTAAAACGAGTTGAGTCTAGTGACAGACTTAACACATTACTTATTCTAAAAGTAAAAAAATGGTTATTATACAACATTTGTTATTTTTCAATAAATTGTTGTTTTTTTATTATCGTTTAAAATAAGTACGTCGGAATGGTACATTCAAAATTTTGTAAAACTTTAAATCTTAAAAAAATATAATAGAAAAACAAAATATGTCCAAAATTCTTTATAAACATTAAAATAACAAAAATAAATAAATAAAAAACAAAGCAACTTGAGTATTATTGAACCTTGAACCGGTCAGGGGGTTGGCGGGGATCGAACGTGCATCAAACAAAATGGGTAGAATGTTGCTACCACTAGGGGAAGAGATCAATTCTCTTCAAAACCCCGATTCACAACGTATATATAATTAAAGATGGTGATGGTGGTATTGTTCATATTGACCCCCATATTTAATCTTTAATAATATATATACATGCACACACGTATATAACTATACGGATGGTTCATGGTTGCACCTTGAAACACGTTAGATTGCAGGTTACTTGCATTATGTAACGTGTTTGTTTGTAACAAGTGTCGCATTTGTTTGTAAGAAGTAGCGGGTCAGATTACAAAGTAATGTATTGTTGGCAATTAGGCCAAGGGTGTGGATCCCTTTCCCCACCTTCACATCACCTCCACCTCACCACCTTCCCATTCCCCCATTAAGGGGTGTGGTGTCCCCCAGGGCCGGCCCAAAGGGCTTCAGACCCTAGGCCCAGGCCTAGGGCCACCCAAATTAAAAAGGCCTCCAAAATTTGATGTGTTTTCTTTATACTAGGTTTAGTTATTACGAGATAATACACTAAACAGCCCACTAAAAAGGAGCCCACTAAAAAGGCTTGCAATTGAAACAGCCCATTAGTCCATTACCCAAATTGAAAGGCCTACAATCATTAGCTATTATATTAATCGAAAAAGTGTTTTTAGAATAACTTGATTATGATAATTTCATCAAACAATTTGCCTCAATTAAAGCTAGAAAAATATTTTTTTTGAACATATACTATATCTATAAAAACATGTAACTTAATTTTTTTTTAACTACGCCAATTATATATATTTTTTTTGTTTTTAATTGCCTGTCCCAAGCCCGGGTAAAGTAGGTGGGTTTTGTTACTAAATATGTTGAAAATGATAATTTTCCAAAAGGGTCTCCACTTTGTACTTCGCTTAGGGCCTCCGAAAATGTAGGAACGGCCCTGGTGTCCCCATCCATCCTCTTCCAATAATATTAAGAGAGAGAGAGAGAGAGAGAGAGAGAGACAGAGAGAATAGTTGTTCGGGGAGCTCAAGGAAGAATAACCGTGGTCACCGAAATATCTTTAGGGGGCGGTGTTCCCCTTGGCCACGTCACCTCCCCAAAGCTTTCCCCCTTCCCACACCCCTTGGCCTTAGGGTTGTAAACCAACTGAAGCAAACGGAACCTTGTTAATGTTCATTTTTAGCATTAAACTTGTTCACGAACACGTATTAAACGAAATTTCTGTTCGTTCATTAAGGAATTAACTTGTTGACGAACGGTTCGAGAACATAAACGGACATACCATTTAAAAAAAATTCTTAATCTCAAGCATTAAACACAACTACCTTGTTAAACACTTGATAAAATAATCATAAACATAATTATCCAAAAATAAAGGCCCAACTTACACATAATAATTATGAACATAATTATCCCAAAATAATGCTTCAAATATCTAAGTTTCTAATGACTGAACATAAATTAAACAAAACAAAGGACCATGAGTGGCCTAAACGAGCATATTAGTGAACGTTCACGAACATAATTAAACGAACGCGACCTTTGATCGTGTTCATCATTTAATTAGTCGAACGTAAACAAACTTTCCGTCGAACGGTTTGCCAAACGTCTGGTTCGTTATGTAACGGGTGGTAACAGGTCAGAGTTTGTAACAACGGACATCACATTTGGTTTGTAAGAAGTAGCGAGTCAGATTGCGGATTATGTAGTGTTGGGCCGTTGGCGATACATCAGCGTGTATGTGTACATGTACAAAACTCCCGCAGCATCGCACAGCCCTAACTCTCTGGTTAAATCCTAATACAAGTAAAGTGATGAATAAATAAAATACAAGATCTAGAATTATTAATGCTAAATCAATTAAATTAATAAACAAAAAAATTAAAGATATTTTGATGTGCTTTCATAATTTCATACTTTTGACCAAAAAGTTCAGCTTGCCTAAATTTTATGCTGGACTGCTGGAAAGTAACTAGACCATATGCCACTATTTGAAGTACTCGTATTCTTTAATTATTTTATTTTTTTCTCACATCTTCCCAAACAACAAACATGGAGCTGTATCCTTCGTATAATGATGGATGAAGACTTTCTTCACTTTGCTATGGTTGCAAAACATGAAGGGTCACATTAAAAGGACGAGATGGTCGAAAAAATAACGGATGCAGGCCTTCTGCAAAAATATAATGAAAAGATAGATAGCCGAAGGGCCAATGGACCCCTCGTACTCTCTCTAGTTCCGTGGGTGGTCAAGAGAAGTTAAAGACGATGTCGGTGATGGATTCCAATTTCTTTTTGGTTGTTTTGTCATCTATAAGCATTACAAATTCAAATTTTAACTTCTTTGACGAATTCAAGTTCTTTAATAATAATCCACATACCATCCACACACCTCAGTTTTTATGATTGAATGCGATGTTCGTGTACACATTTGTTTCCTATGCACATAAAGAATCACGATCAACGTCGTAACAACACAACAGACATCGTAACAACACAACAAGTGTAGTCAACTTTAAACTATCGTTTACAAAAAATATTCAACTATTAGAATTCTTAAAAGTAAATAACAGCAAGCAGATTGCCACAATGTATAATTGTCTTGAGAAAATAACTTTTTAACTTTTATGCCAGTTTTTTTCAGCCCATCTTCAAGTCACAAATTTAAAATGAAACCCCAAATTGAGTGATCTTTTTAACCGGGTCGTCAGATTATTTGTTTTATCAACTGACTAAGCCTACTGAGTTGAAATCTGCTTGAGCCCTTTGGTGTTTTCTTATTTAAATATTCTTTTTGGCAGAAAAAAATATCACAAGAAATAAAATATAACAAAACCAAATTAAATAATAAAAAACAACTCCAACCAGAGTAATAAAAACAAATAACAGTCTGTATGCAAATATGCATCAACCTGACACCCAAACTCCAACCAGATGTAGAAAATACCATCTGTAAAATCCATATATCTATACCCAACCCAGACTCTTATAACGCCCAAATTGGAACACAAAGTGACCGACCCGACCCGTAACCATCACACAAACCAAAAACCCAAACACGATAGACTGACTCCACTCCTGGATGAAAAGCGCATCCTTACTCTTCTTTCTTCTCGGAATCAGCTGGTTTGACTTCGTCAACCTTTTCAGCCGCATCCTCTTTGACTTCCTTGACTTCGACTTTCTCTTCCTCCTTTTTCTCTTCATCCTTTTTATCTTCAACACTTAACTTCTCAAGAAGACCAGCAGCATTTGTAGCATCTTTGTTCTCTTCCTTGCCTTTTTGAGACTCGGCCACTTCTTGAAACGTTTCCATAAACTTTTTGCAATCTGTAATTCGAAAAATAACAAAACAAATTACACAAAATATACAATATAAAACAAAATAAAGAACAATTGAAGATCGACTACAAACGCATGTTATAAACTAATGCAAAAGAGGGATGATCAGCATTGAAACTGTGATCATATGCAAGAAGTGGGATGGAAAATGAGACGTAGCAACGAGGGGCATGAATGTTGGGAGAAGTCTAAGTTAGCATTCAATGTTAGAATGCAACCCACGCCTTTTGTTACAACCCGACACCAAGATACAGAATACGCAATGGTGTGTTGTTCGATATCGAAGAGGTTGCGAACGTCACAATGTCATAACTTTAACAAGGACAGGGGCCCTCTTCATGTTTTACCAACATCTACTTCCCATCACCAAATCTTGCTCAGACCTTTTACTTGCAACATCATTTCAATCCCAGTTTAGAAGATTAAATTTACCAAACACAGTATTTAAAAAACACATCAAAAGAGAACAACAATTTCAAAATAGTAGAAGTAAAAACATAGGATCCTATGTAGTTAATATCCTGATATATCAAGCGATATATCAGTGATATATCGGTTATCGGTCCCCTGCCGATACAGCGCTACAAAATATGGTCAGAATATCGGTACAGATAATATCAGCAATATTGTCCGATATTTGAAGGATATAGGACCAATATTTGATCGATAAATCACCGATTTTCCCGATATCAGTACCATTCTTCTTATTTCTACCATTCATTTTTCTTCTTATTGATGCTATTAGTGTTTTAAGTCTTAATTGTTAGTTGTTACTGTTAAATGTTAGTGTTTTAAGTCTTAGTCAGCACTTACTTGTTACAATTGTTAAGTGTTAAATTGCTATATATATAAATTTAGCATGATATTAAAATGACCGATATCCCACCGCAATAACCGATATCTCAAATATCGGCCCTTGACCGATATCCGATATTTTACCGCATTAACTACTTAGATAGGATCAGTGTTGTAAAAATTGAGATTCGGTAGGCTACCGATTGGATTTCACCTAATCAACCCAAATAATCAGTGGAGGTCAAAGACAGTCCTAATATTTCCTAATCGGTTCAAGTCAGTACCTTGGTTTTAACTCAATCCATGAACTAACATGTTAATGTTTGAACTTCTAAGTACTTGATTTGCTATGTGTAGGTTTAATTGTTTATGTTTGAAAAATACTATATTAACTTTGATGTATTTATGTTAACTTTTGAAGTATTATATTCATACAAAATTTAAAAATTACATATAAAATTTCCAATCCAATTAATCCCTATTAATCGCCAGTCGGTGCCCCATCGCCCGACTAGGACCTTCATAGGATTATTCATCTATCGTATTTATCAAACTAGTAATCAAACACCTAACTTAAACTCACAAACACAACTAAACAACACAAATCAAAAGCTCAAAACACTATACAAAACCAACAATATACAGTTAACCAAAAGCAAACTTACTCTCAACTGAAGCAAATCTGATACAAAACAGTTCATCCTTAAGTTCACCATCAGCAAAATCAGCAGCATGCCACACACATGACTTATCATTACCAGCATGCTCTTGAACAGACATAGTAGGAATAACTACAACATAATAACAACAAAAAATTCAAATCAGATGCATAAAAACTTATTATAAGCATTTACAACTAACACAAGCATATAACTACACTATTCAACAATACCTAAATGATTAGCACAGATCTTTAGGGTTTTCGATTGACGCATAACCAAACGAACTTTTTCAGTCTTCTTATGCTTCAAAAACCTAACCGATCCAGCACCTCGTTCCTTCCACTGGTTTCCATCTTTATCAAACCGATACAACTTCGCTTTACTAAATAATATCATAATCAAACAGTTAGAAACAGTATTCAAAGCCGTAAACTGGAAAACGAAATAAACTAGATCTAGAGTAGGATATTATTACAGATCTAGAATAGCGTCTTCGTCTTCTTCACCGGTACTGACGGCGACTTCTTCAAGCTTGATGATCGGAGCGACCTGAGCTCCGGTGTCTTCTTCTTCGGCGGCGGTGGTTTCTTCCTCCTCCTTGTGGTCTGGATCGTTGCTGGCCATTGGATTGAGAAGAGAGAGGATGATGAAAATGTGGATTGAACGGTGGAGAGAGAGTGAAATCGGCTGTTATGGAGGAAACGGCGGCGAGATGTGTTGAGGGTTATGAGTGAATGAGGTGAAGGGGTTTTTGTATTATGAATTGGGCCTGTTGGAAGCTTTGGGCCTTGGGGTGGTTTGGTTGAAGTTGGTACATGGATACAATACAACCGGTTTCTAACCCGACCCGATTTACACTGCCAAGCCAGTTTGAGCCAAGCGGGTTTTAACCCGACTCAAACTGCCAGTTTGTATACCGATTTCCTTTCTTGTCACCTAAACGGGTTTTAACCTGATCAAAAAAAAAAAAAAATACTGGTTTTGGGTACCGGTTTAGGACCTAAACCGGTTTCAACCCGACCTAAACCGATTTGAATAGGGTTTGAATATTTTTCACCCAAACCAGTTTATGGCCCGAGCTGTTTTATCCTCAAACTGGTTTTGACCAAAGCTGACTAAACTGATTAGATTTATGACACAAACAGGTTTGGCAAAAAAAAAAAAAAAACGGGTTTGTGCACCTCTATTCACAGATATTAGTTTGGTTCAGTTCTAGTCAGGGGCGTAGGTTAGAAGGGGTCGGGGGGTTGACCCCCCGAACTTTTCGCTCACTAGTGTTAAGTATGCAGCTTTCGTATTAAATTTTTTGGGTATATACATTGTCGACCTTCCGGTTCTATAGAAATTTTTGGGTATATACGTTTTCGACTCTCCCCCAACGGTCGGAAATCTCAAGCTTCAGCACTGGTTCTAGTGTCACTTTTGGGAAGTGGTAAATTTTATTTGTAGTTTATAATTTGTATAGTCAATCGGTTTGATACTATTGGATCGTGTTTATTATGATATTGAATTATATTGATTAACATGAATGGTTTGTGTAGTTTGTATGTGAATATATTGTTGTTTTTCGGTTCTAGGTATCAGTGGCGGATCTAGAAAACTTTCATAGGGGTAACGTTTTATAAGAAAGGGGTAACGAAATCGAAAAAACGTTAAAAAAACGTCAATTTTTTCCAAAATTTACACTACCGCCCGAGTGCCAAGGGGTAGCGGAGGCTACCCCTTATGATAAGGTACATCCGCCCCTGCTAGGTATGGCTTACATGTATTGTGTGTTGTGTGTTGGTTATAATAAACGTAAAATATTATAATTGCTTAATTACTCAAATTTGTAATACTAGTAGGTTATAGGTTTATGTGCTCATGCTCTACAGCAACTTAGCAATTGTCTTTATTTAAAATATAGATATTGTATGAAGATGACTAGAAATTTTAGAGTGCTATAGGATGATTTGGATTCATTGGGTTCTTCTCAAGTGCAACGTTTACGCGTGGCAAACAAAGATGCATCGGTTGCCGACTAGAATTGAGTTAGAAAAAAAAAAAGCAACGTTAGCGTCGGGAATACGGTCTGTGTCATGTGTAACGAAGGATGTGACTCGGTTAATCACATATTCACAGTCTGCTCTAATGCTATGGAAGTTTGGTGGAGGATTGGATTGTGGTGTAACCTTGTGCCTATCTTCGCCTTCTACATTCAAGATTTGCTAAACTAATACACAGGAGCAGCAGGGGGTAAACGAGGTAAGAGGATAGTTCAAGGGATCATGATCATGGCGTTATGGTGTATTTGGCTAGCGCACAATGACAAGATTTTTAAACAGAGGAGTATCAAGACAACGGAGATTGTTTACAACATTAAATCGACATGTTTTTTGGTTCAAACATAGGTTTGGTTGTAACAGTCTTGATTGGAATGAATGGTGTAAGAATCCGATGTACATGATATAGTTGGTTTGGCATCAGTCCATGCCGCTTGTCCGTTTTATTGAAGTTAAATGTTCAAAAAAAATTAGATATTGTATAAAAATGACTATAAATTTTTCACCCAACATAGTAAAATCTTTATTGTGATACAAATTATATCTTTTATTACCATATATAAAAACGGGGTCATGATAAGACGGAGACATGTATGTCAATTGAAACACCATGTCCATTGAAGGGTCAAGTGTTCCATACATTATGAGCTTCTATACTTTTGATACTTAATACAAGTTCAACTTGATAGACATTACAACATATATATAATAAAAGTACCAACTTGATAAACATTTATATTTGTTATGAATGTATGCGCGGGGCCTATACGTAGTGGCATTACATAGTACATGCAGGATAGTGGGTCAAACACGACACACGTATTTACAGTTTTACACAAACAAGATCCGTTTAAGCATTTTTTTTTTTAATTTTTTTACATGTTAATACTTTAAAATTATAAACATTTCTTTTAACTTTAACATTTTAGCATAAAATACTAGTCGTTTTAAGTTATGAGATAAAATATCTATTTAATAGCTGACATGTTTCATTCATTGAAACTATCTATTTTTTTGTTTTCTCTGTCTTTATCTTCTACTTAATTTTGAATAATTAATTTTTAATTAAAGTTTTTATTTTCTACTTAATTATAGATAATTATTATTAATTAAAGTTAATTATTATATCGTTATCTAAATAAAACATCAATCTATATTTATATTTATATTTATCTATATATATATATATATAGGGAAGGGTTCTTTACAGAACCTCACTTTTAAACAGAACTTGCAGAACTAATTTGGACCATTCATTATATTTTAGTTTTAAAATTTAAAAACTAAATAAAAAGGGTATATTAGTAATTTGTTAAATATTTTACTCTTTTTAATTAATTCTTTATTCTCTTTCCCCTCTCTATCTTTTACTAATCAAATGAATATTTAGGTTTACAGATTTACACATTGATAATTCAAACCAATGATGGGTTACATACGTGTAATTAACCTATTTGCATATATGTGAATCTTCAAACTAATCGTCAATTTCTTGGAACCATTCACCTATATATATATATATATATATATATATATAATCATTAAAATTATCAAACACACTAGTTTACACAAATGTAAATAACAAAAAGGATATGTGTAATAAATCTATATTAGCTGGCTTACATGTATGTAAATATTGGATTACACATACAAAGTATTTTTATGTGTGTGTAAATAAGTAGTTTACACATATATGTAAATGTGTAGTATACACATGTGTAATTTGCAGAAAACATATTACTTATTTAAAAAATATTTGAAGGGAAAAAAAGAATTAGCAGGTTACAGACTAAGGAAACGAGGAATAAAATATAAACAAACATTTGAAGCAGAAAAAGAAATTGAATCAATGTTATTTAAAGAACTCAAATACGATATTCCTTAAATTAACGTGAATGTGTGAATTTGTGCATCCCATAATAATTAATGGAGGATTTTTTTATCAAGAACGAAGATTCGAACAAAGATAAAAGTGGAAATTTAATGATTCATGCGATAAAATGGAAAAAAAAAAAACCAAACCGTTCACAATGAAATAAATCTGGAGTTTTGATATCATTAGAGATGAACAATGAAAGAATTGCAGGCTGCAAAAGTATGGTTGTAGCCAATTATTTTGATGTAGGGTTCGGTCGTATGGTTTCTTACGAATATTTAGAACGATAAATAAAATGGTCAAAGAGAGAAAAAATAGGGGGAGGTTATGGAAACAAGAATCAAAATCTCAAAATTGCCCTTACACAACTAAATAATTTTCCATAAGCTTCTATTTATTTACCAAAATGCCATTATTATTTAAAACCATTGATCGAATGATCTAACGGTCATGATGAGTTCTGTAAGTTCTGAAAAATTTAAGAGTTCTGAAATGATCTTGATCCTATATATATATATATATATATATATATATATATATATATATATATACTAGGTGTACACCCGTGTAAATACACGGGTTTGTTCTAATAACGATCGGAATCAAATACTAAAATACATATTATAATATATTATAATATACATATTTAAATTCTACACAATAATAGACAAAACCTATTACAATTGTAACAATCAGTTAGGAAGCAAATTGGCATAATAAGCTATATATTAATGTAGTGATACACAGTCAATAAAAGCCCCTAAGCTTCTTTGCATTCAAAGTTTTATTCCAAATGAACATATAGTAAACGATGATGGGTAATATAGTAAACTTACCTCCCTAAAAACAGGAAATTGAAAGTTTCTAGCGAGCTCGAGTTGTTTACAGACTTCATAGAAGTCAGAAAGACTTTCAGCCAGTAGAAAATTTGATTATATGAATAGGTCGATTCGGGTTATAAGTTACCCCTAACAGGTCAAAATCATAAATAAAATAAAGAGTAGCTTAAAATATAACATGGGTTAAAACTCGCCCATGATGTATATTTAAATTTAATATACAAACCACCTATAAAAATTTGTACAAAAAGTTTTTCGGGTCAACATGATTTGCCATATCTAATAACCATATTACAAAGTGAAAGGTTTGTAAATCAAAATTAATGATTCAAGATGTAACGTGATTAACGGCTCGTTTATATATATCCAAAGCTTTTATGGCTTCATGTCTTGGCATCTCAAAAAACTGACATCGCGAAAGATCGAATCTTGGTTATTTTTTGAAAAATATAAATGAAAGTTACAAGAAGGGATGATGCTTTTTAATGCAAGTAAAATCACCTTATCATAAGATTTATATTTCCATCGTTAATTGCACAATAAATTTAAAAGCTCTCTTTGAGTACCAAAGCTAGCGCGTATTGTACAACATAATTACCGATAGCTGCTCCTTCAGGCTGCATAAGAAAAAGGGAAAAAAAAACTTGTTAAAAGGGGTTAAAGCTGCCTGGTGACTATTTTTAATGCATACAACCTACCAAACTGGTTTTTCATCCCAAAGACTTAGATTATGATTATAGTAATAGTGCTTATGTGATCACAATACACACGCTATACTAATTGTATAAGTTTTAAAAAATGAACAGAATATTGATTGAAACGAACCTTGCATGCCATAAGACGGTATAAGAGCTGCTGTAAAGAAGGCAACTGCTCCAATAGTTTTTCACTATCCAAATCGCGTGTTCCGCTATAGCCCTGCATATTATAAGTAAACATGTTTGAATAACATAAGGAATTAATTTTAAACCTATTATTATTTAGTTAAAATAAAATTAAATAAATGTGTTTGTTGTTGGACATGGATCTGTTTACAACTGTAAGATACATTCACATAAGTAACCAATCGGGCTTGAATCGTCCTTAAAAGTAGCTAACTACAAAACACGCAGCTCTTCCGTGAAAGCAGGATCACCCTCCCGCAACGCCCTATGGATAACTATCAATGTCTTCAATGCCACCTGATAAAGTAACAAATTTACATAAAATAATCAGTCTACATACCTCAACACTGCTGCCATGAATTTTAAGTAGGATGACTTTTTGTCAACCATTGAATTGATTACAACATTTTCTCGCTTGTTGACATCTTCGTGAACTAATACCCCACCCCCCAATATCTCGATGAAAACAAACAATCATCAAAAAAGATTTGCAAAAAAATGTTAATTCAATCAAAAATATAAACATAGATAAAAAAATGCAACCTAAACATACCAAAATCAACCGTTAGCGAGCTGAGTCGAGCCAAGCCTAGCTCGAGCTTGGCTCAAACTCAAACCAAGCTGGGTCGTCTCGAGCTTTAATTTAAAAGTGAGCTAAGGTTTGAGGCTCGAGCTTGACTCGAATTAAATTCTAGACGGCTCGGCTCGATTTAGCGCGAGCTAACCTAGAACAATAAATTAACTGATAAAAGTGAGCTAAGGTTTGAAGCTCGAGCTTGACTCGAATTAAATTCGAGACGGCTCGGCTCGATTTATCTCGAGCTAACCTAGAACAATAAATTAACTGATGTGATTAACAGGCCATACAAATTACCCATGTTCACTCAATTAGGTAAATACAACTTTTTTTACAACAAAAAACAAAGTCAATACAAAGTCAATTAGGTAAATACAACTTTCTTAGTTATAAAAAGGTTGTCTCACTTAGGCACAAGCCCGAACAATTGTTCATGGTATATTTTGTGCATTAGCAAGCTGTACATACGGTTGTTTATTTAGTAAATTGTATATAGAGCTTATTTATATATAAATGTCAAGTTCATGTTGATACGAACCTATGAAATGACCCCGATCTTGAATTTCCCGACATGCTTCCTTGCTCCACATACCAAAATTCTGTCTCTTTGAAGCTATCCAATATTTCCTATAATAAACAAAAAAAAAAGGCAATTTTGTTAACAATCGCAAATTTAAAAAGAATCATATCTTGATGAGAAGAAAATGGTGTTTTGGTCTTACCAACAGGAGCGCGTCGAGCTTCTTTAACGCTGGAAGGTTGATATAAATATCCGACCTTGGTCGGCTAGACATCACCTCCATGGCTTTTTCGTTCTGTAAACTATGTGACATTGAAAAGTAAACTAATAATTACATAAAATTTCGCAACATATAATGCCAAGTGAATTGAAAAGAAACTAATTTTGAAATTCAAGCAAAATTCATATCATCTGAAAAGTTAAAGCATTTATTTCCTGTTAATGGGTCATAACTCATAACTATGTGATGATTATGTAATGATTTTGTAACCAAAAACTGCAGATAAACTAATTCTAATGCAATAAAAACTCACCCAAATCCATAGGTTCATGACTCTCAAGGTTATCTTCTTCGGTTTCAAACGACGATCTTAGTTTCGGCGCTCGTTAGGGACCTACGCGCCTACAGTAACGAAAGCAACATACCGTTATTATATTGACTATTTGACATCTTATGTAGCAATACCAGTTGGCACCATCTTTTGCTTCTTCAAGCACAAAGAGCTACAAAAATATACTTAATTGAAATTGATATGATATGGACCAAAGAAGTGTGTTTAAAACGCAATAAAAATGCTGATGTTTGTACCTGTTACAATTCCAATAAGGTCTGGTTCCTTCTTCTATGTAGTGAGGACATTTCCATTGCTTGTTTTCTCTCACTTCTTCCATTTCTGCCACAACATTATCTAATGATGCCAAAACCTTCACAAAGTTTCATCATATATAAAGTTTAGATATGGCCATGATCTTAGAGTTACATTCACCATACCTGACCTTAAGGCAAACTCGACAAAGTACACCGTTGGTCAAATGACACACTGAGCAATCGGTCTTACCTGAGTTCAAAATGTGAGATCACAAATAATCAAATCCATATTGAAACGTATACAGTGAAGTATGCACTAACCTAGGCATGGTTGATCAAAAATCAGAGTAAGTGATATATACTACTGCTGTTATTAAACTTCTTATTCTGCTGTTGTTATTATTATTATTATTCATATTATTCTGCTGAGACATATACATAGTGATATTTACTAATGCTGTTATTAAACTTCTTCTTTATAATGTACCTTTTACATTTTAACCCATTCTGTTGAGTCTGTTTATGTAATTCGCCCTGGTTATTACCTCCAAACGACGCGGTTTTCCTCCGATTATTATTGATTTGTGACTGAACATAACCAGAAGGCTTCATGTTCTGTTGCCACGTCATGTAACCTCTCTGAGACTACAACTAATTCTGATTACTGAAGTGATTCATTAACATCATCTGCTGTGAATGTGATTGACTCATCAACTGCAAATGATTCATCCCTTTGGACAAAAATGCAAAGTTTCGAAAAAAATGTGGAGCAAGAAGGAACTCACTGTCCATTTTTGGCATCTATTTGAAAGTACCAAAATGCCCTCTTCTAGTTCTGCAACAGATGTCTTATGGGCAGTAACAGAGGCATCATAGAAACCGCATGGTTCTTCTATAGAATCCAACAGAGCATTTAATTCTTTCGCCATTTCTTCAACCTGGATGAATATATAGAATTAAATCCAAAAAAAGTCAGTAAAAAATACTTGAATTCCAAAACACAAAACTTACGGTTCGACTTAGTTTCGGCGCTCGTTAGGGACCTACACGCCTTACGGTTCGACTTCGACTAAATAATAAAAAAATTATATTTTAACGACGATCTTAGTCATGTCTAAACCTCGTTAGGGACCTACGCGCCTTACGGTTCCACTTCGGGCTATATATTCAATTAATCCTTCCCATAAATCTGTTGAAGTTCACGAGTAGCCGCTTGAAAAGACTATGAAGAATGAACACAAATAACATCTGATCTTAATCATAATCGTCTACTCGATGTAAAATTAAACTTACCTTTCCAACTACGAAATGCTTTTTGATTGATCGACGAACCAGTTATGGTTTGGATCGCATCAAACAATAAACTCTCGGGTGTGCTTCTCAACTCCTATACTATTTGATAAATTGTTTTCCCGCTCTCAAAATATAAGTGATTGTTTGGGTGCTTTGTTTTGCAACCAGCATGACGTTCAAACTCGTAAGCATTCAGTGCCTAGCCCGAAAAAAAATATATTTAATGTAGTTAAAAACTATTTCAATGTATGAAATTACACAGAGAGTGAAGAATAGCTTACCTTAGTGTGATTACATGATTGACAGCCACACATGTAGCCAGAACCTTTTATGATTCGTCTGAGCTCCTATTTATTTGAAATAAAAACGTCATGGGTTAATAAAAAGACAGATTATAAATAACCTTTTTAATCATATTGTGTTACAGGTTACAACACCACCATTTTAAAACACCATTCTATAGACAAAATAAAGATACTCAAAAGTAGTTCATCTCAATACAACTTGCTGTGATCATATTAGGCATTGTTGTAATCAATTTTCATGTATATTCATATAGTAAGCAACTTGTATTCATCAATTAATTTTTCCGAATTTGGAAGAGCTCTTATTAATCAATTTTGAAAAAAGTATATCCATGGAACAACCACTAAAAAAGTATATCCATCAGTTTATTTATTTCTCAAGAAGTATGGCAACCTCTCACATCCATATCTTATTTTTGATATTTTAAAGTTAATCATATTAATAATTTCATCACCAGTAAATATAAATTGGATAAATGATATATATGTAAAATAAGGAACAGAGGTCTGCTACGGAAATTGGACGACATGGCATCTTGATTTCAAAAATATTCAGTAACACTTGTAAAGGCTTTCAGTTAAGTCAAGTCACTTAAGCTGTTACAGTTGAGAGAGAACCACAGTTATTATGAATTAAAAGTTGGCTAGATAAAGAGTGTCTTTCAAGTCATTCAATCCATTTGACCTATCTCATATTCATGAACTTGATCTGCTATATATTGTGATTAAAGAACTAACCATATGGAGGGTGATAAGGTTGTAAGCGTAGAAAAGTTTGTAAAGTACTGTTTATAACGCTTTTTGAAAGCTTCATGAATACTCTTCATGTCTAAACCTCTTCCTTAGTTTCTCAACCTGAAACAAATAGAAAAAAACAAAAAAAATATTGATTAGTAATACCACATAAACTTAACCAACACAATTAACCGAAATGAGAAAATATCAAGCACATACTTTGTATATACACTAATCAAACTTGATTACTAAACTACAATCAATGAAATTACCTTGTAATGAAACTACAATTAGATTATATGTATACTTTCCACTAAATATTAGTGAATATCCATAATAAAGAACATCTGAAACTCAATTAACTACATATGAACTTTTTCACGGGCATTTATCAAACACAATAAGTAAACATGGGGAATGTAAGTTTTAATTAAAACAAAAGACTTTCTCCAAAATATGTACTATTCATCTGCTTGCTCGTTACGAATAATTTCTTGAGCCATCCATTGAGGCTGCAAGAAATAAAACAAATCAGTGAAGGCAAACCAAGCATGTTTGACCTCAAAACGAATTCAGTTTCATAAAATGTATGTATTCCTTTTCATAATGTTTGTTGTGACAATGATGACTATTTGGGGAGATCGGCTTCAACTTCACCGTACATCTAAAATACAAACATTATAAACATTAAACATTATAAACCATACATCTAAAGATTGTGATGAATGTTGATGGAGATTCCAAATTTCAACCTGAAGTGAATTCAATCAAACATCAGCAAAATCACAATCACAATTAACACATCATTTAATTAAAGCATCTGTTCTCCAATCTCAAACCAACAACGTCCTCAATCGCTCTGAATATCCACTGCTCGTCATATAATTACCTCGAATTAGATGTAAACCTTCACTGTTACCACGAATCCACCATCATCGTCTTCATCAGCGGCCGACCTTCAAAGCCGCTGCAGTTTTTCAAAACCCTAGACACAACAGGTGTTGCCGCTGTGTTTCAAAACCCTCGTTAAATCGACATTAGGGTTTCAAGAATAATCGATTAGAGTTCGTATAAAGATTATTTAAAATCTTTGTGTTTGTTGTTGTTTGTTGACTCTGGTTAGGGCGGTGTTCCGGTTGAAGAAGGAACAGCGATCTGAGTTTATGTGTGTGTTTTAGGTGTGTGTTTTAAGAGAAAGAGAGAGAGAGAGGGGGTATTGAAATTATGGTTTGAATTATGAAGTTTTGAAACTGGATCCATATTTTGAAATTTGAAATTGGAGCCTTATTATATATTATGTTATTTAGATTTATATTTATATATATATCGGATTTATGACATCGGATTTATGACATCAGCAAAGTGAGGTGGCATCCAATGTGGCATACCTAATATGGTGACACATAAGCAAAGTGAGGTCATGCTCTAAGCTCCTTTTATAGATAGTATAGATAGGGAGCCGCTAGAATGAGAACCACCACGAGTTATGAGAACCGCGAGAACCACGTGCCATGGGGGGGCGTTGACCACGATTTTTTTTTACAACTAGATGCGTATATTTTAACAACATTCGTAAAAAAAAAATTCAAACGGCGCGCCCGAGGGGGTAGTTTTTTACATCCAAAGTTTGGTGTTTTTTCTTTTTTTTTTTTACAAACTTTGGGTGTAAAAAACTACCCCCTCGGCCCGCCGTTTGAAATTTTTTTTTACGAATGTTGTTAAAATATACGCATCTAGTTGTAAAAAAAAATCGTGGTCAACGCCCCCCGTGGCACGTGGTTCTCGCGGTTCTCATAACTCGTGGTGGTTCTCATTCTAGCGGCTCCATATATATATATATATATATCAAAATTTAAACTTCTAATTTCTATTAAAAGATATCAATTAATGGCACATGACATTTTCTCCCTTAACCTAAAAAAATTATTAAAAAACTTTTAACTAGGGCTGTAAATGAACCAAACGTTCGGCGAACAGTTCGTGAACTGTTCGGCAGGAAGTTCGTTTTTGTTCGTTTGTTTATTAAACAAACGAACACGAACAAGAAATTTCGTTCGTTTAGTTAAATGAACAAACATGAACAGAAGTCGTGTTCGTTCGTTTATGTTCGTGAACGTTCGGTAACGTGTTCGATAGTTCATTAGTGTTTTTAGTTTTTATATGTATTTAAATTGTCACACCCCGATATTTCCACGTATTACCGGTGGGCCCGGTGGGGAGTATCGTGACGTAGTTGATATCATCATAGACAATTAATCACAGTTTAAATGCACAGCGGAAGTCTAAAAGTAATTATACAAACCGAATTGAAAGTAACATAAATATTACACAACGGATTGTAAATGGATCCACAGGCGGATCAAAACAAAAGAAGTAATGTTCAACAGACTTAAAGTGATAAAAGCTTGCAAGACTCTTTATTTAATCACTCAGGAGTTCCAGCCCATTACGCTTAGTACCTGCACTTAACCTTTTTGAAAAATACGTCAGTTTACACTGGTAAATACAATTAACTGACTCTTTTGAAAACATCTAAGAAAATTTGATTTAAATGCACAAGGCACAATATTCTTTTATAACTTGGGACAATTATTTAAAAATAATCTTGTATACAGATTTATATGTTTGCCGTCCGTTTAGGACCCGGTTAGAAGAGCCGGATTAGATTAATAGACACACCACAAGTATATGCCCACAAGAGAGTGAGATACCGTTTATACATACGCAACTGTCAGGTGTATGCCTACACCCCGTGCTTAAGGCGTGGCCATTTCTAATGAATGAGCCGAGGATATCCATGACATGGTCATTAACCCCCCAAAGGCATTGCATCAAACAAAACAGATTAAATCGGGTTATGTAAATTTATTAATCACATTCCGATTTAAATAATTTGATACCCGACCAAGTGGTATTACTACAATACCGTATCCCAAGCCCGTGAAACGGAAAATAAGTTAAAAGTATTTACCTGAGCAAAATATAATTTTATCTCAGTCGTATATCAATCAGCAGTACAGGTAGCTTTTAGTGGGCTCCTAAATCTGGAACGAAGGTTTTTTTTTTTAATAACCTATTAGATTCCTAACGGGTCTTACTTAAGTTTAAACTCAGATCGGTTAGTTTTAATGAAAGGTTTGCGGTTCAAAACGCAAGATTAAGCGAAGACCGGATTAGAATGTGATTTAGACCCGACAAGTATGAAGACTTGTATAATATGGGTAAACTAAACACATCTTAGATTTTGAAGTGAAAATGATAAGGTTTGACTCGTTTCGGTTAATCTATGCAAACTAGTTACATAAACTGTACCGAACGCGAATATGCATAACGGGTAACCAAAAGAGTCATATACAGGTTCCACAAGTTAATATGCTTAAAATGTGTTATGATATCAGTAGGATATCTTCCATCATGCCCAAAACTAATTTAAAACCAATTTAAGCACTGAAATTGTATTTTGGTCATTTTAAAGTTTATAAAAGAGGTTAAATAGCAATCTGAGGTTCTGGTCTAAAATAATCAGTAAAAACATTTATTTTAACAAGTTACATCAGTAAGATATCATATATATGTGAACTAGGTTATTACCCGGTAATTTTTCGGGTAGGAAAATTTAATTTACAACAAATAAAAGTATAAAAATAATATTTTAACCTCTAAAGTATCCTCTTTCCCTTTCTCCACCATAAATTTTTAATTCCGTTTCTTAAACTTTTTCTTGTTGTAAACTTCACATCACTATTATACTATTTCCATTACACCGGTACAATACTTGCTATTGAATTCAATGCAGTAAGTAGTTACAAAACACTCAAAAATCTGTATAAATTCATTTTAAATGCAGTAAGTAGTTCCAAAACATTCAAACATCAGCCCTAGTTCAAAAAACAAACAACGCTTTCTTATTATTATGATATAATAGGAAATAGTCCCCCTATTAAAGACATTTACACACACATAAACAAATCAACTTAAAAAACACTTGCCTAAAATTTGACACAAATATTTTAATTATATAAATGTTAAACTACTAACGCAAATATTAGAGTACACTAAATAATTGAAATACATGAATGAGAAAAAATCACAAATCATTAAAGATTTCTTTAACCGACCTGGACAGTCTATTTTCAACCCGACCATCTTGCCACCTCCATATTCTATCTTCTTCAACCTATATTGAGTGTGGAAATAAAGCTTTTTGGACTAAATGAACTTACCCATCAACACCTTGGTCACTGAATCAACTGAGTTAACACTTTTGAGGACGAAAAAGGTTATATATCGAAATGTCATTGCAGGTAGTTGAAAGTTATATAATGATGTCGGAATAGGAGTAAAAAAATGACGATTTCAACCCCAAACCCAAATGGACCCATTATCCTAACCTACCCGTGTTACATAAATTGTTAAACAAACGTCAGCATACTAATTCTCGTTCCACAATTATTTGTCTAGTGCTCTTTGTTATTCCTTGAAGCAGACATTTTGCTTCATTGCCTCTCAAATGCAAGAGCTAAAAACAATCCCTTCTCTAGCATGTAGGAGACCACTTTATAGTTATAACCTTCAGAACAAATAAGTAAAAAAGGTGAAGTTGACAGGAAAACATATAGTAAGCGAAACATATTGAGAAGCATATACAGTAAGCATTAGGGGTAGAACAGGTTGGGTACCGGGTCAGAATGGGTACGGGTTTAAAGAAACAATTTTAAATGCGGGTAAAAATGGGTTGTGCTAAGTTGACCAACAAATTTTGTCCATCAGTTTTTTTATAGATATAAGGCGTAAACTACCGGTTGTCACAACCAGACAGTTGACAAAATTTAATTATCAATAAAGGAAAGTCATTAACTTGTATGCAAGGGAAATGAACATACCTTAGTGTGCAATGAAGTCCTATCCAGCATAAATCCGAACACCATGATACCCGCTCAATTGTTCTCCAAATACGTTACTACGACAAATTTAAACAACAACAACCATACCCAGTAAATCCCACAAATAGCAAAGCTACTTATAGGGTCTGGGGAGGGTGGGATGTAGACAGACCTTGCCTCTGTCCATATGGATAGAGAGGCTGCTTCCAGAAGAGACCCTCGGCTCCAAGACGAACAACATACCAACACATCAAGTCAAAGAATATAGACAAATAGAATATAGGAAAAAAACAGTCACCTATACCAAGAAAGTGATCAGAGTGACACAGTATAATGTAAATCATGTATAATAGCATACAACCTCATTCCGGCATAAACACAAGAAGTCAATCGCTGGTAAAGTCACTTAAAGAATAAGAAAAACCTACGTCCCAAAAATACCCCTAAGACCTTACTGCAATATCCTCTAGAAGTCCTTAACTCTAATCCTACGCCTCCACGAAGTCCTATCTTGGACCATGTCCTCGGAAAGATGCAACTCTAGTAAATCATGCCAAATCTGCTCTTCCCATGTCAGTTTGGGTCTGCCTCTTCCTCTCCTCCCCTCCACAGTAAGAGTTTCCACCACTCTAACTGGTGCCGTCATTTGCCTCCGCTTCACATGCCCAAACCATCTCAATCTCCCCTCCTTAATCTTATCCGATATACTAGCCACTCCTAATCTTTCCCTAAAAACCTCATTTCTTATTCGATCCAACCTCGTGTGTCCACACATCCACCTCAGCATCCTCATCTCTGCTACCTCCATCTTGCGCGCTTGTGTCTTCTTGATAGCCCAACAGTCTATTCCATATAGCATAGCTGGCCTAACTGCTACCCTGTAAAACTTCCCCTTTAGTTTAGTTGGGAATCTCCTATCGCACAATACTCCACTTGCTGCCCTCCATCTACACCAGCCAGCCTGTATGTGATGGGTTACATCACTATCTATGTCACCATCCCTTTGTACAAACGACCCCAAATACTTAAATTTAGTTGCCTGTGGGACCAATTGATCCTCAATGGTGATTTGGGTGTCATCGTAATCGGCTACACCACTGAAATCACAGTGTAGATACTCAGTCTTAGAGCGACTAATCCTTAGGCCCTTGCCCTCTAGAGCGACTCGCCACTCCTCTACCCTCGCGTTCAGGCGATGTTTAGTTTCTGCAATCAACACAATATCGTCTGCAAAAAGCATGCACCACGGGACTGGCTCCTGGATCAACTTGGACAACTCATCTAAGACCACCGCAAAGAGAAAAGGGCTCAACGCAGACCCTTGGTGGAGTCCTACCTCCACAGGAAAGGAGTTTGTATCCCCTACAGGCGTGCGGACACTAGTTTCCGTTCTATCGTATGTATCCTTAATTATGTCAATATACTTCCCAGATAGCCCTCGACCCTCCAAACTATCCCAAATCAGTTGTCGTGGGACAGTGTCATATGCCTTTTCAAGGTCGATGAACACCATATGTAAATCTTGCTTCTTCGCTCTATATTTTTCCATCAATCTCCTTAGAATATGTATCGCTTCTGTAGTTGACCTCCCTTTCATAAATCCAAATTGGTTTACTGAAACATGTGTTTCTCTTCTAATTCTAGTTTCAATTACCCTCTCCCAGAGCTTTATAGTGTGACTTAGTAGTTTGATTCCTCTGTAGCATAAAAAAGTAGCATAAAAAAATATCATGTTAGGGGCAGTTACATATATTTCCCTATTAACTCTACTAATTACATATATGCCCAACCCAAAAATTAAATTACATAAGTCCCCATCCTTAAAACCATATAATATCAAATTTACCAATTTGAACATATTTTATTAAAAACAAATAATAATATGTCTATTTTACCTCTTTCTATTAAAACTTAAAAATAACAAATTTACCAAACTATAACCAGTTCTTTTTTTGTTCCAGCTGCAACCAAACACAAAAAAATATGTCCTTTTAAATCCAATCGATTCCAAATAACTTCGGTTTGGATAACGCCTCCAACGGTCTTGAATGTACATACAATAGAACTACCTTGGTGTTACTTATTCCATAGAATTAATGCAAATAGAACTAACATAAAGTTGAAAAAATACGCTTATATACTTAAAATAATTATAAAAACAAAAATACCCCAAACTTCCCATCGTTCCTTTCTTGACTTAATGGTTCTCTTATGTTGTATGATTCCATATCAGCTTGGAAATGCTTGACATCTTAAAACACAAAAACTTGACAAAAGTACCATAACATGTAGATCTTGAGACGACCTGTTGCTTCAATAAATTATTCAAGTGGTAGAGGGTTCAGAATATCTATCAAAGCTTGAATGGCCCACATGTCCGACCGAGGGTAGTGATGACTGTAAAAATAAAGTATCTGATTAAGTCAGCACCCACCTTCCATATAATCAAATCGACATAATCTTGTTATATTACTTAGAGTATTTAGATTCTTAGGTGTGATTACATACAGTTTAATGTGATACATCTTAAAACCTTCAAGATTTCAGTTGGAACAAATTGTACCTAGTTTCAGAATGGTCAACAGATGGTCTCAATAACCCAATATGACAGTATTTATGTTGGTGCATGCGTCTGTCGACTTCGTCTTGTATCGAGTCTTGTATGTATATAGATAGGTCAGGGCACGTAGTTCGAGAAAACTGTCAAAATTAGGTTAGCAGGTAAGTTCACACGAAATTACAAAGTGTAATTTCGCTTGAAATCAACAAGTGATTTCAAACGAAATCACCTTGCTAATTCCGCTTGAAATAGTAATTCCGTGTGAAATGGTAATTCCGTTTGAAATGTAATCTCGTTTGAACTGGTTCAAGAGGAATTACATTGCCTATATATAGGAGTGTCCTGATTTCGTTTGAAGAGGTCTTGCGTGTGTGATTCCGGAGCCGAAGTGCTGCCGAAGTGTCGTCTCGCTGTAAAACTTTGTCAAATCAATCAGAAAGACAATTAAAGTGTATATCTAGCTGAATCGAACTCGATATGTCTGTTTCCGCCTTTCATATTGAGTAGAACGCCTCTGAACGACTTGTTTCGGTCGGTAAAACGATCCTACAAGTGGTATCAGAGCTCAGGAGGAGGAGTTCTACCGATTTCAGCTTGATCTCATCTGATTTTCTAATTTCTACATCTTCTTTTCTAAATTAAACAAGTTTTAACGGACAAAATGAATTGATCTTTTGATATATTGTGTAAAATACAGTTTTAACAAACCCTTGAAAGTTTTAGACCTAAATTCAGTCTAAAAGTGACAAAATTGGACCAAAAAGGTGATTTCGTTTGAACGAACATCTAATTTCATTTGAAAAATTGAGGTTATTTCACACGAAATAACTAATTCCGTTTGAAACATCTCAAGCGAAATCAGTGATTTCGCACCAAATCGGTATTTCGTGTGAAAGTGATTCCGTGGGAGTTGTTATTTCGCTTGAAATTGTTGTGCAGGTAATTCCGTTTAAGAGTGCTATTTCATCTGAAAGTGTCATTTTTGAAAAACTTGTTACCGAAACATGGAAGAGGAATTTTATAACGCATTTGCTACCCTGACTACTCCTACTGACATTGCTAAGAACATGAACATGGAAAATGAAACTGGAACTTTGCAAAAACCCCCGAAGCTCATGGGCATTGAAGAGTATTATGGTTGGAAAGATAGGTTTGAAAACTGGGTTCAAGCTAATCATTTGAGATCTTGGGAGTGTGTTGAGAAAAAGTATGTACTACCACGTACAGACTTGGGAATTGAAAAGAAAATTTATGAATTTACGGATAAAGAACGAGACATGTACAAACCAGAAAAGATGATGATTAGTTTACTCCAACAAGCTATCAAAGAAGACATATTCGTATTGCTTCAACATGATAAGACTTCACGTTCAATTTGGGAAGCACTTCGAATTAAGTTTGAGGGAAGCGAGAAGATGATCAAGAGCAAGAAAGCATTGCTAAAGAAAGAACTTGATTTGTTTTCGAGTTTTCCGGGAGAAGATACTAAGAAATTGATCGAAAGATATTGTCACTTAGTACGGTCAATGTCATTGTTAAACATCAACAAAGATCGTGAGGAATGGGTCGACAAATTGGCTGATGCTTTACCTCAGAAAGAATGGGGTACATTTTTGATGATACTAAAGAATAATGGAGAATATGAAGGATTGACAATTTCCTAGTTCATTGAAAAGATTGAAGGATAAGATCTTGAACAACAAAAGATTGCAAGAATGAACAATCCAAGTCCACAACAAGATGTAAAAATGTACTTCAAAGGGAATGTTCAGAATGTCGAAACAAGTCCAAAAATCCAAACTGCTTTCAGTGTTGAAAACTCATCTGGATCAGTCAATCAAAGTCCAAGCAGCAATAGTGGTTTTTCTTCATATCCGAGTGTTAATCCGAAAGCTTCAAGCTCAAGTCATCAATTTCAAAGATCAAACAGCAACAATGGTCATGTCTTAAATTGCAACATCGCTTTGCATCATCAGAATTGTCAAAATTTTTCTGAAGAAGTTGTCAAAATTCATATGGGATTACTTGTTACAGTATTGGAATCATATGAAGGATTGGTTACCGGAAGGATTGGAAATCCTATGTTGACAAAAGAGGATTATGATCAGATAGATGCTGAAGAAATGGAGCTGATGGATATAAAATGGTGTTTGGCGAGTGTGTTGAGGAGAGCTGAAAAGTTTAAAATGATTACAGGAAGAGATGATTTCTTGGATGCAAAAGTTTCTACTTTGTGTTTTGATAAATCTAAAGTTACTTGTTTTCGATGCAGGGAGAAAGGTCATTTCAAGAGGGAATGTACTAATCGAGAAGCAAGTGAAGCAAAGAATCCCATTGGTGGCAATGATTATAATCGAAAAACCATATATCAACAAATTGCTCATCAACCGTATCAACAAAAGGAACCACAAACTGCTCATGCTAAAATGATCGTAGAAGCGAATAAGAAAGCTTATTATGGTATAATCGATCAAGATGATGAGAAAGTTGCTGAAGGTTTCAGTTGGGATAAATACATTCCACCTGATTCCAAAAAGGCAGCTCTCATTGCATAAATAGTTCAAAAGCCAGATTTGATGACAGAATGGATGAAAACGTTTGCCGGTGATGAGAAAAATCAAAATGATGAATCTAGTTCTTCAGATGCTAGTTCAGAACAAACACAAGTGTTTGATCAATCATCAACTGATGACAGTGATGATGAGGAAGAAATACATATTAATATTGCAAAAACTCATTTATCTTCTGAATGTTTTCAATTTTATTTTGCAGATAGAGTGGAGAAGCTGAAAGAGAAACAAGCAGCAAAAGAACAGAGGAAGATGAAAGGTGAAAGTGTTGCTCAAAAAGAGATTTACGAACAAAGTGAAGAAGTCAAAGTTACTGAGCAGGTGGTTGAAGTTGAAAAGGAAGTTGATGATGAGAAGATAGCAGAAGTTGAAAAGGTGTTTGAAGCTAAGAAAGTGGTTGAAGTTGAAAAGATTATTGAAGTAGAAAAGATTGTTAAAATTACTAAACCTTGTTTAAAGTGTTTGGAGTCGTGTAAGCAGTGTGAAGAAAAAGATGAGAAATTGAGAGAGCAAGATAAGATGAAACAAACATTATTGTTCAATCTCAATTATGTAAAAGAATCATATGATGTGCTGAACAGAACGGTGACTGGTTTACAAAAGACAAATTCTGAAAGAGAAGATGCGTTAACCATGATGAATGCGGTGATGATGACTAAGCAGAAGTCCATTAATCATTACATTGAAGAATGTGCCAAGTTGAAGCAGGAGTTGGAAACAGAAAAGATAGAAAATGAAAGAATCAGACGTTTACTGCAAAGTTATTCAAGTTCTGATTATTTGATTGATAGAATTTATCCAACTGTTGCAGGTATGGAAGCCTTTCAAGACAAAAAGACTGAAGAAAAGGATACTGCTAAGAAACAAAGTGCAAATTATAACAAGTGTCCGCCTCCGATCTGGGAAGGTTATTCTCCCAGAAAACCAAATGAGGAGCAAGTCAAAAAGGCTGTCAATATAGAGTTAAAATCTGAAACAACTGACGAGTTACCAGAAAATATTGACGTCACATTCACATCGTCTGACACTGATCATGAGTCTGAGTTAATAAAAAAGGTGGTCGATCAGGTGTTGGATAAAGATGAGGAGTCGGAGTCAAAGTCTGAGTCAGGGAGTTCAAGTTCATCATCAGTTGATAGTTCAAAGTCGTCGGTTAAAAGGGTTTACAGTAAAGAATTCCTGTTATCAAAATCTAATTTGAATGATGAACCAATTAAAGTGGCATATACTTTGATTGATTCAGACAAATTATATTCTGATGAGGAATTTCCAATAAGAGGTGTTAAACCAGAAATGATAAAAAAAGTTTTCAAACTAACAGAAATTAATATTTCTGAAATAAAATATGTAAATCTTTCTGAAAAACCTAAACATTACACCTCAAGAGTTCAACAACGTTTAAACAAGAAAAAAGGTTACAGTTCTAGTTCTGGTTTTCAAAAGAAACCAAACCACAACGGTAATTACAAAAAGAATGGTCTCGGTTTTATTTCACCGAAAATTTATAAAAATGAGAAAACTTATAAAACAAAAACTGTATTTGTTTCAGGAGCAAGTACGGAAGAAGAAGAAGAAAAGAGTTCATTCTGGAAGCAATCTAACAAAGAATTCCTTGCAAAGAAGCAAGAGGTTATGAAGAATGGAGCTTATCAAAGAAAGGAAACAAGAACTTGTTATAGATGTCAAGAAGTTGGACACATTGCCTGGAATTGTCCTAAGGCAACCAACATCAAACAGGAAGTTGTTTCTAAACTGAAAGAAAAGATTGTTGAGAAAAATGAACCACCAACTGAAAAATTCAAAGTTTTTAAAAATTCAACATATGAAGTTGGTGAATGTTCAAAGAAAAGATTTTACAAGAGAAGAGTGAATCTTGACAACCAGAAGTGGGTTGTTAAGAAATCAGATGTGAAATCTGGCGATGAATCTGATTCCACAAAGTCAGAGGAGCCACAAATTGAGTTAAATCTGGAAACTTCAGTTCCACCAATGGATGATGTCAATTTTCCACCATTGAGGGCTGAAAATTTTAAACGAAAAGTTGGAAATGTTGAGATTTCGAATCAATTCTATTCTGAGAAAAAAGAATTTGATGTCGAAAAGGTTTTTAATGGAAATGTGAAAAAGATTTTTGGGAAGATGATTGATGGGAAGGTTAAAGGGGTTAAAGAGTTTTATGAAACTAAGAAGGCTACTTATAACCCAACTGAAGTTGAGGAGGAAACATCCAAGTTTGGTGAAGCTTGGATGTCTGTTTTTCATATGTGATAAGTATGACTTGCCGGAGCTTCCAGGTTGGTAAGTGTGAAGCAGGTATCGGCATCTTTCTTGAGAAATTCACGAAAGTGATTTCAACTTTCAAGTGGTAAATCAGGGACATTAATTTGTACTTGATTTTCTACAAGTAATATTTGTTGTTTGAACTTAAAATTGTTACATTTTTCAAGTGGTTGATAGAACAAAGTGATGAATTGAACCCCAACTTTACAAGTGGTAAAATCAACAAAACTAATTTTCTGGAAAAACCATTTGATTAAAACAAACTTAAGTGTTTTGAAATCATAATGGGAAAATAGTTTGTTGTAAGGGGGAGTTTTGATTGTTTATGCCAAGTGGATGGCGAATTGAAGTGATTCGATATCAGTTGTCACTTTATTTGTATAGTTTATTTTCAAATTTCTTTAAATGATTTTGAATTTTAGGGGGAGTAAGAAATTTCAGAAAATCCAAAAACATTTGAAAATTTGAAAAAGACAAAAACATGATAAAATAAAAAAAAGAGTTTTGTTGTGAAAAAGAGGAAATGATAGTACATCAGTAGACAGTTACAGTATGCTAAAGAAATGTAATGATTAAATAGCGTTAAACGGTCTCACTGATGATATGCCGATAGGTTTTTACACATTTAGTAAGCTTTTTCGGATATAAACTTAAATTCAAACTTGCTTATTTCGTGGGGAACACTACTTGGATATATAGGTAACCCCTAAAATTTCGTTTGAAGGATCCCTCTTTCTGAGATACTAGGTCTTTATGCTCAGTGATATCTGGGGTATTATCCCGGGACTTCTGATTTTGCGGAAGCAATGGCCTAGTCCCCGTATAATACTTTACGCTTGCTTGAAATAAAAGTCTGCCCTCAGTACAAAAAATGATGAAACATTGAAAAATGCTAATCATGTGCTGTTGTAAAAAAGATCCTTTAAAGGGGACCCACCAAAAGTCGAAGCCGTCATCTCTCTGATTTTGCAGAAGCCATAGCCTGAGCTCTCACGGCCCTCGCATTTACCCCTTACAGATATCATCTGTGGTATACTCACCTGTAAGACTGAATATTGGGATCTGGATACGGGAGTATATTCAAGAGGTGGGACACATAAATGAGTTTAAGTTCTTAATACACCTAATTCATATCCTGAATCAGTTGAAATTTGTGTGAGAATTTAAGTGGATCAGTATATCGGCAATCTAAGTGAACTGTTTAATTCTTAATGTGTAACTAAGCTCAACGGTACTTGTGACTTGTCAAAAACTGATATGATCCTCTTACGCAAACTCACAAAAATATTGTCTGTAAATATTTTTTTTACTGCATTATTATTCTATTCAAAAATCTAAAAAGATTTTCAGTGTGTTTTAGCATAAATTTTGAAAAATTCAAAAAGATTTTCGACAACTGATGTTGAAAAGCAGATTATCAAAATTCCGAGTGCTAAGCAGGATGAACAGGTTTGGGAAAGTGTGTTTGAAAAGTTTTTCTTATAAGTGATACATCAGAGATTAAAAATGTTAAATCTTTTTATACAATACTGGCAAATGATGATGTGTTAAGTTTGTGTTTACAAGTGGTAAGCAGTGAATAAATTTGTCAAATTGTAAATTTGTGAAATTTATTTCTGGGTTAAGAATGTGCAGGTTTAGCCAGGTTTTGATCTTGAACCTGTAAAAGCCAGACTAAGATTCTAGTACAACTTAAGGGGGAGTCTGAAGATTGTAGAGCCAGATACAGATCCTGAAGATTACATAAATTGCTGATGCTGATAAACTTAAGGAATCAAGAGATCTGATCAAGAGAATTAGAGTGAGAAAAGAGCCAATTCGAGATTCTAAAAATGTATAAAAGACAGAGATTGAGGAAGTTTTACATTGTCAGATACTTTGAAAGAGTTCGAGAAGACTGATAAAGACTGAAGATTGAAGACTTGACACTGTAGACTCGTCAACATTCGAGGGGGAGTCTGTTGGTGCATGCGTCTGTCGACTTCATTTTGTATCGAGTCTTGTATGTATATAGATAGGTCAGGGCATGTAATTCGAGAAAACTGTCAAAATTAGGTTAGCAGGTAAGTTCACACGAAATTACAAAGTGTAATTTCGCTTGAAATCAACAAGTGATTTCAAACGAAATCACCTTGCTAATTCCGCTTGAAATAGTAATTCCGTGTGAAATGGTAATTCCGTTTGAAATGTAATCTCGTTTGAACTGGTTCAAGCGGAATTACATTGCCTATATATAGGAGTGTCCTGATTTCGTTTGAAGAGGTCTTGCGTTTGTGATTCCGGAGCCGAAGTGCTGCCGAAGTGTCGTCTCGCTGTAAAACTTTGTCAAATCAATCAGAAAGACAATTAAAGTGTATATCTAGCTTAATCGAACTCGATATGTCTGTTTCCGCCTTTCATATTGAGTAGAACGCCTCTGAACGACTCGTTTCGGTCGGTAAAACGATCCTACAATTTATATTATTTGCATCAAAGCTTTCAAAACTTAAGTGTGAACAATTGGAGTATTGTCTTGTAGATGATTTGAAATTTTACTAAAGGGGCATCATCTTCAAGTTGTACCATGGGACGACTGAAGTTTGTTTTACATGAACATGAGCCAAATGGATAATAATACAGAAAGGCTAAAAGCAATGAACATCCCTATTTGAAAACTTTTTTTTAATCAGGATAGCAGTTTCGATCAGGAACTTTGGTTGTGTAATCTTAATTTTCAAGTATCCCTACATAAACGTTGCAAGTAATTTTATTCTAAAAAATATTTTGATCCGTCTTGCCACATGTAACCTTAATCAATAACTCACTTGAAACAAATGGTTGGAATCAAACCAAAATTCCCAACTGTAATATAGAAAGTAAAAAAAATATGAATAAAATCGATATGCCATTACCTCTTTCTCAGTGTGAGCTTCCCTTACAAAATTGGAATGACATTCAATAGCCAGTGAAAACAAACCAGACCTTGATCTGCTCGAGTTTCTCTGCAGTGGCTCCACCCTTGGCCTTTTGTGACCGAATATTAGCGGATCGTACTGGAAAAGAAAGCATCTGCAGCTGGATCTGGATCTGGCGGTGTCGCTTTGCATTTCAGTTGTAAGTAATTCAATAAGTCCCTGAATTGAAGCAACCATGATTTGCGTGTTTCCCTTACAAAGAATTATAGGTACCTGAAAATCCATTGCAGTTGCACACACCCATGTCAGATTATTATATATATATGGTACGGGTTTCAAGAAATTAGATCGTTCGTTAAATTACCAACTTACTGTTACCTGTAGTGTAACACCCTTATTAATATTTAATGCGTTTATGAAGATAAACGGGTAAGTATGATTTTAAATACATTGAAAATACGGATTCATTGAAACTTTTACGAAATTAAAAGTATACAACATAACATGTGTGTGTTCGTTATTTAACATAACAACGATATATAGTTCGGAAGCTTGAAACTTGATAGTGTTCAGTTCTTCGTTGAGCTTGATCGTCCCCCGGTATTGTATATAATACCTACAATTCATAAAACATGAATTGAATTAGTCATACGTAGTTTAGAACGTGTTTAAACGAGTTCGCGAGGCAAAATAATTGAAAAAAACATTTTTTTTAAAACTGACTCCGTCATGCCACGCGACGGAACCCACTTGCTCCCTCGCGTGGAGCGAGGGAGACCCTTTTCCAGCAGGTTCGTTTCTGGAACCTGCACTCTGCCAGCTATGCCAGTTTTTACGAAAACGACCATAACTCATTCGTTGTTGATCCGTTTTACGCGATTCTTTTTCCTAAGCGTCCGTAATTTAATTCTCCATCTTATGGAGTTAAAATCCAACATCCGACATAATAAATTTTGAGACTTCTAAGCCTTCGACTCATTACCTTTTTACCGAATTTTAACCCGTTTATGCATTTTATCAAACAAACATATTTGTTTGATCCTTATTTCACATGCACCTCTTCAAATTAATGTTATCTACTATGTTAGGTTCTAATCACAGGTTTTTTACACAATTTAAACCCGTTTTCGCTCGTATGCTTATTTTGACCCGTTAAGGGTATTTTAAGCACTTTCAAGCTTGAAATCGCTTTCATTCATTTCTAGCATCTTATTCCTACATTTCTTATCAAGTAATCTTCCACTACAACTATATGTGTGTTGGATTTAATGTGGATATCTATATGTTCCGAGTTTGACCCCCTCGGATTATCATTTTACGGCAAAGACTCATGTAAAGTCATTCGACCCAAGAATTTACATCTTTCACTATCTATACTTATTCTAAGCATTTATTTAATCATAAAACTCGTTTCCGAACCACCTTTAAGGGTCGTTCGTTCGAATTAGCTTACAAGGTCAATTTTCATCCTTTTTTTTTACTACAAAGGACCTTTAAATACTTGTTTGACCCAAAATCCGACCTTTTAACTATAATCTTGTTTATAAACCCATGTGCTTCTAAAACACTATAATCATGACTCAATTTATTCGGTTTACCTAAAAGATAACCGAATATTTATATATTAACCTTGTCTAACTCTTATAGAACTCCAAATTCTACATGATGAGTTGTGTTATTATACATACCTGGCTCGGATCAATATATTGACTCGTTTCAATACCTTGTCTTAGTGGCTGCTAAGTGATAGCGCTGTAAACATCCATGTGCTATGTCACGGCCCTTGGCCCCGGTTTGACCCGGTCCAGAGCCGCGAGGCAGGAAATCCGATGGTATCTGATTAAGTGACAGCGGAAGTCTTTTTAAACAGGACCGATTAATATTAAAACTGCTCGTTTATATATAATATAGGGATAAATCCCATAATTTACAATAAAGTGATTTCACTGGGAAATCTTTATTTCTTAAAACATGTTTCTTTATTTATTTACATTGAGCCACTTTCTAAGCTTGTAGTGCTCCACGGCACTTTTCCTGTGCTCACAACAGATCACCTGAAACATGTTTGAAAAAGGTTTTGTCAGCACGGAAATACTGAGTGAATCATTCAGTTTTACTAAAACGACACCTTTGTTATAATTTACAGTATTAAGAGATTACAATGTTTCTGATAGCAAACCAACTACCCACAGTATTTGTCACTCGACTCTTTTCGGTGACTGTGGTCATATCACCATTGGCTGCCCCAATGAATGATGAATATCACTAATTTTAGGTTCGCCCACCTAAAGTGATAACACTGTAGTAATGTGCACAATACCCCACATACCGGCTGTAATTTGGTGATTACATAAACTTAATCACTGTAATTATAACCTTTGAAAATAAACATGATTTTGAAAGTAATTTGATAAAAAGAGAATGACTCACATTGTAGATTTAACGAGCAGAGTATAAGCCTACTGATTAGCCTTGATTAACCTAATTTAAATAACAATGCACACACAAACAGGTTAGTAACTAATACAGCGTTACGACAATTCACGAGATTAAACCCTCACAACGATTTACAAGTGCAATACTTATCAATTCAGCGGATTCACAACGAATGACAGAGTATAGTCCGATTTCGAACAGCACTCAAACATTCAAGTCGAAATCACGATGAATAACAAAGTATAAACTCAATTTGAGCGGCACTTAAACAATCGTTGGATAGTTATTATCGATCGGACGTTAAATCGTAATAGCGATCGAGTTATTACCCTGATTGTGACAGCAATTAGTGATTGTGTGTGTTTAGTGGACTGTTTCTGTGATAACTCAGTCTACGTAACTCGAATTTACGTCATTCCAAAGACAGAATTCAAGTCCCAATGCCTAGTATTTATACGTGAATTTGGATTCCCCCGCGTGGCGCGGAAGATGATGGTGATGTTGTCGTGACTCGCCTGGGGTGCCTATCTACCCTAGGGTAGCCTTGTCACTAGTATAGGCCTGATGAGTTGATAGTTCGTTAATTCTCGTTGTTGACAGCACATTTTTAAAGATAATCGTTAGTTAGGGCTTACCCCCCTTGAGTTTTAGGGGCCCTAATCCTGATTCTAAATATTTTGAAATGTTTAGGGTTTGTTCAGAATTACTTGGGTTTCTCAATTAGGGTTTCCTATTGGTTAAATTAAAATAATAATTAGGACTTTTGATGAGAGTTGTTACATGCTATTTATTCCCTAAAATCGTACAACTCGACAACCCATTAGTCGATATTGTCAAGGGTGATAATTTCACATTTTGACCCGTTTGGTCTAAATGACCAATTATATTAGCGAGATGACATTTATTACCATCTCGTATATATGACTCGCTCCGATTTACACCGTGCAGTCATTTTACTTATAATTTCATTTCTTAACACTTTTTGGCCTATTATGGCTTATGTCATAATTGTCTTTCAAAACTAACGGTTATGGTCAATGTGTGACCAAATTACCATTTTGCCCTTATTGGTTATTATGATTTACCTTATATGGTAACCATTAAAAGTACACGTTTCATTCGTCATAATATGATCGAATTACCGATTTAACTCATTTTTAGCCATCACTATGGTTTCTCATCATATTTGATTATCTTGTTCCATACGACTACATGCCGGAACACCATATCTCAATTAGGTATTTGTCTTTTTCGTAATTAACACGACAAAAGGATATTCTAAAATATATGACTAGTGTAAGATATACTTACTTTGCATCCGAATTATGCTTTTCCTCCATTCTTGATTTGTTTGACTCGCTTCCTTTCCCAAGCCTCTACCTAGCTCGTTAGGCGTCAAACTATTTTCAATCATTTACAAGGCGGTTAAATTAGTCATAAAAATCATGACTATTCCACCTCACTTATTTTCTATGCCGAAGCTACTATTCGACTTCAGGATTAGTTAACTTAGCTTATCTAAAGTTATCTAAAGTTAACTACATTAAGTCTAAATCAACATAATATTTAGAACCCTTATCACTTCATATTACGCGTAATTTCCATATCATTCAAATACACATTTTCACTCTAATTTCAACACTTTAGTTCTCATTTAGGCATTTTAACAAACACCTAATGTGCATAAATTTTTACACATTTACAACTAGTTCATAACTAGTTATTTCTACTAAACATAAACATAATTTCAATTCCATTATGTTTAGCATGCATACTATTCTCATATTCATCTCATGGAAATCAGTTAATCACCATTTTAATAGTCATAATTCTAGGGTTCATCTTATTTCTACAAAACCCATTTAACACATAAATGGATAATCATGAAATTCACAATTATGAACCTCAATTTAACAAGTAAATGACTAGGGTTTACTCCTAGACATAAAAATCATTCCTAATTTCATCCTTGGATCATAATCCATCAATTTATTTGCAAGTAACATACTTGTCTCAAATTTCAACTTCAACCAATCTAAGTTTTGTGACATACCTTGTGATCTCCATGACTTGGTGATCGTTTCTACGCGTTCATGCACGAATTTGAGACCCAAATACTCCTTCAATTTGGTGATCTTTGATGAACAAGGGTTTCCCCTTGTTTTCTCCAGCCGTAGTCGACACACACACACACACACTTGGTGTGTGTGTTGTGTTTTGTTTAATTAATAAACCCAATCTTTTAGTATTTCCCCTTTTGGTCCCTCAAGTTTAGTTAGTTATTAAGTAGGACACAATCTAACTATTTCTAATACTATTCCCACTTATTAACTAAGTTAAATATTCCTAGTTAACTTAGTGGGTTCGGGGAAATTATGACTCAGATTATTTGAAGTCCCGTTAATTATGACTTCTTATAAACTTTATTTCCTTAAAAGCATTTATTCACGTTGTATTTAATATTAGGATTATTTGTTTAAATCCTAATATTTATCGGGTTACTCTTACTGCTAACGGTACTTTACCCGTCTTTTAGTATTAACGGGGTTTGATTACCAAACCCGTTTTCAGGGTGTTACAAGTCTACCCCCCTTAAAGAGGTTTCGTCCTCGAAACCTTTTCTTACATAATTCATCGAGTTTAACTCCATGCATTTGGTCTCGATAATCAATTGAGCATTGCTCATATTTTAACCAATTGTGAGGATTACCAGAAAAGTACGAAAATATCTGTTTTGGTCACTAATCATCCATGTATCTCATACAACATAATGCAACTTGAAATAACGTAATCTTGTTGTTTCCACTAGTTTAATTAACTCAGCAATATTCATCGCTCGGCTCTAATGTGATTCTACTTCACATTACATTTCTTGACCGTGATCATGTCACGTTCCGCCAAATTTTATATCAACTTTTTATTTTCAAAAAAAAAATATCACTTTTCGAATGTATCTTCTTGCACCTATCAGCGTCAAGACTTATATCTTTCATGCTTACTATTTATACGTCTATCAGAATTCGTATTTGTTAAAACGTTATTTCTTACCAAAACCGAAGTTTTAGTTTAACATCTTCTCTTTAACCTTTGTCAATTATCCGTATCAGGATATTGACAGTCTATAATTTATTCTTTTACAGTCTTAGTTTTATGCGGGGATTCTCAATTTATTCCCTTGCCTTGCCTAGTTAACCCGTAGGTTTTATCACTTAGCCTATGGGCTATTTTATTAGACCTTCACCTCTTTAAGGCGAGGTCCTTATAATCTATTTCTTTCTAGGCATGACTCGTGGTTCGTTTTAGTCTCGTAGACCTTTCCATTGTTTATAACCCTAAATGTTAGGTTGACCCCGTAGTTCATTCCTTACTCATGTCATTCTTAAAATACATGTTTGGTGTCAAGGAACCCTGTTTTTGTTTGAAGAATCATTTATTTTTCGCCTTGGTATTTTCTTTGACCTTGACCGTAGTCTAAGGCTACATTCGTTTCCTTTCGGACAAATTTTCTGACTTTATGACTTCTCACGTCATTTATGCGTCGGTTTATCTTATGCTCACCATTATCCAGTTTACGTACATTCGTATTTGATTATGTCCCATTACTGGGCTCATTATTCTTTTGCTTTTAACGCTACCATTATCCCGCTTGCGTTTACTCGTGCCGTCCGGCATGATATTATATTCGACCCGTTCAACTTTAAAATAGTTGAACATAATTTATTCAAAATTTTCATTTACATTATCTTGTCGTTTTTTTTATATTCTGACTTTGTACTCAAGTTTGACGTTTTACAAAAACGGCCCGTTAAGAGACATATTTGCATTCTCTGGGTTCGAGTGTAAGTACACCCCCTCCCATTGCATATCTTAATCATTTTACATGTTTGGATTCTCCGGGTTCGAGTGTAAGTACACTCCCTCCCAATGCGTATCTTAATCATTTTACATGTTTGGATTCTCCGGGTTCGAGTGCAAGTACACTCCCTCCCATTGCATATCTTAATCATTTTACATGTTTGGATTCTCCGGGTTCGAGTGCAAGTACACTCCCTCCCAATGTATATCTTAATCATTTTACATTAATCGTTGCCCTTCACTCGGGCTCATTATCCTAATGTAATACGCTTCCGTCACTCGGCTGTGCGTTTACATTATTATCAAATATTTTGCTCGTTTGATTCATTTGGGTACTTTTTAATTTGTCTCATTTACCCCGTCCTTACTACATCGGATGTAAGTGTGTCCATCATAAAAAGTTCATGGTACCACGTGCTCACCACTTACTTGGCCAGAGTAAGCGATCAATACCTGGTATACATGACCTTTTTATAATTTTCACATTACACCCCATGTAAGTAATGCCTCTATTTGTTTCTGTTGGAAACAATATCCCGGATAGATTTTCTATTCGGGGTTTTCCAAGTTTTTAATCTACATATGCAACTCTCAATCTCTACGTATTTGTTGCATATTACTATTTGTGCAATTTAATTTAAAATGTGCACCTGGTAATGCTTGTCCTAACGGGCTTCTCTTGCCATTAGTCTTGTTCGCGACCGCTACGCGATTTAGGTCCTTGATGAGCATACTCTTTGGACCGTTCCTCTGTCAAATCTGCGATTTGTTAAACTCTCGCTATCTTCATATGCGAGTGTCCTTCAACTAAAACATATACAACAGTTAGTAATTTCGACATTAAAGGATGCCCGTATTATAATACAAGGCTTTTCTACTATACGCATCAACGCGTGTAATTTCGTTGACTATATCTATTCTATATCGTTTTTATTGGTGTAACGTGTATTACACGATAACCATAGGTGTTGTTCTTAACACTTTAATCATACTAAACCATTGATATACATGTACTTACCGGATTTGCGATCAAGCCTCGAACCGAACACACTTTATTCTTTAACCATGAGCTCTGATTACCAACTTGTAACACCCTTATTAATACTTAATGCGTTTATGAAGATAAACGGGTAAGTATGATTTTAAATACATTGAAAATACGAATTCATTGAAACTTTTACGAAATTAAAAGTATACAACATAACATGTGCGTGTTCGTTATTTAACATAACAACGATATATAGTTCGGAAGCTTGAAACTTGATCGTGTTCGGTTCTTCGTTGAGCTTGATCGTCCCCCGGTATTGTGTATAATACCTACAATTCATAAAACATGATTTGAATTAGTCATACGTAGTTTAGAACGTGTTTAAACGATTTCGCGAGGCAAAATAATTGAAAAAAAAACAATTTTTTAAAAACTGACTCCGTCATGCCACACGACGGAACCCACTTGCTCCCTCGCTTGGCGCGAGGGAGACCCTTTTCCAGCAGGTTCGTTTCTGGAACCTGCACTCTGCCAGCTATGCTAGTTTTTACGTAAACGGCCATAACTCATTCGTTATTGATCCGTTTTACGCGATTCTTTTTCCTACGCGTCCGTAATTTAATTCTCCATATTATGGAGTTAAAATCCAACATCCGACATAATAAATTTTGAGACTTCTAAGCCTTCGACTCATTACCTTTTTACCGAATTTTAACCCGTTTATGCATTTTATCAAACAAACATATTTGTTTGATCCTTATTTCACACGCACCTCTTCAAATTAATGTTATCTACTATGTTAGGTTCTAATCACAGGTTTCTTACACAATTTAAACCCGTTTTCGCTCGTATGCTTATTTTGACCCGTTAAGGGTATTTTAAGCACTTTAAAGCTTGAAATCGCTTTGATTCATTTCTAGCATCTTATTCCTACATTTCTTATCAAGTAATCTTCCACTACAACTATATGTGTGTTGGATTTAATGTGGATATCTATATGTTCCGAGTTTTACCCCTCAGATTATCATTTTACGGCAAAGACTCATGTAAAGTCATTCAACCCAAGAATTTACATCTTTCACTATCTATAATTATTCTAATAATTATTCTAAGCATTTATTTAATCATAAAACTCGTTTTCGAACCACCTTTAAGGGTCGTTCGTTTGAATTAGCTTACAAGGGCAATTTGGTCAATTTTCATCCTTCTTTTACTACAAAGGACCTTTAAATACTTGTTTGACCCAAAATCCGACCTTTTAACTATAATCTTGTTTATAAACCCATGTGCTTCTAAAACACTATAATCATAACTCAATTTATTCGGTTTACCTAAAAGATAACCGAATATCTATATATTAACCTTGTCTAACTCTTATAGAACTCCAAATTCTACATGATGAGTTGTGTTATTATACATACCTGGCTCGGATCAATATATTGACCCGTTTCAATACCTTGCCTTAGTGGCTGCTAAGTGATAGCGCTGTAAACATCCATGTGCTATTTATTCCCTAAAATCATACAACTCGACAACCCATTAGTCGATATTGTCAAGGGTGATAATTTCACCTTTTGACCCGTTTGGTCTAAATGACCAATTATATTAGCGAGATGACATTTATTACCATCTCGTATATATGACTCGCTCCGATTTACACCGTGCGGTCATTTTACTTATAATTCCGTTTCTTAACACTTTTTGGCCTATTATGGCTTACGTCATAATTGTCTTTCAAAACTAACGGTTATGGTCAACGTGTGACCAAATTACCATTTTGCCCTTATTGGTTATTATGATTTACCTTATATGGTAACCATTAAAAGTACACGTTTCATTCGTCATAATATGATCGAATTACCGATTTAACTCATTTTTAGCCATCACTATGGTTTCTCATCATATTTGATTATCTTGTTCCATACGACTACTCGCCGGAACACCATATCTCAATTAGGTATTTGTCTTTTTCGTAATTAACACGACAAAAGAATATTCTAAGATATATGACTAGTGTAAGATATACTTACCTTGCATCCGAATTATGCTTTTCCTCCATTCTTGATTTGTTTGACCCGCTTCCTTTCCCATGCCTCTACCAAGCTCGTTAGGCGTCAAACTATTTTCAATCATTTACAAGGCGGTTAAATTAGTCATAAAAATCACAACTATTCCACCTCACTTATTTTCTATGCCGAAGCTACTATTCGACTTCATGATTAGTTAACTTAGCTTATCTAAAGTTAACTACTTTTTGATCACATGGGTTACAACATTAAGTCTAAATCAACATAATATTTAGAACCCTTATCACTTCATATTACGCGTAATTGTCATATCATTCAAATACACATTTTCACTCTAATTTCAACACTTTAGTTCTCATTTAGGCATTTTAACAAACACCTAATGTGCATAAATTTTTACACATTTACAACTAGTTCATAACTAGTTATTTCTACTAAACATAAACATAATTTCAATTCCATTATGTTTAGCATGCATACTATTCTCAGATTCATGTCATGGAAATCAGTTAATCACCATTTTAATAGTCATAATTCTAGGGTTCATCTTATTTCTACAAAACCCATTTAACACATAAATGGATAATCATGAAATTCACAATTATGAACCTCAATTCAACAAGTAAATGACTAGGGTTTACTCCTAGACATAAAAATCATTCCTAATTTCATCCTTGGATCATAATCCATCAATTTATTTGCAAGTAACCTACTTGTCTCAAATTTCAACTTCAACCAATCTAGGTTTTGTGACATATCTTGTGATCCCCATGACTTGGTGATCGTTTCTACGCGTTCATGCACGAATTTGAGACCCAAATACTCCTTCAATTTGGTGATCTTTGATGAACAAGGGTTTCCCCTTGTTTTCTCCAGCCGTAGTCGACACACACACACACACACACTTGGTGTGTGTGTTGTGTTTTGTTTAATTAATAAACCCAATCTTTTAGTATTTCCCCTTTTGGTCCCTCAAGTTTAGTTAGTTATTAAGTAGGACACAATCTAACTATTTCTAATACTATTCCCACTTATTAACAAAGTTAAATATTCCTAGTTAACTTAGTGGGTTCGGGGAAATTATGACTCAGATTATTTGAAGTCCCGTTAATTATGACTTCTTATAAACTTTATTTCCTTAAAAGCATTTATTCACGTTGTATTTAATATTAGGATTATTTATTTAAATCCTAATATTTATCGGGTTACTCTTACTGCTAACGGTAGTTTACCCGTCTTTTAGTATTAACGGGGTTTGATTACCAAACCCGTTTTCGGGGTGTTACATGTAGAATCTCGATAAAAGCATTCAGGGATTCATGAAAGAAAAAAGAATTTAAAGAGGTTAGCAATTTGTCCAATGTACTAATAAATGAGTCGATTTCGGTCGTGTTATTATTTATAATAAAAAATAGTTAATAAGGGAACGGTGCAAAGGGATTGAAAGTCGCTCAAAGTTTATATTTAATGCATACAACCCCTTAGATTATTTTATTAAAAGATTATTTGTTATTATAATAAGTCGTAATCATGATTAAGGGAAAATTTATTCCGAATATTGTAAGTGCCTAATACCTGTCGAGTAGCCTCTGATGAAATCTGGTGAAAGCAAGCTACAACTACAAAAAAAAAAAAAAAAAAACACACAGAGTTAGACACATTTAAGGTTAAATAAATCATATATAACTAAAAAAAAAAAAAGCATTGGGATAGTGACTCACAGTGACGAATCCATGTGCTGACTTGGATATGCCACACAAATGGTACCTCAACTGAACTCTTTGTAAACTCAACACCCAAAACATTAACATTTTTTGCACGGTCTCATCGGGCTCGGGCTTCGGGTGGAGTAGAATCAGTCCGGCCACTGAAACCGAAGGTAAAAATGATGATAGAAGCTTCTGAGATGGACCAAATGAAATAATATTTCCAACAGCCGGTAAAGGCAGACATGTGTTGGATACTATCAACCAGTTAATCTAAGATATAATTGTCAAGAAAAATTGTGTTATATTATATTAAGATATATTACAAAACAACAAATTAACAACCAAATAACTCGGTTTATTACCTCCTTTTAGAAGAAGAAGAATGGTAGAAATAGTTAATCACCTTAAGTTAATAAAAAACAATAATTAAAAAGAAAACCAAAAGAATTTCCCTTTATCCCACTTTATTGTGTGGCCATGCTTCCTATGCAGTTAATAAGGTAAAAAACGACATTGCAAATGCAAATGGGAGAAGATAAATGGAATTGTACCAGTTGTCATACACCCTTCATGCGTCCTTCCCTCACAAAAATTAAAAAGAAAAAAAATCAAATAAGTATTTCAATCACTTTGCAAGAACATAATTTTAGTTAATCAAAACCAACAAAAAAACATTAAAGTTTCAAATTGAAATCAAAGTAATGAATAGTAACAAAATGTTCAATTTTTCACCACTCACAACAACACATCTACTTACACTTCTTGAAAACAAAACCCTAGTTATAGAATCTTTAATAAGGTAGCCAGATAATAACCAAGAACACAACCAAGATATCAATAGATTCCAAAGAAGAGTATAAATTTTGATAAAAAAAATTACCCAGATGTGCAAACCTCACATACTTAACCATTACCCCGAATTCTAAAATCGAATGTGAATGATAGAAAAATCATACTTAGAAAACCTGATCTGATCGATTTCTTTAAAAGAGTCAAAACATATCAGATAGTGAAATCAAAAGAAATAAACTGAAAAAAAGATAAAAAAGATGAACATATGACAGGAAACATCAATCAGGAATCAACATTATCAAACATGAATCGTATTTATAGGATTGTTACCTGTTTGTTTAATCGGTTGGAGAAGACAATAATATGCTTGTAGTGGCATACCAGTGATACCTGAAATACAATAATGCTATATAAGATGTTTTTTAAATTTAAAAAAAAATAAAAGATAGGAATGCCTTCACATTGTATCAACATAATGTGCAAAAAGAAGATATTACGCATAATAAATGAACGACTCTGGTTTTCACAGGACGCAAATCAAGAGGCAATTAATTCTTATTCTTGTAAGGTTACCTGGGCTTTGCCTTCTTCATTTGTGAAATAGCAGTCAACACCTGTGTGATAGAAGTCCACACCGCTTTTCTGCAGCCACAACAAAATATACACATTACAAACTCAGTAAAGCCAAGTAACAATTTAATAAGATCAATACCTAGGTGTAGTCCCACCCCCACTCATGATTCTTTGATTACCGTATGATTGTCAAAATCCATCTTCAACCCTTTTATGTTGGGGTTCCGAATAATCATATTGGGCCTTTAACAGGTTAAACTTATCTCCTTTGTGCCTCCCCTGAAAGAACCCTAACGTCGTCTTTAAGGAAACACCATAAAAAACTTATATAAAATCCATCAAGTTAAAACTTAACTCACGCAATACATCAAACACTTGGTGTACACTTTTTTAAAAAGCACATTTCCCCAAGACTTCTTTATACTGCAAATTATACAACTTAATATCAAAATCTATCAGATAATGCTCAAATATGCATCAAAATTAATAAAGTTAAACGCACTAACCCGACCGTAACGACCGGACGGATCGATCTCAACGAACTCAGTATCAGAATCGTCAGGTTCATGATCCGTAATCGACGATTCCGATGGCATTTCTGTGTGTATTTTATCTTCGTAAAACCCTAACTCTTCACGCACAATATAAACAGATCAAGTTCTTAATTCAACAAATATTAACAAACTTACAGAATCAGTTGTGATTTCTGGCAGTTAAAATGTTTAACAGTTGGCTGAATCATGGCCTTCGGGTTCTGAATTTTGAGAAACTTGTGTGAATGAATTTGAAGAATTTGAATATGATGAGCATTTAGGGTTCTATGATGATCAGAAGAATGAAGACGGCGATGAAGGGATTTGGTTAGGGTTTAGAAAACAAAGAGAGAGTGGCCTCAATAATTGAGTTATGTTCTTTTATATAATCCGAAATCACAGGTATGTTATGACCCATTTTATTTCGGATCCCGCGTCCAATAAAGGTTATGTCTATTTAAAATGGATTCCCTCTCAAAATCATCCTCTACCGCACCATAACATGCCATATCATCAAAAAACCTCCACCATCACATGCCACATGTCCCAAATCATCTCATTTATTAATATATATAGATTCTATCATTTGTGGTCAAACTATGCACCGTAGGGGCATTTTGGTCATTTCACATATGCTATAAGGGTCAAATTTGGAAATCTGAGTTCAAAACTTTTACTTACTATTAAAGTATAAAAATTTGCTTATAATATCAGTAGGTAATAAGTTTTAGGTGTTAAATATAGTTTTAACCCATACTATGCGTTTAAAAAGCGTAAAAGTCGGTATTTGACGATTTTCGGGTTATTTAAGGAAATCTGAGATTTTGATCAGCCTCTAAAGCTTAAAATATTTTATTTAACATATGAAATCAGTAGGAAAAAGTTTGGTATCAAAATGTTATGTATAACTCATTTTATCAAAGAAAAGGGCAATTTTGGCAATACCGAATTTACACTAGAACTCTATAATATAATCAGTATAAAATTTGTTAAAACTTTCCAAAAATCCCTAAATATTATATTATAACAGTGGGTAGAAAGTTTGGTGTCAAAATTTGGGTTTAGATAGGTTTTATGCCAAAAAGGTCTTTTAATTAATAAAAAGCTTTCATTTTACGATATCGCGCATAACTTCTATTTTAGACCATAAACTGATGTCAAATTTTTAGGACATACTTAAATATCAGTAATAAAGGTTTTTGTCCTCTCACATTTTCAAAAATCTCGTTTTAATATCAAAAGGGCATAATGGTCAACTTTTAAGCATTTAACGGAAACATGCAATGAACTAGGATTTCTATGGAACCAAGTAGGGCTGTAAACGAACCGAACGTTCAGCGAACAATTCGTGAATCGTTCGGCGGGAAGTTCGTTTATGTTCATTCGATTAGCTTAACGAACGAACACGAACAAAAAATTTTGTTCAGTTAGCTTAGCGAACGAACACGGGTCTCGTTCGTTCGACTGCGTTCGTGAACGTTCGGTAATATGTTCGTTTAATTATATTATAAAATAATAAATAATAAACCTTTTATCTAAACATATTGATAACTTGAAACCCTATATTTTTCTAAGTTAGCTAAAATCTGGACATTCTAAGACATTTTTGGGGATAATTATGTCTAAGTTAGTTAAACTTTATTCATGGTTTGGTGGTGTGGTAGACTTCTTGTGTTTGATTTATCATTTGATGGTAGCATTTAACTACTTATATCCAATGTTTAAGGATAACAATGTTTTCATTTTTTTTATTTTCAAGTTAAATGTTCATTTGCATTCATTTTTATTTGCTTGCGTTCGTTTGTGTTCGAGAGCAGTGTTCACGAACTGTTCGTGAACAATTGAATTTCCTTAACGAACGAACACGAACATAAACTTATGTTCGGTATGCGTTCGTGAACAGTTCGCGAACATGTTAATTTCCTTAATGAACGAACACGAACATGGCCTTGTTCGTGTTCGTTCGGTTCGTTTACAGCCCTAGAACCAAGTTGTATAACCTCAGAGGGTTATACTAATCTATAATATGGTCCTAAAGGAATCCTAAGGCATAACTAAACTAAGCTAAATCGGGTCAAAACTGAAAGTCAAAGCAAAAGTCTACTTTTGCGACTTTCGGTTGCGAACCGAGCCTAAACTCAGAATTGTCGGGTTGAACATGCCTAGACATGTTCTTATATTATTTACCAAGTTATTTTAATGTTAAAACATGTTTCATAACCTCTGCATTATCAGTTATGAATTAATTTGTAAAAACTGACCCGTTTGACTTTTTATTAATAAGTTTGACCCGACAATTGACTGAGATAATGTGATAATTAGAAGGTGCCCTTTTAAGGGTTTATTACCTACAAATTACCAACACATAGCCACTTTCAATTCGAATAATGGTTGGACCGTTTGTGATTAATCACAAAGTCAAAGCTTAATTACGATAACTTTGACTTTGACTTTGACTTTTGGTCATTAAGCTAATAAAACTTAAACTTAGGAAGCTAAGAACACTTACTAGAGTACTTAGCACGAATTAGGAACTGAAGGAAACTTTCTTGAACACCAGGAAGCTCCAGAGAAAGAGTTTTGAAGAGTAAACTTCAAATGTGCAAATGAACTTAAGAACCAAGTCCTTTATATAGGAAATTAGATGCTCCAAGATCAATCCATTTGTCCCTATGTTGATTTCAGATGTTCCCAGGTGTCCCTAGTGCATGAAAAACCATTTGCTCAGTCCCTGGTATCGAAATCAGCCATGCAATGGTGGTGGAACAGGCTGCAACATGCAGCTGTCCACTTTCAGTCGCTGGCACCTTCTACGCGGGCCGCGTAAGACTCAAAGAGAGTCTACGCGGGCCGTGACAATGGGGTATTCCGGTCAAAAGTTTGTCAGCTTTGCAATTTCAGTCCCTGGTCCAAATTTAATTTAAATAACTTCCATTTATTGCACTTATGACCCCCATAGTTAACTATTAAGGGCCTTGGGTCACCTATTAACTCCGTTAAGCTCCCGGTTAGTTATGAGATCACCCGAAAGGTCTTGTTTTCATCGAAACTCCATGAAATTACTATCCTATATTCTTGAGAGTAAAATATACAAATATTACAATGTTTTTTGGGATCGTTAAAAGGTCACTCAGAGGTAACATTTAACATGTTGACACTTTTAACCCCTATGTTTCGTAAGATCCTTAATTTAAGCACAAACGACTTTCTATGTCCGACAAATTATTCGTTAAAGAATACGAACGTCGTGTGAGGTCAATCAGAGGCACAAGATTGGCATGTTGACACTTTGGATCCTTTTACTTACATAATTTACATTGTTTGACAAATTTAGTCCCTCCAGATCAATCCATTACACGTTTAAAGTCCATGACACGTGTCTTTATTATATTGGTCGTGATTTTGCGAGGTGTTACATAAATACTTCAAAATTTCGATAAATTAAATATCTAATAAGTGTCAGTGTATTATATATTTTGCTCATGAACGATTGTTTGTGTTCGTTTGTTTCCATTTGTGTTCATGAACTTTAGTTTGTGCACATTTGTGTTCATCAACGTTTGTTTTTGTTCGTTGCCTAAATTAACAAACAAACACAAACGAACACGAACACGAACACGAACAAGATCATGTCCTTAACAAACGAACACGGACATAAAATCTCGTTCGATAAGTTTTCGTGAACGATTCGCGAACACATACATTTCTTAACAAACGAACACGAACAAGGTCTTGTTCGTGTTCGTTCGGTTCGTTTGCAGCCCTACTTTTTACACATAAATATCACTTATCTTTATCGATAATACATATATATATATATCAAAATTTAAACTTCTAGTTTCTAATAAAAGATATCAATTAATGGTACATGACATTTTCTCCGTTAACCTAAAAAAATTATTAAAAAACTTTTAAGTTTTTACACATAAATATCACTTATCTTTATCGACAATAAAAAAATTAATTAATAAATTATTCCACATGAATAATTAATTAAAAAGGTTAAAAGTTTAATTAGTTACAAAATCATTACACGGGTTTGTGTAGTACCTAGGGCTGCACACGAACTAAACGTTTGGTGAACAGTTCGTGAACCGTTCAGTAGGAAGTTTGTTTGTGTTCGTTCGTGTACTTAAATGAACAAAGACGAACAGAGGCCGCGTTCGTTAATTTATGTTCGTGAACATTCGGTAACGTGTTTGTTTGTGTTCGATAGTTCATTAGTATACTCTTTAGTTTTTATATTTTATTTAAATAATTCAAAATTCCGACATTAAATATATAATATTTGTCAGCGTATTATATATTTTGTTAACGAACGCTTGTTTGTTTCCATTTGTGTTCATGAACATTAGTTTGTGTTTATCAATGTTCGTTTTTGTTCCTTGTATAATTAACAAACAAACGCAAACGAACACGAACAAGTTCATTTCCTTAACAAACGAACACAAACACAAAATCTCATTCGGTAAGTGTTCATGAACAGTTCGTGAACACATATATTTCTTAACAAACGAACATGAACAAGGTCTTGTTTGTGTTCGTTCGGTTCGTTTACAACCCTAGTAGTACCCGGAAGTTAATTTACGTATTTTTCATATTTACCCACAAATATTAACGTATCAATATAACACAACGAGCAATGGATATATTTAATTGAAATATATTATTAATTGTAATACAAGACAATGGTTTCGTCATATATTATAACTAAAAAAAATTAACTTTTTAACAATTAATTAAAGAAATTTAGCCTTTTAACAGTTAACTAATTAATGATTCCAAATAATTTCAACCAGTGTAATATACAGGTTAGGTTTGTAATACATGTGTAATAAATAATTAAAAAAGTTTATATTTTATATTTTTCTTTTTTTGATTTTCAACCTTTGTAATATACAGGTTTCCAAAGAATATTACGTATCACTTACTTATATATTTGTAACAACATACTAATCTACTTATTTATGTATCAATCTCATAATAATTATAAGCAACAAATTAATGATATTATATTTCTTGAAACTATTTGTTAATATTTATTTATTCAACCTCGTGTAATACACGTGGTTATAACATAGTGTTTTAATAAATGAAACCCACTAGTCACATCCGGACCCCTCCTGTTTTTAGTTATGAGATATAATACTTATTAAATATTGTATGTGATAAGATCATAAATATTATTTATGATACAACTGAAATTTTCTAGTACAAACACGTTATTTAGGTAGTTCATAAAAAAGGGCAAGACGTCTGAGTTTGGACCAACACGATGACCGGATAATAACATGCATTTTGGACCCACAAGCCCACAACTCGATGACCGGATAATAACATGCATACCTATATTTTGGACCCACGACCAACGAAATAAATGGAATGCAAGCTCGTACATATGGATTAAATGGAATATAAATATATAAACGTTAGAGAACCACTTTTACCTCTTTATCTTCTTCTTTTTTATCAGTAAACAATTTGTTTTGTAAATAACAATATGGCATGATAATTCGATTTGATGGTCTAACGATCTAAAAAATTACAAGTGTTGATCTTGAGGACTGGTAGCAATATATGTAGTAATCTACATGTATGCGTGTAATTGACCTTAAAAACATGTCCAGGAGTTGTTCCCAAACATTCGTTCGTTCTTTGAAAGATCTCAAGCTTCCGCGTCAAAGAACAATGTTGTCTGGACTATAGGAAAGTCGTACAAGGTCAAATAGACACCATAGGAAAGTCGTCAGATGCAATTGTTTTGTTGTAGCTAGATTATCGTTTTTTCAAACACAAGAAATTACTCGTATTAAACGATTTTTAGACAAGCCAGAAGGATGAGAATTACAATTTACTCTGTTTATTTAAAATACTTATATGTTCATATCAATGAATATAACAAATTTAGGGAACTTTATTGATTAAGCAAATCCAAAGCAATGTTAATAACATGATTATGAAGAAATGTAAAATGTTGGAATGTAAAGAACGAAAGGAAGCATATTACTTGAAATAGAGTTAACATGTTTAGAGAATTTGAATTTGGATGTCTGCGTGCAACTACAAATCTCTTACGTGCCCTCAACTACTTCCTTCGTACCTAGTACATGTGTTCTTACCAACTCCATACTCATCTTAACTTACAAGAAATATATACATATAACCTAATAGATTACGAGTTCACTTTTTCATCTAGACAAGAGTTTCGTAATTAGCTATGTTATGTCCAAATAGATACAAATGACTTGAAATATCAAACAACCTTTTTTAACTCAATTTCTTTGCATTACAACAACTAATTATGTGTAGTAGGGACCAATATATATAATTGCTACAGTTGATCGGAAACCAATCATGATTTCACTTGATCAACTAACCAGTTGTAACCCCTAATCGTGTTAACTAACCGTAAACGAAACAACTCATCGTGTGAGTTGATTTTAACAACTTTTATTTTGAACGACAAATTCGGATCACTGACGGACCACTAGAATATCATTGCGTCACCAGCGGAACCACTCGATTATATCTATCTCCACTAGGAAATAATGCCTATACACCAATTCAGTAGGAAACCCAACAAATCTAGGAAAAACCCCCATGTGGGAATCGAACCCAGGACCTAATGGTCCCTAAGCCTTATCCCACTCCTAAGATGTCATTAATCTAAGAAAACCTCTTTGTAAGAGTGTGTGTAGTGGGGCGGTATATGCCCCCATAAAGCCCCTATAAAGCCCCAAACACCACTATGAAGGGCTTTATGAGACAAAAAAAAGGGGTGGCGCCATGCATATCACGGCGGTATGGGGGATGTTTTCAAAGTTTGGACCAATAAAAAATTAGTTAGTGTTTTAATAATTAATTAATAAAAACGAAATTTAATAATTATGTATTGATGGGTAGGGGCTTTATGACTACGGGCTCTAGTGATATAACGCCCCATAAAGCCCCTGTGTGACGTGGCATGACACGTGTCGCATAACGCTCCACAAGGGGCTTTATGACTACGGATGGCCTAAGAGTTGCAACTGCATTGATGGGAAACCTTATTTTATTGCACACTACTAGGTTGTTTGATTCCATATAGTTGATATGAAATATGTTTTAAGCTCTAGAAATTTTGGTTTAAATCTGGGTACTTTTATCTTCTATGTGTGTATAGATATACATTTGTGTATAGATATATTACAAGTATCCTAACTACTTTTATAATTAATATGGAAATATATATACACAGACATTATGTTTCGAGTTATGACTTGCAAAGCTGCAAGTCTTCATTAGCTAAAAATGTTGGTAAGTAATCAATACGAAAGTAATGAATTGGAATAAGATCAGAAACTAGAAACTGGTCCATAATTAAACAAAAAGAGAATTTAATAATAAATGTGTCGGATGATTTCAGATTAAACAATAATAAACAATTCATCAAAACAAGCATACAACAACTGTAATTATGATCCGTGTCTCTACTATTCCAACCACTACTTGTACCCTGCGCATGGTCGTTGGTACATTGATCATAATTATGAATCCTCCCATTTGAATCTCCATTTGTCCTTTCACTTCTGCTTATTGTCCATTCTTCATCATCGTTATTCTCCTCCACCGGTTCCGAATATTCCGGCAAACTCACCGTCATTTCCTCCTCATCGGAAATTGATAAATCAACGGTCACTGCAGCATTCCTCACCGTCTCCCACCCGTCGGATTCCCAGTTCGATGGAAAATCAGATGATAATTCACTAATCCTCTGTAACACATCCAATGAGTTTGAACTTACATGCGAATTATCTACCTCGGACATGTTATCATCCGAAAAATTCGTATCGGACCAATCGAACACGCATCTAGGGGACCACTTTTTGTCATTGTATTGTAAGGTGGAACCGGATAACAAAAATGGGTGTTGTAGCAGCTGATCACAGCTCCATCTTTCCGAAACGTTTCGTGTTAAACACTTGGAGAGAAAATCTTTTAACTCATCGGATATTTGAGCTGGTAACTTTGGTAACTCTAACGAATACCCAATTTGAACCAGGGTGTCAACTCCCCTGTCTTGCCACGCTGGCTTTCCGGTGATCATTTCAATCACCGTACAACCTAAAGACCAGACGTCGGATTCCGGTCCTTGGTATTCGCCACGGACGACCTCCGGCGCCATCCATAGCGGACTACCACGGGTTCCCGGAATCCGACCGTCTGATTTCACAGCGCACCCGAAGTCCGCCAGCTTGGCAACACCCTGAACCGAACCGACTAGGACATTTTTTCCTTTCACATCACAATGAATTATTTTCTTGGAATGAAGGTAACTCAAAGCTGACGTTATACACCGCGTGTAACTCTGAAGGGTGACGTCATCCAAATCATATACATTCAAATCAGCAACGGTGCCACCTGGCATGTACTCCATATGTAGGTTTCGGTATGGTACCGAAGAGGGTTCCGCGGTTACGTCGTCATCGCGGTACCCGATGATGTAATGTGAACTCAGTGATTTCAAAATGCCAATCTCGTTTTCCAGAGCTTCTAAGAAGCATCCGCTGTTTTGTTTGACGGATTTAACGGCGAAGATGGTGCCGTTGGATTTGTCGACTGCCAGATTCACGGTGCCGAATGAGCCTTTGCCGATACAAGCACCTCGAATCCAGTTGGGTGTGGTGGTCATTTTGAATGAATAGTTGAAGAAATGGTGATAGGGTTTTGTTGGTTATGTGGGGGAGGAAAGGAGGTATTTATAGACGAAAAGGAATATGAAGAAAGTTGGCGTGAGAATGATACGGTCTTTTATCCTTATCTCGATAGTTGATAGTTGGAGAATTAAAGAGGATTTATATCATTTTTTCTATTTTTTTAAATATAAAAAAAATCTTTAATATTGTTTTTATAGTATTTTTGGAATTTTCTTTAGTTGATAGTTGGAGAATTAAAGAGGATTTATATCATTTTTCTATTTTTAAAAATATAAAAAAATCTTTAATATTGTTTTTTGTAGTATTTTTGGAATATTTATGTGTTTAATGTATTTTACCGACCGTAAAACTGTCATGTATATGTCTAGTTAGTGATATTCTCATGTGTTGATACTTGAAAGGATAACGAGTTGTGTTAATAAATTAAAATATTAGTAAACAACGACAAAAAAGAATATCTAAATAATTCTGGTTTATTAGTGATGGGTAGATATTTATTCACTTAGAGACACGTTTGAAGGTATTTGAATGACTTAAGAGTTTCTCTAATGGAATGGTGCCTAAAAAACAAAACAATGGATATAGAGATATTATGGATAAGGCTTAAGAGCTAAACTCCTCCACTTTCATTTACTAGAATACTGAATATATTTAATTTCGTAGACTTGTTATTTAGTTTTATTGATATTCACCACTAATAATTCAACAAAAACACAATCATATGAGTTTATATTTTGAATTTATTTATACTTAAAAACGATAAACAAAGCTTATGATGTAATAATCATGAGTTTGTATAATATACATTACATATGTATTGAATAAACTGATTTCAAAAAAGTTAATCTAAATTTATGGTTTTTTTATGTTGAACACTCATCATAAAAAATATCTATAAATAATTAACATTTTAGTTTTAGGTTATTTTTTAATTTTCATTAATCATGAGTTTGTATAATATACATTACATATGTATTGAATAAACTGATTTCAAAAAAGTTAATCTAAATTTATGGTTTTTTTTATGTTGAACACTCATCATAAAAAATATCTATAAATAATTAACATTTTAGTTTTAGGTTATTTTTTAATTTTCATTTAAAAGTACTAATTATATTGGTAACTTATTAACTTTTTATTACTAATCGGCGAACGTGAATATTTTTTATTTTCAATGAATTTTTTGTTTAAATTACTCAATGTCTAATATGTGGTGGTCAAATAAAAGGAAGAAAAAAATAGAAGAAGAAAGTGATGACCAGAACACATGGGAGTAGGCAACAGCGTTAAAGGGGGAAAGAAATCTGGCGGTGTGACCCACATGCTGACATGGCTACAAAATATAACACACGTCAACGAAAAAGAAGGATCAAAGTAGGGATGGCAAAATAGCCCAAGCCCGACGGGTATACCCGAAATCCGAAACATACGGGCCGGGTATACCCGAAGCCCAGTGGGTATGGGCCGGGTACGGGCTTAAAAAAAGAAATAAATCGGGTATGGGTACGGGTATGGGATTTAGTGATACCCGGCCCATTTACCCGAATAATACCCGAAAGTATCATATTATAGATTTCCATACATATAAACTTAGTACATGTACTTATTACGCTCTCTATAGTCATATGTGAATATGTATTTGGCAGGTGCTTAGTGAACAAATAACTTATTTTTGAGCATGTATATTTGATATGGAAGCTATCACCATTTATTATGTGGATGTTTATGCAATTAGGTGGTCCTAATACAATAACTTAATTAAGTAATCGTTTTGATTTAGTTTCGTATATGTGGTCTGAATATGATAGGTAAGTTATTAATTATATTTGTTATAGCCATTGAAGTAGTAAATTATATAAACATCAAAGTAAAAATTGCATATTTTTTCCAACAGGTATTTTTATGAAATTAACGGGTATACCCGATACCCGCGGGTATGCCCGATACCCGACGGGTAATTACCCGACAAATACCCGACGGATAACGGGCCGGGTATGGGACAAAGAATTACAACCGGGTATGGGCCTAGGATTACCAATACCCGGCCCAAGCCCGGCCCATTGCCATTCCTAGATCAAAGGCTGGAAATAGATATGCCAATGACGAATAGGGATGTCTACATTGAAATAGGAAGACGTGTAGTATCGGCGTCCATGAGACCCAAAAGCTATTCGTAATATTAAATAAATAAATAAATAATGACTCCAAACAAACAAATTTTTTTTTTACTGAAACTCGATTAAGATATATTATAAATATATTACGCTTGCTTGACGCATTCTGATTAAATCAGACGGAGTGGAGCGTGGTTTTTGTCGTGGAGGCTTCAACCACGCTCACACATCGCTCCGACGACGGCGTGGTGGCTGAGTTTGTGGTGAGGGCGACGGTATCTTCGCGGCGTGGAGGACAAATGGGTGGTGAGGTGACGGCTTTTTTGGTTGGTGTTTAGATTAGTTCTTGTTTAATTTTTTATTTATTTATAAAAACGCTACTTTCACACCATTTCCACCCCATGCATAAGTTACTATGCCCCTTGCTGATGTAATTGTCACGTGATGCTTAATGCCTATCATCATGCCCTCCCACTATGTATGGTCTTAGCACCAATAATATATTGTGAACTATGAAAACCGTATAATGTACATATACATAATCATAATGCATTTGAGATAATCAAGATAGCGGGAAAGAGGAAATTGTGACGCTTACGCAACCATCTTATGTAGCATATTCAAAGCACCACGTATGAATGTGTTACGTGGTTCTTAAAAATATTACATTGGTTCTAAAAATAATGCAATTATATGTGTGAGTGCGCTTGAATTATATATATATATATTTTGTTTATGAGTGATCATGAATAGTGATTTAAAATTTAAAATTATATATACCTTTTTAATATTTTATTATTTTAATATTATAATAGTTGTAATTATATCTTCTTTTAGCTTTAACGTTATTTTCCTCCTTTTCTTTTCTATAACGATATTTATTTATTTTTTAAATATTTTTTCAAAACATATTTTCCTTATTAATTAATTAATTTGATGTTTCTTTAATAACATATGTTGGTTAATTTTTTTTTCTAAAAATTTAAGTACGTAACTAAATCGATTCTACGGTTTGACTTTCTAAACAAAAATGCTACATTTTAAAATAACCTCCGTTTTACAGTATCATTTGCTCTATTTCGGCGCAAAGCGCGACGCGAACAAAACTAGTTATATTAAAACAACATTAAAACAAAACATGCTTTTTTATTGTTACAATTTATATTAAGAAAACAAACAATATTAAATCTGAAATGGATAGCACAATAACAAGAAACAAGTACCGTTTGTCCACATGAAAACATATGGCCAGGGATGATCTGAGATAGACTAGAAACCAACTTCCGTATGATATAGAAAAGGTTAAATGGCCCCTTGGCTATGCAAGTGTCAATACTCGAAATCGCATAAAACCTTATCGAAATAAGTGGAATAGCTTTTTCCAGGTATACGTTAGTGTTTACGTCAGATACACTTTTACCTTTAGTCCTTTATAGTCACGTATGTATAAAATTATTTTGCGAATCTACTTAAAATTTGTCTTGTAATGTACAAACCGTTAAACTTGAATCCACATCGTATTTGGATGGGGGATCACCAATGCCACTAAACCACAATACAACGGGCAACAAATAAGACCATGTGTAGTGGAAGACACAAATAATGTCCCCACCATTGGGCGTTTTGCGTCATGTGGCAGTCCAGTCAACAATGAGGCATTATGGGACGTTTTTTTTTTTTTTTTTTTCTAAAATGGATGTAATGAGGATGTGGGCATTGTGGGGCATTATGTTAAAAGAGGTGTAAAGAATTAAATAAAAAAACCATCTAAAAGGTATTGGCCAAACAAAAAGAAGAATACATGTCATTGGCCAAACAATTGAACAAGAGGCGTGGAAAAAAGAACGCTTTGGCCTTTTTTTTGTTGAATAAAACGCTCAGGGGCCGGGTGTGGGGCGTGGGGAGTGTTTTTTCCAAAAAAAAAAAAATGCCCCAAAACCCCCACTACGGGTGGTCTAAGTATATATATAATATTTAGAGTTAATTGCCATTTTCGCCCTTGAGGTTTGGGCACACTTGTCATTTTCGTCCAAAATGAAGGTTTTGTACCATTTTGCCCCCAACGTTTGTAACTTTTTGCCATTTTCATCCAAAGGGTCAGGATCATTTCAGAACCCTAAATATTTTCAGAACTTACAGAACTCTTTATAACCAATCATTTTATTTAACATTTATTATTATTAGAGTTAACTGCCATTTTCGTCCCTGTGGTTTGGTCACTTTGGCCATTTCAGTCAATTTTTCAAAAATGCGCCATTTTCGTCCCCCACGTTCTGGAAAGGTGCCATTTCAGTCCAAAAATCATAACCCAGTTAAGTCGGTTAGTAAATAAGGACTGATTGTGTAAATTTGTAACATAAAGGACTGATTGTGTAAATTTGTAACACCACCACCACTAGCCCTGCCACCACCACCACTCCGCTGCCACCACCACCACCACCACTCCGCTGCCACCGCCACCACCAATTTTGTTGATGATAATGTTGTTGCTGATAATGTTGTTGCTGCTGTTACTGTTGCTTCCTTCAAATATTAATAGAGGCGATGATGATGATGATGAATTTGTCGTCGTCTGATGATGATGCTTCCTTCAAACATTCTCGTTCATCGTTCATCACCGCACCACCACAGCCCTGCCACCACCACTCTCACAGATGTCAACAGTGTCATCTCCCCCAAATCGGTCAACAGAAGGTCAAACAGGAAAGTCAACGGCTCAAATTAACGACCAAAATCAGGTTATATTCCAATTAACCTGGTGCAAACATTGTACAAGTATAAACGAATGAACCGGAACAAGAAAAACGAACCGTTAACGGCTGGAACGACGTGTTGACTGATTCCGGCCACTGTGAAGATTCCGGCGATGTCGGTTCCGGCTAAAATCGATGTGTTTGAGCATTGTGAGGGGTGTAAAATGTTTGTGGGGATCTAAGGAACTTCAGATGTCCGTTCAATTCGACCCAGATCGACAGAAACAGAAGATTAACACGTGGGGGCGTGGGGTGTCGGAAAGATGGCCGGATTTACTCCGGTCACCGGAACTTGCAACTTCATCCGAATTCAGGCAAATCGACCACTTTGAAGATAAAAACGAAGATCCAATCATCGTTTCTGAAAGATCCAACTTCACCCGGAACCTGCAACTTCATCCTAATTCAGGCAGTGGCTGTGGTGGCGGTGGTGGCAGTGGCTGTGGTGGCGGTGTGGCTGTGGTGGCGGTGTGGCGGTGGTGGCGGTGGTGGTGGTGGTGGTGGCAGCGGAGTGGTGGTGGTGGCAGGGCTAGTGGTGGTGGTGTTAACTGCCATTTCAGTCCATTTTTCAAATTTACACAATCAGTCCTTTATGTTACAAATTTACACAATCAGTCCTTATTTACAAACTGACTTAACTGGGTTATGATTTTTGGACTGAAATGGCACCTTTCCAGAACGTGGGGGACGAAAATGGCGCATTTTTGAAAAATGGACTGAAATGGCCAAAGTGACCAAACCACAGGGACGAAAATGGCAGTTAACTCCTATTATTATTATTTGATTAAAGGGTATTATGGTAAATCAACTATTCCAAATCATCCATGTTTTATACCTCCTAGATTATCTCGAAGTTAGGTCGTTGAATTTTCATCTCTAAAAATTCCTAAATTATCTACATCTGAAATTTAGTATTAAATCTACATTCTTTTTATCCTTAAAATTCCTCCAATTGAAATTCAGTATTCGATCTACTTTTGAAAATCGACATGACTGGTTTATCAATTACAGAATTACTATAAATTGCCAATACCTCAAATACAAAGAAAAATAAATCATGCTTATCGATCTCATACATTCAAGCACTACATATGCAATCTCTAGCTATATTGTGTATATACATTCAATATATCGTTTTTTTTTTGTCATTTTAATTGATTTACTATATATATATCTTTCACATATAAACAATTTTACTTTTATTGTGATGTTGGTTTCATGATTCACTTTAAACATGTTTCACTCCTTTTATAAACATATGCATATGATATTTACACATATGTAAATATGATATTTATATGTAAATATGTTATTTACATCTATGCAATTGATATATTTACATATGTGGAATTCCGTTTTTAGACACAATTAGTACTTTTACACAACATTAAATCCATTTGTATAAGAAACACTTTATGCAAGAGGCTGGAGGCATACAATCCTAGGAATGGAATTGAATGTAAAAGTCTGTGCATATATCCAGTTATTATCTATAATATATTAAAAAGGAAAAGTGATGTACCAAATTGTAATTTTACTACAAGTACAAGTTATTAAGCAACATTTACAACAAAGATAAAGCAGGCAAATTGAGACAATCTCCATATTTTTAAGACGCCTGAGGGGCAACACAGAGATTTCAACCCTACATTTATGTCTCTGATCTTCACATTTAATTAAGTTATTGATGAATTTCACTACCGTTCATCCTTCTATCTACCTCTTAAACCACTAAACAAGCAGTTGATCGGTCCATGATGCAGTTGATCGGTCCATCATTTTTTATATGAATCTGCAATCGCTCTTTAGGTGAAGATTTATCATCCAAACGCACAAAAGATCTTCATCATCATCTTCTACTTCCAAATTCCCAAATCTTCCATCTAGGGTTCCGATTGAGACTTCCAGAGGTATGTTTTTGGATTTGATTATGTTCGGTAATGATGATAATCGAATGAGACTAATCTATACCTGTGTTTTGAAGCTGTAATCGGTGTTTAAAGGGACGGATTGAAGCTGAAGGTGTTGTCATCAAGAAGCCAACCACGGTGCTGTAATCCATGCGTCATCTGGATCGCCTCAGAGGATTAACGAGCCTGATTACAAGGGTTTTCGTTTCTTTTTACTCCGATTCTTGCTCTTTTATACTAAGCAGAGTATATCTATTCGAGCAGTGAATGTTATTTACCATTGTGTTTTTTCTCAAGTTGAGAACCCTTTGGTTTATGACGGTTTTTTTTCTTTGTTCTTATTTTGATGATTTATGATTTTTTTCCTTCAAGTTTTGATGAAATTGAGTTCTGCAGGTTTGTTTATGTAAAACTGGTTGAAGTTCGCAAGGGTGTGCAGTGCCCAATTTGTTTAGGTACTATTTCCAGTTTTTAGTTTCACTATATAATTATAATATTAATTTTTTTATCATGGGTGAGCATGGCTTGGGAGTATATAGTGAGATTGTTGACCTAGACGATATGTTAATTACTAGAAAACCAAGTTTTGAATACACAGTGTGTTATAATAAAACAAATACTACAGGTGCTCATCTTTTTGACTTCCATACAGTTAAATTGCCCATGTCCTTGCATTCACGTTTCTCATATGTAATGCCGTAGATTTGATTTCTGGAAAATTTTGTGACGAAATATGATATACAAGTTTTTAATACAAGTTTCGGTTAATGCGGCTATTTGTTATTTACAAAAAGCATTAAAGAAGACCAAGAGGCTTTTAGGTGAAAAGCATATCCAAACTGTTGTCTGTTATCATGCACTTGCGATTGCGTTTAACTATGTTGGCGCCTTCAAGCTCTTTCATCAGGCAAGCGATTTTAGATTTTAATATTGTTTTTGTTATTGGTGGTGGTCAAATGGGTGAATTATGAATTTGTTTAAACAACATGAAATAAAGACACATTACATACTTGTAAAGCAACTTGGAGAAGACGACTCGGGACTTAAAGAACTGAATGAAAACTTTTAAAACCCGGGAGGCGCAGGTAAAAGGTCGGTTATCAACATTTTTCGATGGTTTTTCAAGTATTTTTGTTTTTTTAATTGTTATATGTAATAATATGACACTAGATGAATGCACAAAAACAGAAAGGACAAGCTGTAAATGCGGTTTCTGCTCGAGCAACACTCGATCTCTTAAAGGTATGTCACGAACTAAAGATGTTCTTAGTCTGGTACAACTGGTTCTAACAAAAGAAAAGTGTTGAAATGCTAACAAAAGTTTTGGAAAACAGGAGAACCTAACCGGCCGGGTTGGGTAGGTTGGCAGGACTGGCTGGTTTATACGGTTTTACAGTTTAGTTTTGATGGTTTAGCAGTTTTAGTAAAAAAAAAAAATTAAGCATAATCTGGGATTTAACTTTAAAAAATGTTAAGCATTAATCATGAATATAATAAAAGATGAAAAAAATATTAATCATAAATGCTAAATGGTCGGTTCAGTTTACACGGCCAGTTCCAAGCTCCAAAGCGTAAACCAAACCGTCAAACTGTTAAAACCAAACAATGTCCACACAATATATATTTAACACTGGCCTAACCGGCCGACGTTCTTCGGTCTTGGCTGTTTGGCCGGTTTTGGCGGTTTATGAACACTCATAATAGTGTTTACAGGTCATCGCAACTCGAACCATGTTGATTTTTCCCATTTGACCCAAACCTGCTTGGATTTTCATTGAAGATATTTTGATCATACACCCCATTCAACGTTTTCTTCATTGTTAACTGAAAAACGGGTCTTCATAACTACTTTAACAAAGTATATAACATGAGGCGCGCCCCTCAACTATCTCTTATGACAATTTTTTGCCTAAAAATTGCGCCTCATCTGCGCTTTATGTACATCACTCGCCTTATGTAGCCTGAAGCGCAAGACTTTGTGCCTCAGGCGCGCCTTTCAAAACCAAGCTGGTAGTAGCTACTGATTTTTCTTTGTATATTTACAGTAAGTTAAAGTGGTGTTCTATGTAGGCATTAGGGGTAATTTTGTTTTCTCTGTTCAGCTACAGGTTAAGAAGTCACTCTTGTTCAAGTAGGAGAAGCTTTAAATTCTTGTTTGCCAGTTGAAGAGGATGTTTTTAGGGTGTTAGATAGTAAGTTAGGGGGTGAGTTAGTGGAGCAAGATGGTGTTATTGTTATTAATAAGTTGTCGAATGCTCGAGTGGCTCATATTGTGTTAAAGTATTTCCAGGATAGGTGTGAGTTGAATAGGGAGGTTGTGCTTTACAATGTGACTATGAAGGTGTTTAGGAAGAGTAAAGATTTGGATGGTGCAGAGAAGGTGTTTGCTGAAATGGTTGAGAGAGGTGTTGCCCCAGATAATGTTACGTTTTCGACGATTATTGGGTGTTTGAGGTTGCGCTCGTTGCCCGGGAAGGCTGTGGAGTGGTTTGAGAAAATGGCGGCGTTTGGGGTTGAGCCGGATGATGTTACTTACGCGGTGATGATTGATTGTTACGGACGCGTTGGGAATGTGGATACGGCGTCGAGGTTGTATGATCGTTCGAGGACCGAGAAGTGGCGACTTGATGCGGTAACGTTCACAACGATTATAAAAATTTACGGGACGAGTGGGAATTTCGATGGGTGTTTGACGGTTTTTGAAGAGATGAAAGCGCTTGGTGTCAAACCGAATTTGGTGTGTTATAATACATTGTTAGACGCTATGGGAAGAGCTAAGAGACCGTGGCAGGTTAAGTCGATTTATCAGCAACTTCTGAGTAGTGGATTAACGCCTGGTTGGGCGACTTACGCTTTACTTTATATCTTATTATGGGTTATTTTTAACCTAACCAAGTTAGTTTATACCTTATTATGGGTATTTTTGAAATTTATCAATTATAAGGGGGTAATTTATAAATTATCTTCTAGTTATTGTTTTTATTATTAGAAATCCTACCTCACCTCAATTATCTCTCTCCCTCTTTCAGTATACAACACCCACCATAAACCACCACTCCTTAACACCCACAACCACCGTCCTCCACTACTGACTTCCACGACCGACCTCCACCGCCGTCACCCCCTTCACCATGTAACCACCATCAGCCGCTACCCACCTCTTTCTGTAATTCTTTTCTGCCACCACAGCCCATCGTAACCCCCACTAGCACCACCATTCAAACCAAAACACAAATCTTGTTCAAACAACCAACCACTACAACTCACCAATGACAAGCACACATTATTCTTCACTAATCAAAGACCTTAGAACCCTATCCCTCGATTCGTCGGTGGCTACACTTCGCCGGAACCCTAGGGGCTTGAAACGATCTGCAATTAAAGTGATTAAGTGGGTGTATATATAATTGATTTTTATGATCTGCAATTTTTATGGTGGTGTGTGTATGTAAGTGATTAAGTGGGTGTATATATAATTGATTTGGTGATCCACGTATGGTGACCGGAACCACCATCCTCTGTAATTAAAGTTTGAATGAGATTTTGAGATGATACATGGACTGTAGGAATTTTTAGTAAATATATTTGTTGTTTTTGTATTCTAAAATGAAAGGGGTTCGATGAAAATGCAAAATGAAAAGAAAAATGCAGAGTGACAAAAATGCCCCTGAGTTAATGTCAGCTAGAAGATAATTTATAAATTACCCCCTTATAATTGATAAATTTCAAAAATACCCATAATAAGGTATAAACTAACTTGGTTAGGTTAAAAATAACCCATAATAAGATATAAAGTAACTTAGTTAGGTATTTGGATGAAAATGGCAAAAAGTTACAAACGTTGGGGGCAAAATGGTACAAAACCTTCGTTTTGGACGAAAATGGCAAGTGTGCCCAAACCTCAGGGGCGGAAATCGCAATTAACTCTAATATTTATTTGGGGTGTTGTGATAAAATTTAATGTGTTAACCGAAAGTGAAGTTGTCATAAGGGAATTAAATTTTAATGGAGGAATGGCTCATCCAGAGACCACAAGTCGACATCAACCTCAACCATCCAAAATGTGTCAGATGCAAATTGAAGTATCCAATTCAAGATCTTGCTTCATACCTTCTTTTTGTTAGTTAGCACAGTCCCTCGAAATATCACTTTATAGTTGATAAGGGTAATTAATGGTTCGTCATCTTTAGACTTCCAATGCTATAGAGGAGTATGACAAGGAGACCCTTTGTCACCATTTATTTTTATAATTGCAATGGAAGCGTTAACTGGTTTTATGCATAAAGCACTCTCATGTGGAAAAATAAAAGGAATTTCTTTGCCAAACGATGGGCCGATCATAACACATATGATGTGTGCGGATGACGTTGTATTTACGGGGGATTGGGATGAAAATGGTATTCATAATATAATTAGATTAATGAGATGCTTTCGTTTCATTTCGGGGCTGAAAATTAGTTATAAAAAGTCAAATCTTCTCAGAATTGGGGTGGGCGACACTGTGGTATCTCAAATGGCCTCAAGAATCAATTGTAAAGTCGGGAAATTCCAATGCAAGTACTTAGGGGTACTAGTGGGAGCAAACATGAATTAAATCCGTCATTGGAATTGTGTTGTGGATTGTTTTAAAAACATATTGTCGATGTGGAAGTCAAAAATGCTTTCGGTGGGAGGTAGAGTAACGCTATTAAAATCAACTTTGGATAGCCTTCCTTTATATTTCTTTTCTTTATTCAAAGCATCGCAAGGTGTGTTGGATAAACTAGAGACTCTCAGAAGAAGGATTTTTTGGGGTGGTAACGATGAAAATAAAAAATGGCTTGGGTATGTTGGGAAAAGGTTATAGGTCCTCTTGAAAAAGGTGGTCTAGGGTTGGGAGCTCTCAAGGATATGAACATAAGTCTCGTGTTAAAGTGGTGGTGGAGATATAAACATGAAAAGGAAACTTTGTTGGGGCGAACAATCACATCAATTCACTCACACATACACTCGACTTCATACGTGCCGATCAAAGAGGGTATCACGGGCACGTGGAATAACATAGCAAAAGTTGGAAAGGAACTCGACAAATACAATAAAAATCCAGCTCAACTGATGAAAGGAGCAGTAGGAAATGGAAAAGTGTCAAAATGGTATAATAACAACTGATAACACACAAAATAGTGAGAAAACAAGCGACGAAAACTTTATTATTTACCCAAACCAAAAAAGCACCCACCAAAACCCTTGATCTTACAAACAGTAAGATCTGTAAACAAATACAAACAATGATCAAATGATACAAACAATCAGATGATCAGAAAACAGTGATCACAACCGATCACTAGATCTATCAAAGATCTAACAACTGATACAACAATACAAAGGATATAGACGAAGAACACTGAAGAATGAACATAATCTCTTGAAGATCTTGAAGCACCACTGATGTATAAACTCAGCTTCAACTGATCTTGAAGAAGATCAACAATACGCAGAACTGGTACAGACACCACACACAGAGATGAGAGTGAATTTTTTGGGGAGAATACTCCTCTTCTGCGTAAATGATAAGCTTTATATCTTCAAAACCCAAAAAGTACACTTTAGTCCAAAAGAACATGAAGAGATGATCGGGGTCCCTCTAAAGTTTCATTCTGCCCCCTCGAGTTATATACAACCTGTCACACTAACAAACCGACTTAACAACCGTAACAAACCATAAAACAGATAAAGCCCAGCCCATTTAGAACTATTTAGAATGACCCAATAAATAAACATATGAATTAAACTTTTTCTTTTAACATTCCCCCTTCATTCATATGTTTAAACATATTTATCAAACCCAATTTATCACAGAATGTTTCATGCTGCGATACTGAAAGCCTTTTAGTAAATACATCCGCAAGTTGATACTCAGTGTCAACTTTCTCAGGACGTATTATACCACAGGCAACCTTTTCTCTTAAAAAGTGTAAATCCAGTTCAAAATGCTTCGTTCTCTCATGGAATACTGGATTTGAAGCTATAGACAAAGCTGCTTTACTATCACAAAACAAACTTACAGGCAAGCAAACATCAACCTTAAGCTCTTTTAACAAATTTATAATCCACATTATTTCACACGTGGCCGAACACATGGCTCTATACTCTACTTCAGCCGTTGACCTCGACACTACACTTTGTTTTTTACTCTTCCACGAAATCAAGGAAGAGCCCAGAAATATGCAGAAACCAGTTACAGATTTCCGAGTAGCCAAACATTTACCCCAATCAGAATCGGCATAGCCTAACAGCTCTAAGTCTCTATCAGATTTAAACCTTAAACCTCGACCAGGACAAGATTTCAAATATCTTAGCAATCTTAGAGCAACTTGCAAATGTGATTCAGTTGGGCTATGCATAAACTGACTCAGAAACTGGACGGCATACGATATATCAGGCCTGGTCAAAGAAAGATATATCAATTTACCTATTAATTTTTTAAATCCAGTAACATCTTTCAGCAAAACTGAATTTTTCTCAGTTTTAGATGACACTATATAGCTTTGTTCAATAGGAGTTGTAACTGGCTTACATCCTAACAGACCGAACTCATTTAATAATTCCATACAATATTTTCGTTGATTCAAACAAACACCAGTTTTATCATATAAAACTTCTATCCCTAGAAAGTATTTTAGCTTACCTAAATCTTTTATTTTAAAACTATCACTTAACAACTTTTTTACCTTATTTATTTCATTAACATTATTTCCAGTTAAAATTATATCATCCACATACACAAGTAAAACCACAAACACAGAATCATTACTCAAGATAAACAAAGAATGATCACATAAACTTTGCTTAAACCCAATTTTTCCCAAGACTTCAGTCAATTTTTCGTTCCATTTTCGTGGTGCTTGTTTGAGTCCATACAAGGACTTAACAAGCATACAAACCTTGGTTTCATTCTTAGAGTAATAACCTGGAGGTAATGACATATAGACATCCTCAGTTAAGGAACCATACAAAAACGCATTGTTAATATCAAGTTGAAACATAGACCAATTATTTTTCACAGCAAGACATATGACACATCTAATGGTAACCATTTTAACAACAGGAGAGAATGTTTCACTAAAGTCTATTCCCTCTCTTTGATTGTAGCCTTTAGCTACTAACCTCGCTTTAAAGCGTTCAATTTCACCACTAGCCTTATATTTCACCTTATATACCCATTTGCACCCAATAGGTTTTCTATTGGGTGGCAAATCGACCAAAACCCATGTATTATTTTTAAACAAAGCTTCCATTTCTTCATTCATGGCCTCTACCCACCTAATATCTTTGGAAGCTTCATTATAACTAACCGGTTCAACCACTTTATTTAAAGAGCTAACAAAACCATAATTTTCAGCAGACAGACACGAGTAATTAACGACTCTATCTATTCCATATTTAATTTTTCCATCAAGCACAAAACCATCCAATTTTTTTGGTATAGACACAACCCTAGTAGACCTTCGAGAGGTAATTTGGACTCCCTCAGATAGGTTGGTCTCTTCATTTGAGATCCAAGTGTCCTCAACCCCGCTATTATCCTCTCTACTACTACTCTCTACCCTAGTTTCTAAATGTTCCTCTCCATGACCATCCTGACTAGAGGAGGCAGATGTAGGAGAATGATCTAGCTGCTGATCATCACTAGGATACTCATGAGAACCAATAACCTTCTCTTCATCATCGGGAATTAAAGAAACTTTAGGCACACTTATTTCAACACAATCAAAAAAATTAATATGATTTAACGTTTTATCAACATAATTTTCTTGGTTTATTAACTGTTTTGTTTTAAAAGGATAAACATCCTCATAAAACTTAACATCTCTTGAATAAAAAATCTTTTTTTCATCCAAACTCCAAAGTTTGTATCCTTTTTTAACATCCGAGTATCCTATTAACACACACTTATCAGCATGATAAGCGAATTTATCTGATTCATTTAAAATTGTGCTAAAACAAAGACACCCAAAGTTTCTCAAATGGGACAGAGAAGGTTTAAAACCAAAAACAACTTCATACGGACTTTTACCTCCTAACACGGACGACGGCAACCTGTTAATTAAATAGACAGCAGTTAAAACACTATCAGACCAGAACCTAAGAGGCAAGCCACCCTGGAACATCAACGATCTAGCCAAGTTTAACAAATGTCTATGTTTACGTTCAGCCACACCATTTTGTTGTGGTGTGTATGAACAAGACGTTTGATGAATAATACCTTTAGTTTTAAAAAAAATTATTCATTTGACTGTTTACAAATTCCGTTCCGTTGTCACTTCTAAAAATTTTAATTTTCGTTTTAAACTGAGTTAAGACCATTTCATAAAAAACACATAAGTTTTCAAAAACTTCCATTTTATTTTTCAGAAGATAACACCAAACAGTCCTAGAAAAATCATCAACAATAGTTAAAAAATATTTGAATCCTTCATAAGATGAAACCTTATAAGGACCCCAAAGATCTAAATGTACAAGATCACCAACACATTTTGACTTATGTTCACTTATAGGAAACGGAACTCTAACTTGTTTGGCTTTATGACAAATCTCACACGGACCATGATCTAAATTATTAATCCCTATGTCATGTTTTAACACGGCTAGAACCTGATCCGAAGGGTGACCTAACCTACTATGCCATAAATTGGTTTTTAGAACACTATTAAAACAAACACCATTAGAATTACCATTCATTCCTACAAAATATAAACCGCTATCCTGGCTACCAATCATTAGGACTTTCCCTAATTTGGAATCCTATAATATACAATTTTTTTCATTAAAAACAACAGAAACATGATTATCCTTAGCACGTTTATGAACAGAAAACAAGTTCACACAATAATCTGGAACATAGAATACATCTTTCAGAACAATACCATCAATTAATTTTAAGTCTCCAATTTTTAACACTTTCACACTTGTACCATTTGGATGACTAACATTTATATCAAATTCTGACACATCAACACAGTTATACATATTTATATCAGTTTTAGACATATGTTGATTAGCACCAGAATCAACTATCCACCTATAACTACTACCAAAGTTGGCAAAACTAGAACAACTAACAAAACTACCAGCAAAATTACAATTACTAGTAGCCTTACCTCAAACATTTGAAGGCTGAGACTCACTTCCAGATTTCTCACCAACAAGATGCAACAACTTAGTAATCTGTTCTGAAGTAAACGGTAAGACTGAAGTACCAACAGACGATGTAGACCCAACAGTAACATTAGACTTATTATTTCCAGAATTACCTTTACCCCCTGATAACTAACCCTCTTTTTAAACCCTGGAGGATATCCTATTATTTCAAAACACCTTTCAACTGTATGACCAATCAGATTACAATGTGTACATTTTAAATTGGAATTATGCCCTCTAGATACTCTCTTCTTAGGATCAAATGACTGATTAGACTTAGACACATAAGAAAGACCTTGTCCTTTTATGCTACCACTTGCCATTCTATGTGACTCTTCCCTAGACACAATAGAAAAAGTGTCACACCCCAATATTTCCACGTATTGCCGGTGGGCCCGGTGGGGGAGTATCGTGACGTAGTTGGTAACATTACAGTCAAACAACACAATATTTAAATGCACAGCGGAAGCAAACGAAAGATATATTTCAACCGAATATAATTGTAATATCAAGTATCACAAACAGTTGAAAATAATCCACAGGTGGATCAAAAATAAATAGGAAACATTGTTCAACAGTTTTGACATCCAAGCTTGCGAGACTTATTGTGGACGCTAGGAGAAAGCCAGCCTAGTTCGCGTAGTACCTGCACTTAACCTTTTTGGGAAAATACGTCAGTTTACTCTGGTAAATACATTCAACCGACTCATTTTGAAAAGTTTAATAAAATTGATTTGAATGCACGTGGCACAAACTTTTTATAACTTGGGTGAAGAAACACTAGATAAACGACCGGGATCGTAATATCTAGGGGGTTTGGATCTGCATAAAAATGGTTGTTCTCTCTTGTTTGATTCGTTACGATTGATCTCCTTCTCCGATAACTCTACAAAAAAGAAGCACCGTTAGCCTCGCCAAGGGGAGAAAGGGGTTCTCTCCTTGACCCGACTCCGGTGTGAGAATAAGTATGGGTTATGAAGAAGAAGATGTATTTGAGAAGTGTGTGTAACTTGAATTTCCATACCTGAGCAGTTCTCATATTTATAACCGGGAGCTTTTGGGCGGGAAAACCTGTTAGTGAAAAGTTGACGGAAGATGCTAACCCCGTAAGCGGTTACATTTCCTTCCGTCAAACTTCTTGATCCGACGTGAGTGTACACGGATCGTGGCTTAGATCGATGGCTGGGGATTTGCCACGTGTAAAGTGATCAAGTGGAGATTACTCTCCAATTACATGCTATCGTTGTGATTTCAGGGATGCCTGAGGTGGCGACACGTGTCCAGACGGTTATAACCGTCTTAGTGGTGCACGATCGAATTCTTTCTAGAAGATTACTGCTGTAATCCGGTGTGACTCCTTATCGTGTGGAATCAGCTGAATAAATAAATCCCAAGTCTGGGTAAATAATACCCAAGTCTGGATATTGAGCGAAAGTGTTTAATTTAGGATTTTCATCCTTTGCTTCGTGGGAGAAAGCGCAAGGACTTATGATTTCCTTTTGGCGCGCAAGTGTTTGACTGTTGCTTGTTTCTTAAGCCTTTCTTTTGTAAGACCAGTGCGCGGCCGCGCAAGGTAAAAAGGCTGAAAAGCATGGTAGTGGTATGGTCCTAAGTACCTATTATGAGGTTTTTGGGACCTTACCCCTTCAAGTCCCCCCAGTCTAGTGTTGTACTTATGCAAATAAGTGGAGCACTGGACTTATGAGAGGGAAATGCTTTTTGGCGCGAAAAATAAGGAAACTTCCGGAAGAAGACTCATTTTGTTCATTGTAAAGATTTTTGAAAATCTTTGACTTTGAATGAGACTGGTACAGTAAAACTGAGTGACAGGCTGTCACTGTCAGTTGTTCTTTACTGTCCGTGTTTTGCACGCGCGTGTGTAAGCGCGTTTGTGTTGGTTTTCACTCGCTCTGGTGCTTGGAGGACTGTGATATCCGAAAAAGGTGTTGTGGCGGTTACCGATGCTATTTATTGCGGTGAGTATATAACGTTTGAGTTGCCCCCTTTCTGTGTAATCATTGTTTCGTTGAAAACTTCTCCTGTTCCTTTATTCTAAGAAAAAGTTTATCATTTCTTCCTCTTATGTCAACCGGAGAACACCAAGAAGACCTTTCTGAAGAAATGTCGGCTGAACTTCCACCGTTAAAGTGGCCTAGAGCGACCTTCGATGGTTTGGTTCGGAATCTCAAATTTCCGGAGAACTGGGGTGCTCTGTACCCTGAAGAGGGGCAGACTGCAGCAGATGCTCCGGCTGGGTATATTACCCTTTTTTGGGATTTTTTCTGTGAAGGCAACTTTCGTTTACCTGTAACCAGATTTTTCCTTGAAATCCTTGAGTATTACAAGTTACATATTTCCCAATTGCACCCTATTGGCATGGTTAGGGTTCGACATTTCGAATTTGTGTGCCGAACGATGCATATCGAGCCGACGGTCCCTCGATTTAGGGTTTTTTTACCAAATGCATTGTATTCAAGGATTTTATTCTTTTGTTCAGAGAGCAGCAAAGAAGATTTTGCAACATCCTCCAAAGTCCTTCCATGACTGGAAGCAAAAAATTTTCTTTATTAAAGCCGGAGTGATTCCGGTGAGGATGGTTTTAAGGGGAAAAGAAGATGTTCCTGTCAAAACAGTTCAGACCCCTGTTGATGAGAACTGGTATCAAGATCTGAAGGATGTTCCTAATATCGCTTTGCCGGAGAAAGCTCTTGTCGGAGCCGGCATGAGCTTGAATTGGAAAATGGACCGCGATGACAAGCCGGTGTATACGGAGGATGGTCATAGTAAGATTGGGATTTTTTTTTTTGAACTTGCCTTTCTTCCCTTGTAGTTGTTTCGCTGTATGTTTTCGCGTTCAAGAGAGAAGGTGGAAGAATGGGTACCATTAAGAAGAAATCTGACGAGGAGCTTTGGTACCACCGGATTGTGAGAAACTTTGTTCTTCCGCGGGATGCGGATCTGTCTGTTCAGCCTACTGCTGGCGCTGGTAAGCTATGTGCTTATTGATTTACTGTTTGCTTTTTCTGTTGCGCTTCTGAGTAAATTCCTTTGCGCTTTCATAGGTGAGTTGTCAAACTTGGGCATAGGCCCTGAAAAGAAGAAACGCGCGACGACTTCTACTTTCGCGCCGAAGAAGAATTAAGCTGATAAAGCTCAATCTTTGAAGACAAAAATTGTTGGAGGAGAGAAGAAAGGTATGCGTCGTTCCTCTGACTCCTGGTGTGATTATGTGGTGGTTTCTGACTCTCTGGAAGGTCTTACGCCTACAGTTACTGTTAGGAGGCCAAAACCAGAACCGAGGGATGCTGCTGATACCCCTCCATCCAACCCGAATGATCCTATTGACTTGGAATCTAGTCCTGAACACTAGGTGAACAGGAAGGCTGGTAAAAGAAAACAAGCTGATACTGATGCTGAGGGTCAGCCCTCCAAGAAGATCCAAAGGAAGAAAATTACCAGGAAGGGCAATCTAGATGCTTTTATTTCAGAATCTGCTCCTAGTAAGTGTTGTCTTTACTTCTTTTCTTTATGCGCATTAAATCTTTACAGACTTTTTTGTTTTTATTTCAGAAGTTCCTGTTTCTCCTGTGGCCACAGAGCCACAACCTGTGGTTAATGAAGAACTCCCACCTTCTCCTCCGCGTGCTCCTGTTGTTGATCAGTTGAAGACTACGGAGGCTCCTGAAGGTGGTGTGGAGAAGACTGTTGAGGCTGATAAGCCTGTTGATGTTACTATAGAGGTTGAAAAGTTATTGACCCAGAGGTTGTGGATGGTGCTGATAATCCACGAACCTCTGAAACTGTTGCTCAAGACCTGGGGAAAGAACAAACTGCTGAAAAAACCCCTATTCCAACTTCTTCTCCTAAACCTTCTGATGCTATGCCCGAGCGTGTTGAGAAGGTTTCTGCTGAGGAGCAAAGCTCATTTGCTGGTGTTGATAAAAATTCTCCAATCCGCCCAGAGGAAACCCTGGGGGATTACTATTACAGGACTTACTCAGAAAAAGATGCTTCTGAGCTTCATGCCCCTGTTTGGAATTTAAAGAAAGGTGACACTTTCTCGGATTGGCATGTGTGCCAAGATTGGTTGCAGGGGATATTTCCGCCTGGAGAGATCAAGTTTCAAGAAAGCCGGTCTTATGAACAAACTTATCAATCTTATCTTGAAGAGACTGCTTCTCATGCTTCTACCACTCATCGCATAGTGCGTGAGTGGTATAGTATGCATAAAGATTGGGAAACTTTTAGGGTATCACAGAAGAAGTTTGCTAGTGATGAAAAGCGTTTAGCTCAACTAAAAGCTAAATTGGAAGCTGATCAAGCCAAGTTTGAGGCCGATCGTAAAACTGAGGAATGGTCCGTTGCGGGTTGGAAACGGAAAGCGGAAGCTGCCCTTCTCTCTGAAGAACGCAAAAACTGGAAAAGAATTTGCGAAAAAGATAATGCCGAGAAGGTAAATCTTGCGCAATATCATCAATAATCTCAAGGCTGAGATTGAAAAACTGAAGAGACAGGATGCGGAGATAGAAAGGTTGAAAAAGGAGAAAGCTGATGCAGAAGTTGCGCTAGAAGAAGCGCGTTCTCATAGGGAGCGTAGTGAGCAACGAGAGGTACAAGCTTGCGCCACTCTTGCTCTTAAAGATAAAGAGTTGGAAGAACTTACTGCTTTGCTTTCTGATCAGGAACAACTTAAAAAGGATCTGGAGCTTGCGCATTCTGAAAAGGCTGAAACTTCCCGCCGTTTGACTGAGACCGAAGAAAAATTGGAAAATTCTGAAACGGCGCGAGCCACAGCGGAAAGTGAGCTTGAACCTCTAAAGAGTGACATGGCGTGGCTGAAAGATCGTGGAATTGCTTGTGTAAGTTGCTTGTTCTTTTTCTGTTGTGGAACTGTTCATGCGCTTTTTTGTTATTTACCCTTTCCTTCTTTCACAGGTTGCGGAATCAGTGTTAAACTCTGAGGAGTTGGCTAAAACCGTTGCGCGGTTAGTTGTTGCCGCATGTAAAGACGGGTACGCCCAAGGATATGCTGAGTGTTCTCATCATGTAAATAACGCTTTGAAGGTGGATTGGGATATCAGCAAATCTGCTACTTATGGCGTGGATACTAATGCTGCGCTTGCTGCTTTAAAAACAGAATTTAACAACTTGCAACTTCCGGTTATGGATCTGATAAATGTTGCGCTGCAATCTGATGATCACGTAGCACAACTAAAAGAAATCTTTCCAGATGAGGGCGAAGATTTAGCGTAGGTTGAAAATGTATTGAACAATTTTCTTGTAATATTTGGGATGTATATCCCTTTCTTTGATGGTGCGCTGCTTCGCAAGTAACTAAAACACTGCCGTGTTTGATAGTTTTTTAGGCGTATTTGTAACACCCCAAAAATGGGTTTGGTAATTTAAACCCGGTTAATATAAAGGAACGGGTAAAAAATACCGTTAGGGGTAAAAGTGAACCCGTAAATGAATATTAACTAGGAATAATTAACCTAGTTGAATATTAGTATCGTTGGTATTAAACGAAGGGTTGTAGCCTTTTTTTAAATAAAATGAAACATGAGGGACCAAAGTAAACAACTTGAAAGTTGTTTTATTAAAAAGAAAACAACACACACACAAACACACGCATCGTGTGTGTGTGTGTGTTCATCATCGAGCAGGGAAGGCTCCCATGGAGCCAAAACCCTAAACTTCATCAAATTCTCCAAATTGAAAGGCTAAACGAAGCCCAAATTCACAACCGAACATGAATTAACGATCACCTTCACAAGGGGATCATAAGGTATGTCTTAAAACTTAGATTTGATGATCTTGTTTGAAGTGGGTTATGATCAATCCGTGAAATTGTATGAAATTAAGCATGTAAATGTGTTAGAAACACCAAATAGAACTTGTGTTATGAATAATTTCAAGTAATTTGGTGATTTAGAATGAAACCCATTGCATGAGTGTGAAGATGATGATCATGATGAACTTGTAGATGTTATAATGTGATCTTGTGATGTATAAGGTGTTATATGGTAGACTGAGATAGATAAACTTGATGTGGAAATTATGATTATGAGATTTTGCTTGAATGTGATGGTTCATAAGATGAAATAGGGAAGAACATGCTTAAAGCACTTGTACATTATGCTTAGAAAGTGATATGCGCACCAAGTGTTTGATGAAATGCTTAGGAGAAAATGATAAGTTGGATTGTATGCTAATAATGAATAAATGTTTGTAGAATGTGTTGATGATGTATTAGACAATAGATTGGTATAAGGAATGTGTTTTGAATGGATTACAAGTGGGAAATTAGTTTGATAAGATGATATGGCAAGAAACCTTCATTAAAAGGTATGTATGCTCATGTATGCTAATCATGTTATGATGAATGTGATGACATGTACGGATAGGAGTTATGTCAACATGGACACAAGCATGGAAGGCAACGGGCCAAGGATAAACATGGAAGCTATGCTTGAACTCGGACGCACGAGGTAAGTGAACTCCAAACTTACCCTTTTGTTTGGTAATGTATTTATGATATGTGGTAATTATTGAATGTAATGTAAGAAGATATGAATCGTTGTTATTACTAAATTAAGTTTTAGTGGAAATGAGTCGGAAGTGGTTAAGAAAGAGATTCGATTAAGTTTGGGTAAGAAATGGAACTTACATAATGAATTATGCATAAAGATGAATTAAGGAGTTATACATGTAGGATGTAAATTGTAAGTACGGGTATGAATAGAAAGTGAATACACGCTTGAGAAGGGTATTTAATTATATGCTTGAATGAATAAGACGAGTTATGTGTATTTGAGGACATGTTCATATGAAAGGAAGCTAATGATACTAACCGTTTTTCTATTGAGAATTAATGTGAAGCATAGGCATGTTAACAATGGAAGTAAAGGTTGACTCCGCAATCCGATGCGAGTGATCGAATGGATGGATGAAGGGGCTAGTATAAGAGAAAGCATGATATGTGGACGCTTTATTATGCATGTGTTAATATTTTGTATTATGTCACCGGTTACTAATGATGAGATTGAATGTGGTGACTGCAGGTTGTACAGGGTTATGGATGTTTCATCAAGAATTGTACGCGGTTGAAGATCGAGTCAAGACATGGATTGTACGTGGGTGTGTATGTGGTCACTTAATTCGATATATGTATGTTAGTTTTTAATTAAATTATAAAAAGGGATTAATGTATTTAAGTGAAAGAAAGAATATCATTAAAGAAATTTTAGGTATGTATTTTCCGCTGCGAATCTTGGGTTAAAATGTGTTAGGGCGTTACAGTATTTGTACGCCGTAGATAGTATGTTATGTTTTTCGTTTTACAATATTTTGCACGAGTACGATTACTTTTATCGAGTAAGGCGAATGAAGTTGGTATAAAGCTCATGTATGAACTTATAGCCGTTTGTGATGCAATCACTGACCGTTCATGAGGCTTTGTTTGTAATTACCATAATGTTTTTGCGCTTACTAAAAGAAATTGCATGCACTTTGTAAGAAAAACACAAGAATAATAGAAACTTTGCTTTTTTATTTAGGGATAGGGCACAGAGGCCATTACAAAGTTTGCTAAAATAAATATATGAAACTTAACTTACTCTACTTTTCCCGCTTCGTTTGATAAATCATGTTTTCCCGCGGTGAATTCATAGAGTTGTCTCTTAAGTTTTTTCCCTTTTGCTCGGGCCCTCCTCACCCCGAGTTATCTGTTTTATTTCCTTGCGCACATTTTGAAGCAAATGTGTGAGTTCGCCGCTTTTGAGGGCTTTCTCAATCTCGGTGCGCAAAGAAATGCAGTTGTTAGTGGTATGCCCATTGTTTTTGTGATATTCGCAATATTGGGCTGGATCTTGTCCCCGCTTATTTTTCATGGGAATCGGAGGTTTAAACTAATAGTCTTCAGTACTTAAAACTTCTGCCGGGGTCTTAGTTAGGGGAGTCCATTGCCTCTCCCTATTCTCCTATTTGTTTTCCCTCTGCGCAGTAAGTTTGTTGATCGTGGACCGAGCATCTTCAGACGAATGATTTCCCGAGCCAGAGTCGTGCCATGACTTTTTAAACTTTCTCCCGCCAGTGGAGCCTAAGTCCGCGGGTCTATTATGCGGTGGTGGCGGTCTATTTGTGGTGAGGTTTTTCTCTGTTTGTGCATAAACCTTTGCGGCCGCCATCACTTTTTCCCAACTTGTTGGAAGTCCTTCCGTCCCAGATAGGACTTTAATCATATCATCACATCTGACCGCGTACTTAAACTGTGCGCGGATCAGTTGCTCGTGGACTCCCCCGATTTCCAGTACTTCTTTATTGTATCGAGTGATAAAATCCTCCAAACTTTCATCGTCGTGAAGCCAAATATTCATGACATCTGATGTGTCTCGGATGGATCGTCGCTGTTGACTGAAATGAGTCAGAAATTTCTTGCGTAGGTCTTTCCATGATGTGATGCTCCCGATGGGTAGATTATCGAACCAGATTCTGGCAGCGCCAGTAAGGGTCTGTACGAAGAGATGGCACCATAACGGTAAAGTCCAGCCACCTACTAGCCCTGCGCTTGTAAAAATCCTTAAATGGTCATCGGGGTCTGTTAGCCCATTAAATTTACCCACGTTGGATGGTAGTTTAGCTTTCTCAAGCGGAGCCAAAGCTATTTCCATGATGAACTTTGAATTTTCCGCTGCTTCCGCAGGGCGGTAAATCAAATCATAGTTGTGTTATGCCTCAGGGTTATAAACCGCACGAGGTCTGTATTTGTTGTAATTTGGCTGCAACCGGTTGAACACACTGGTATTTGCACTTAAACGGTAAGTTGGATCAGATTCATCGGTGTGGGTGTTTCGTTGAGAACCCAACCTAGTGTGAACTGATTGTCTTCGGTGAGAGTGTGGTTCATCTCGATACTCTCTCTGATGACTCCCTGATTGGGTGTATTCGTACTTTGATGTGGATCTGGAATAAACTTCTGTATTTTCGTGGGATGGATCTTCCCGTTGAGAAGCATTAGCACGAGATCCTGGCCTTCGAGATTGAGTTAAGGGAGCAGTTTGAGCACACAGCTGTGTGTATACTGCATTCAGAGCCCCTTGAGATCTGACGTACCAGAAGATTGGGGTTTCTCCTGGAGGCAGAATTGAGTGAACAGGGTTTTCCGGTAGTACCCCTGGAGTGACAGGTTAAGAGAAGAACGGATGAAACAGAGAAAAAACGGTGGGCGCCAATGAAGAAACACTAGATAAACGACCGGGATCGTAATATCTAGGGGGTTTGGATCTGCATAAAAATGGTTGTTCTCTCTTGTTTGATTCGTTACGATTGATCTCCTTCTCCGATAACTCTGCAAAAAAGAAGCACCGTTAGCCTCGCCAAGGGGAGAAAGGGGTTCTCTCCTTGACCCGACTCCGGTGTGAGAATAAGTATGGGTTATGAAGAAGAAGATGTATTTGAGAAGTGTGTGTAACTTGAATTTCCATACCTGAGCAGTTCTCATATTTATAACCGGGAGCTTTTGGGCGGGAAAACCTGTTAGTGAAAAGTTGACGGAAGATGCTAACCCCGTAAGCGGTTACATTTCCTTCCGTCAAACTTCTTGATCCGACGTGAGTGCACACGGATCGTGGCTTAGATCGATGGCTGGGGATTTGCCACGTGTAAAGTGATCAAGTGGAGATTACTCTCCAATTGCATGCTATCGTTGTGATTTCAGGGATGCCTGAGGTGGCGACACGTGTCCAGACGGTTATAACCGTCTTAGTGGTGCACGATCGAATTCTTTCTAGAAGATTACCGCTGTAATCCGGTGTGACTCCTTATCGTGTGGAATCAGCTGAATAAATAAATCCCAAGTCTGGGTAAATAATATCCAAGTCTGGATATTGAGCGGAAGTGTTTAATTTAGGATTTTCATCCTTTGCTTCGTGGGAGAAACCGCAAGGACTTATGATTTCCTTTTGGCGCGCAAGTGTTTGACTGTTGCTTGTTTCTTAAGCCTTTCTTTTGTAAGACCAGTGCGCGGCCGCGCAAGGTAAAAAGGCTGAAAAACATGGTAGTGGTATGGTCCTAAGTACCTATTATGAGGTTTTTGGGACCTTACCCCTTCATTGGGATAATTATTTGAATATAATACTTGTAAAAGAATTACATGTTCCTTACGCGTTCAGTGGCCCGATCCGTAGACTGGGTTAAAGATCAATAGACACACCACATTATTTATTTATGCACTGACGGGTGTACGCCTACACCCCGTGCTCAGGTCGTGGCCATCTCGTAAGATGATGCCAAGGATATCCGGGACATGGTCATTAACCTCCCAAAGGCTTTAAGCAAACAAAACATTTCAAAACGGAGCATATCAATGATTTAACATCTATTCGATTAAAGATTCAATGCCGGACCAAGCGGTATTTTATATACCGTACCCCAAGCCCGTATAAGGGAAAATAAGTTAAAAGTATTTACCTTTGCAAGTATCAATCACAATTAGCAAGTGCGTGTAGCTTTTACCGGGTCTCCTATTCTGGAACGAAGTTTTATAATAACCTATTAGAATCCTAACGGGTCTTTAATTAAGCCTAAACTTAGACCGGTTAGTTTTAATGAAAGATACGGTTCGAACGCGTGATTAAGCGAAGACCGGAATAGAATGTGGTTTAGTCCCGACAAGTTTGAAGACTTGTATAATATGGGTAAACTAAACACATTCTGGAATTTGAGATAAAAACGATAGGGTTTGACCCGTTTCGGCTAATTTATGCAAACTAGTTACATAAACTGAACCGAACGCGCAAGAGGCGTAACGGGTACCTATGAGAGTCATTTACAGGTTTCCTAAGTTAATATGCCTTAAATATGTTGTGATATCATTAGGATACCTTCCAATATGCCCAAAACGAGTTTAATCTCAATATAAGCCCCGTAGGGGTATTTTGGTCATTTTAAAGATTATAAAAGATATTAAATGAAATTCTAAGATTCGGGTCTGAATACATCAGTAAAATAACTTATTTTAATAGGTCATATCAGTTGGTGATAAGTCTTATATGTCAAAATGGTTTTAAACCCAAACTATGCGTTTAATATGCTTAAAAAGCCATTTTAAGCGATTTCCGGGTTATAAAGGAAATCTGAGTTTTCTGATCAGGTTATAAAGTTCAAAATACTTCATTTATTATTGAGTAAACTGCCATTTTGGTCCCTGTGGTTTGGCCAGTTTTGCCATTTTAGTCCAAATCTCAAACTTATTACATCTGGGTCCCTGTGGTTTGCATTTTGTTGCCATTTTAGTCCAAAAGTAAAGTCAACTCATATGTCTAAAAAGAAAAACCGGTTTTTTGTCCTTTTCTAAATGGCATTTTGGTCATTTTACCCACTTGCCCACCCCTTCCCCTTCCCCTCTCCTTTTCTTTTCTTTTCTTTTCTTCTTTCCCCCTTCTGCCCGGTGAGATCTCTCTCTCTCTCTCTCTCTCTCTAAACACACACAGATACCTAATCACTATCATCATCCCCTTTTTTCCCCCAAAATCAAAAACCTAAATTCAACCCTCTATAAGCCAAATTCACCCATAACCACTCTCCTCCCTCTCTCTCACAACCACATACCCCTCCCTCGTTATCGATGATGATGACGTTACCGTTGAGATGATGAAGATGATCTGCAGTGGGATGGTGGCTGTTAGCGGGTAATATGAGAACTTCACCGGTGATTTGTTGTTTCATCTCCATTTTTGTCATTTTAAAACCCTAAACGGCAGCCGCCGTTTCTCTTCTTCCTCTACGGCGGCGATGTTGGTTAGAGAATTAGATGACGACGGCGGCGGATCCATATCAGCATCTTGACTGCAAAAAGCGGCCAACGACTTAGCCTACCTCAGAAGAGCAAAAGCACCACCGGCAACGGAATGGCAAAAAAAGCTTCGGGTAAACCCTTCTATCTCTTGTTCTTCTTCTCCAATTGAACCACGTTTTTTTTTTTTATTTTTCCGACACTTTTTGGCGTGGTTCCGGTGATGGTGATGGTGATGACTGATGATGTGTGTAAAATGCAACATATAAATTACATCAAATGAGGCATAAAACTAACCCTTTTTAAGTACTAATGTTGGAAAAAGAGTGTTTTTGTCTTCCTTTTGTATTTTCAGGATTAAAAGAGCTCAAATTCACAAAAGAAGCAAAAAGACAGCTAAATCTAACATAAATACAAGAAAAGGAACATAAGTGGACTGCCCGACCCCTCAACGACATCTTCCCAAGCAAAATAGAGAAGACAGAAGACTGAACACGCCCCGTGCTCAGCCAGCACGGGGCCGTGCCCAAGAAGCAGCAGAAAAGACAAACCTATAGAAGCTTCTATTGCCCACCACGGGCCGTGCCCAGCGAACACGGGGGCGTGGCGAAAGTACAGCAGGCGCATTAATTGTAATTGCGAATTACAATTAATGAAGAGAGAGAGAGTGTCAGACAGGCACGGGGCCGTGCCCAGCGGACACGGGGCCGTGCCCAGCCTTCTGTTCAGCCTATAAATAGGAGTGCTTGGTTTCATTTCAACTCATCCCTTGGCACACCACCTCTCTCACACTTCACCCACCACCCACCACCATCACAACACCATCATCCACCACCATCATCCATTGTCCATCGTAGAGTGTGTGAGTCGTCTCGGGATCCAAGATTGATCGTAAGAGTTCTTGACAATCAAGGCCATGTTTGCCTAAGTCTCTTACATCACTTGGTGAAGACAAAGTGTCTAGTTTAATACTTTTTATTTCTAATCTTTTGCACTTTTTATTTGGTTTTGTATTAATGACTTTAATAACTAGTTACTTATGTTGAAGGTGATCTTTCCTTATCGTTTGTCCGTGGTGTCTTGGCATTATTTTACTGTCTATATAAAATAAAGGATTTTCACCATTCATATCTCCACGGTCTATATGGAGGTATGTTGGCTACCTGGTCGGGGGTTAAGGGAACGGTTTGGTAAAGGTCTTGCCATTGTTCAGCGTTTAGAGGTCCTGCAATGGACCTGGGTCAAATTTAGTAGGACCTCCTTCAATGCTTCACGGTATTGGATGGCGGGGGTCCAAACTCTTTGATCCCCTCATAAGTTAACTACTATTAATACTTTAACCCGGCTATTTAGGATTGTATCCCTGCTGACTCAGACTACTTAGCCGAGGGTAACGTCACCGCCAAAAGCGGGGCCTACCACAATATTGCATTAATAACTTAATTCATTATCTTCCAATAATCCACCCTTTTAGGATTGTATCCTTGCTGACTCAAACTACTGGGGTGAGGGTAACATCACCTTCAAAAGAGGGGCCTACTACAATAACTAAGATAATCTCTTAATTATGTGCAAAAGTGCGGAAATAATCAAAGGTTATACTAGATACGAGTCGGAACCAAGTGATTCATCTTGTCTATCTGTTTTTTCTTTTATTTTTATTTTCAGCATTTTAGTTAGTTTTTATTTTTCTTAGTTTAAAACATTTTTCTAAACTTTTTTATTTTGATTAGACGTTGAGGATAAACCGGTACTAAAAGCTCTTGTGTCCTTGGACGACCTCGGTATCTTACCAACGCTATACTACGCTCACGATGGGTGCACTTGCCCATATGTGTGTTTAGTGTTAGTAAAATATCGTGTTTTATAAATTTAAAACTTGGCTAAAATAAGTGTTAAAGGGGCTTAAAATATACACCTAATATATATAACACTTCGCACGCATCATTGACATAGGTGGGTTTGATGATGACAGTGGACGGTGATTGATAATGATGTCCGGTGAGGATGTTGATGGTGACGGTGGTGCTTATGTCGACGACAGAAGACTGCCGCAGCCAGCGGCGGCGGTGCCGGAGCCAGCGGCGGCGGTGCCGGAGCCAGCGGCGGCGGTGCCGGCCGGTGGCGGTAGTAGTGGCAGTGTTCTGGTTCGGGGTGGTTGTTGATGATGTTGCGGTGATTATAGAGGAGATTGATGGTGGTTTGTGGATCTCATGAATTAAGTTTAGAGATATGAGAGAGAGAGAGAGAGAGAGCTGAGATGGTGCATATTGGGAGAGAGAGATGAGGATGGTTGACTGGTGCATATGCCGATGCACCTTCAACCTTCATAGCCTTTTCAAACTCAGGTTTTTGTATTCATCACCACCCCATTGTCGTTCTTCGATCTCTGTGGGTTAGGGGTTTTTTTGGGTTAGGAAGGTTGAAGATGATGATGTAATGGTCTGAGATATTAAGGGGTTTTTATATTATGTGTTTTTTTTAATAATAGAATTACATTAATGAAAATTAAATGCCCAAACTACCCCTTCATGTAAGGACAAAAAAGGGTGATTAAAACAGTCAAAATTCAGACATTTTAACTTTTGGACTAAAATGGCAATAAAATGCAAACCACAGGGACCCAGATGTAATAAGTTTGAGATTTGGACTAAAATGGCAAAACTGGCCAAACCACAGGGACCAAAATGGCAGTTTACTCTTTATTATTTAAAATCAGTAGCAATTGGATTGGTGTCAAAATATTATGTAGAACTCATTTTATAACCAAAAAGGGTATAATCGGTATTTACCGAATCAACGCCATAACCTTAGGTTATGAGCTGGTTAAAAATAATTAAAAATCTTCAAAAATCATAAAATATTATATTACATCGGTGGGTAAAAGTTTTGGTGTCAAAATTGGGTTTAGATAGGATTTATGCTAATGACGCCGTTAAATTACTAAAAAGCGTTCTAATTACGTCATTGAGCATAACTCCTAATCTAGACCTCAAACTGATGTGAAATTTTAGGGACATGTTTATAAATCAGTAATAAAGATTATTGTCCTCTCACATATCCAAAATTCTCGTTTTATGGTCAAAAGGGCATATTGGTCAACATTAGGCAATTAACGGAAACGTGTAAACGAAACGGACAATCAACGAACCAACCACAGAGGGTTATACCAACATGTAACCTGGTCCTAAGGAAGCTCTAAGGCATTTCCAAATCACACTAAATCGGGTCAGAACTGAAGTCAAAGCAAAAGTCAAAGTTTTGCGACTTTCGATTCCGAACCGGGTCTAAACAGAAAATTGTCGGGTCGAACATGCTTAGACATGTTCTTATACTTATTACCAAGTTATATGAGTGATAAAATAGGTTACATGCCTTCTACATTGCTAATTATGCGTTAATTCGAAAATTAAGCTTCTGTTGACTTTTTATAAACAACTTTGACCCGACAAAAGTCCTAGTTAGGACGGGAATCAGAGGGTGCCCTTTTAAGGGTTTAATGCCCACATAATTACCAACTTATAACTACCTTCAATTCGACTAATCACTGGACCATTAATGATTAATCGCTAAGTCAAACGTTAATTATGACGGTTTGACTTTTAAGATAATAACTAAGTAAAACTCAACCAAGGAAGGTCAAGGGTACTTACCAAAGTCTAATGCACGACCAGGGATGTTTAGAGACTGATCTTATGCTCCAGGGAGTTCCACAATTGCAGATGGAATGAATGATCACAAAGTTGCAACATAAGGGCCTTTTTATTGTGATTTTGATCCATTATGATCATGACAAACCACTCTATTATTGTTCCCTGATCATCAACATGTGTCCCTAAGGTCTAAAAGCATGTAGGGGTCGCCCATGGAGTGGAAAATATCTGTTTTAAGTCGGTTACAAGGCTGAACAGGCTACTGCCTGTATTTTCTGCATCTGGGGATCGCACGCGGCCCGCATAAGGTTCTGTCAAGCCTTACGCGGCCCGCCTGAGGCCTGCTGTCAGGTTAAAAAGTTTCTAGTTATTTTATCATTGGCTCTTGGTCCTTCGAAAGGTCATTCCCCTTTATTTCTTGCATTATGAACCCTTCAAATTGACTTATAAGGGTTTCAAGACTTATACCCACTTTGTTAAGTCCTTGGCCACTTTATGTTTACCCGAAAGGTCATAATTTTCAACGTTGACGCTTTAACCCCTCGTATACGAATTTGATCATAACTTTCTCATACGATAACGAAACTTTATGAAATTTCTATCCCACATTCTAGTGAGCATAATTTACCGTTACAAAGCTTCGGGTTTGCTAAAAGGTCACATTTAACATGTTGACACAAAGCTTCTAGTGAGCATACTTTAAACATGTTGACACATTTAACCCTGTAGTTTGTAATCTCTCACTTTCTTTCATATTTAGCTTCGTATGATCCATGATTTATTCGTTTGAAGGTATAAACATTTTGTAGGGCTATTTTAAAATATATTTATCCATTGTTGACATTTTGAACCCCTATATTCACATACTATCCAAGTTTGTCAACTTTAGTCCCTCTAGAGTATTATTTCACACGTTCAAGCTTATGACACGTGTCAATACATTATAGGACGTGAATTTTCGAGGTGTTACATCCTCACCCCCTTAAAAGAAATCTTGACCTCGAGATTTACTGAAATAAATGAGGATACTTTTCTTTCATTGTGGATTCAACCTCCCATGTGTATTCGGGACCTCTACGGGCATCCCATTTAACCTTTACGATCGGTACATGCTTCCTTCGAAGCTTCTTAACCTGTCGATCCTCGATCGACACAGGTTTTTCAACAAACTTCAAGCTCTCTTCTATGTGCACATCTGTATGTGGTATGACTAGTGATTCATCTGCGAAACACTTCTTCAGATTGCAGATGTGGAATACATTGTGAATCCCACTGAGCTCTTCAGGTAATTTTAACTTATAAGCAACTGATCCAACACATTCGATGACCTCAAATGGTCCTATGTATCTCGGGCTTAACTTACCTCTCTTACCAAATCGAATCACTCCCTTCCAGGGTGATACTTTAAGCAACACTTTGTCGCCTACCTCGAATTTCAGAGGTTTACGCTTTAGATCTGCGTAGCCTTTCTGCCTATCCCTGGCAGCTTTTAGGCGGTCACGAATCTGGACAATCTTGTCCATCGTTTCAAAGACTATTTCAGGTCCTGTCAGTTGGACATCTCCAACTTCCGCCCAACAAACGGGAGTTCTGCACTTTCTACCGTACAAGGCCTCGAAAGGCGCAGCCTTGATGCTGGTATGGTAGCTATTGTTATATGAGAACTCGATTAATGGCAGGTGGTTATCCCAACTACCACCTAAGTCAATCACACATGCACGAAGCATGTCTTCCAAAGTTTGGATTGTCCGCTCACTCTGTCCGTCCGTCTGAGGATGGTAAGCCGTACTGAAATTTAAGCGCGTGCCCAAAGATTGTTGGAAACTTTTCCAAAAATGAGATGTGTATCTAGTATCCCTGTCGGAGATAATAGACACAGGTACGCCATGTAGAGATACAATCTTATCTACGTATAATTGGGCTAACATGTCGGAGCTATAGGTCTCCTTGATGGGTAGGAAATGTGCTGATTTAGTCAGTCTATCTACTATCACCCATATCGTATCATTTCCTTTCCTTGTTTTTGGCAACTTGGTGATGAAATCCATCGTCACCATTTCCCACTTCCACGTGGGAAGTTCAGGCTGTTGTAGCAAACCTGACGGCTTCTGAAGTTCTGCTTTGACTTGCGCACACGTCAAGCATTTAGCTACATAGGAAGCTACAGACTTCTTCAAGCCTATCCACCAATAGTTTGCCTTTAGATCCTGGTACATCTTATCAATACATTATAGGACGTGAATTTTCGAGGTGTTACAAAAAGCCACCTTGACTGAAGGAAATGGTTCTCTGGTTAATAAACTTGTTCTTACAGGTTGATATACATCATCTAAACCCATAAGAAACTGCATAAGTTTTATTAATGTTGTAAAATCATTGTATTCTTTAGCAGCTTTACAAGAACATGACGACAGTTGAAGCATAGCATCAAACTGCTTCCACATCGTTGTAAGCTTATTATAATATTCAACAACTGAACTTCCATTTTGTGAAATACAATTTATCTTTTTGTACAAATCATAAACCACTGAACCATCAACTTTATCAAAAGACTCCTTCAAATCAAGCCAGACTTCAGACGCAAGTTTAGAAAATACTTGTCCCAAAAACAACTCATCAGAAATAGAATTTAACAGCCATGTCAAAACAACTGAATTACACCTATCCCATTGGGCAGCTAACACATCATCACTCTCTGATTTCTCACATTTACCATCTATGAACCCATATTTATTTTTAGCTTCTAATGCAAGTTTCATTGCACTTGCCCAGACAGTGTAATTCTCTGTTCCTTTAAGTTTTATACCAACAATAGTTAACGCACTAGAATCACTAGGATGCAAATAGAGAGGTGATCCTATAACTAACTTGCTAATAAGAGTAACGGAGGTTCCCTCACCATCACCCATGGTAAACACACAGAAGACAAACAACCAAAACAAAACACAGAAGCAAACAAACAGAAAACACAAAAGTATGAAACAAACAACCTAAGGCGAAGCTGAGTCAGGGACTAGATTCCAGGTTCGTCACTCTATGGTGCCTGGACAAGCCTTTACTCAGGAGCCAAAACTAATCCTATCCGACCTATAAAAAGAAACAAGACAGGAACAACAGATAAACAGACAGGTAACAATATCACAAAAATAACAACACAGAGAGATCAATAATCACAAAAAACAACAACCAAAAATGCCGGTCCTCACTACCCCGACTTCAACTATTTCAACAACAGAAATAAAAGAACGAGTAAGAACGATCTTACAGCGGGTGCAAATATCTTTAAGAAACCAGAACTGTAGTTTTCAAGAACTACAAGGGCTGATTTGCAACAAACAATAACCAAATAAACCAGGTTAGTTTGCTCTGAACCTTCTAGGGTTGCAGAGACTAACGCAGGTCTTCAACAAGCCAACACAAACCCTAGAACAGGATTCGTCTTCACAGATCTCTCAAGCACAGATCCCAAGGAGGTGAAACAACACAAAACAACTCTCCGATCAACAAAGGGCAAGAAACCCTAACAGATAAACAACAAACACAATCATAATAAGATGCGGAAGACGTATAAAGAGCTCTTTGGCTCTGATACCATGTCAAAATGGTATAATAACAACCGATAACACACAAAATAGCGAGAAAACAAGCGACGAAAACTTTATTATTTACCCAAACCAAAAAAGCACCCACCAAAACCCTTAATCTTACAAACAGTAAGATCTGTAAACAAATACAAACAATGATCAAATGATACAAACAATCAGATGATCAGAAAACAGTGATCACAACCGATCACTAGATCTATCAAAGATCTAACAACTGATACAACAATACAAAGGATATAGACGAAGAACACTGAAGAATGAACAGAATCTCCTGAAGATCTTGAAGCACCACTGATGTATAAACTCAGCTTCAACTGATCTTGAAGAAGATCAACAATACGCAGAACTGGTACAGACACCACACACAGAGATGAGAGTGAATTTTTTGGGGAGAATACTCCTCTTCTGCGTAAATGATAAGCTTTATATCTTCAAAACCCAAAAAGTACACTTTAGTCCAAAAGAACATGAAGAGATGATCGGGGTCCCTCTAAAGTTTCATTCTGCCCCCTCGAGTTATATACAACCTATCACACTAACAAACCGACTTAACAACCGTAACAAACCATAAAACAGATAAAGCCCAGCCCATTTAGAACTATTTAGAATGACCCAATAAATAAACATATGAATTAAACTTTTTCTTTTAACAAAAAGAAATACGGTTCTGGTTAGATTGGTGGGTCGGGGAAGCACCGTTAAAGGCTTGATTTCCGGATTTGTTCGCATTGAAAGAAATAAAAAAGCATCGGTAGAAGAAAGGAAAGCACGATGGGAGTGGAGACAAAATCTGGAGTCGGCTGAATTATGCAACCAGTTTCAAGAAATGGAGGCATTGGCGCAAACAATAATCCTCGACAATTAGGAGGATAGGTGGAAATGGGTAATGGCGAGATGTAACACCCTTATTATTATTTAACGATTTTCGTATAATTTACGAAGATAAACGGGTAATTAGAATTTCAAATACATTGAAATTACGGGTTTCATTAAACTTTCTTACAGAATTAAAACTATACAACATAACATGTGTGAGTTCGTCATTTAACATAACAACGATACATAGTGCGGAAGCTTATTTCTTGACTGTGTTCGGTTCTTCGTTGTGCTTGATCGTCATCCGGTGCTAAAATAATACCTGAAACTCATAAAACATGAGTCGGATTAGTCATACGTAGTTTAAAACGTGCGTAAACGAGTCCGGGAAGCGAAACTGATTAAAATATAAATTTTTATCCAAAAACAGTGCCTTTCGCGCCACGCGCCGGCACCAGGTTGCTCCCTCGCGTGGCGCGGGGGAGGATGTTTTCCAGCAGGCCTAGAGCTGGGTCCTGCAATTTTCAGCAATACCGGTTTTTACGGAAATGGCCACAACTTCTTCGTTATTGATCCGTTTTACGCGATTCTTTTTCCTACGCGTCCGTAATTTAATTCTCCATCTTATGGAGTTAAAATCCTACATCCAACATAAGAAGTTTTTTAGACTTCTAAGCCCTCGACTCATTACCTTTTTACCGAATTTTAACCCGTTTATGCATTTTATCAAGCAAACATATTTGTTTGATCCTTATTTCACACGCACCTCTTCAAACTAATGTTATCTATCATAATAGGTTCTAGTCACAGGTTTCTTACACAATTTAAACCCGTTTTCGCTCGTATGCTTATTTTGACCCGTTAAGGGTAATTAAGCCTATTTTAAGCATGAATCTCTTTCACTCACATCAAGCATTATACTACCACATTTCTTGTCAAATAATCTTTCTTCACAACTATATTTGTGTTGTATTAAGTGTGAAAATTCCTAAACTCCGAGTTTTACCCCTCGAATCATTATTTTACGGCAAAGACTATTATAGAGTCAAATGACTAAGGATTCACATCTTTCGCTTTTGTTTACTCATTCTAAGTGTTTAATTATGCATACTACTCTTTTCCGAACAACCCTTATGGGTCGTTCGCTCGATTTAGCTTACAAGGGCATTTTGGTCCATTTTATCCCTTTATTAATATAAAGGACTTTTAAAAGCATTTTCGACCCAAAAGCCCTGTTTTAAACTATGCATTTTATTCGAAAAGTCATTATGTTTTCAAAACACAACGATCATTATGTGAATTATTCGGTTTACTTATTAAGGTGACCAAATGCTTATATGACTGCATTTAGCTATCAAGGAACCTCTAGTTCCTATTGAGTAGTTAACCTATTATACATACCTGGCTCGGATCAATATATTGACCCGTTTCGATACCTTGCCTTAGTAACCGCTAAGTAATAGCGCTGTGAGTATCCATTTTACATTTATTCCTGAATTCATAAAACTCGACAAACCATTAGTCGATATTGTCAAAGGGTGATATTTTCACCTTTTGACCCGTTTGGTCTAAATGACCGATTATATTGGCGAGATGAAGCTTGTTGCCATCTCATCTACACGACTCGCTCCGGTTTACACCGTGCGGTCATTTTAATTATAAATCGCCTCTTAACGCTTTTTGGCCTATTAAGGCTTTCGAAATAAGTATCTTTCAAAACCAACAATTATTGTCAACGAGTGCCCGAATTACAATTTTATCCTTATTAGTTATTATGATTTACCTTATATGGTTGTAACACCTCGAAAATTCACGTCCTATAAGGTGTTGACACGTGTCATAAAGTTTGAACGTGAAAAAGATTGTTATAAAAGGACTAAAGTTGACAAACATGGAAAGTATGTGATTATACGGATTCTAAGTGTCAACAGTGAAGAAATATACTTCATAATAACCCTACATAATGTTTATAACGTCAAACGAATAAATCATGGATCATACGAAGCTAAAAGTGAGAGATTACAAACTACAGGGGTTAAATGTGTCAACATGTTAAAGATATACCTCTGAGTGACCTTTTGACAAACCCGAAGCTTTGTAAATATAAATTATGCTCACTAGAATGCACGATTAAAATTTCATAAAGTTTCGTTATCGTATGAGAAAGTTATGATCAAATTCGTGTGCGAGGGGTTAAAGTGTTAACGTTGAAAGTTAAGGTTTTTCGGGTTAACCGGAAGTGTTCAAGGACTTGGCAAAGTGGGTATAAGTCTTAAGGCCCTTGATGGTAAATGTAGGGGGGTCAAAATGCAAGATAAAAGCCTAATTGCCCCTTTATAAACCCAAAGGTCAAGTTGCTTAACAAATAAAAAATAAAAATCTGTTTAACAGGCCCAGGCGGCCCGCATTGAGTTCGGCCAATCATGAAGCGGGCCGCGTACGACTCCCAGAACCGCAAAACATGGCTGATGTCTGCCATGAGCTTTGTGCGTGACCTTTACCCGATTTTTCACATCTCCTGGCCCCTAAAACACCCCCTAAGCATCTAGGACACATGTTGGGAGCTTGTGGTGGGTACTAGACCTTGTTGTCAAGGATTTGTGGTGAGGATTTTGCTATAAAAAGGCCATGTAGTGCACACAACTCCTCACACCTTCTTCTGCATTGTTTGATCATTCCTGGAGCTCTCAAGCAGGTCCATTTGATCTTATCTCGTGCATAGGACTCTTGTAAGTCTCCTAGTTCTTATTTAGTTGAGTTTAGCTTGGTTAATTAGCTAAAAGTCAAACCGTCGTAATTACGGTTTGACTTCGAGATTAGTCGATAATGGCTCAGTCATATCTCGAATTAAAAGTGGTTATAAGTTGGTATTTATGTGGGTAATAAAACCTCAAAAGGGTTTCCCCTGATCACCACTCTAACCAGGTCAAAAGTCGGGTCAAACTTTTAATTAAAAAGTCAACATGATGCTTAAAATGTCATTTATGCATAATTAGCTATCTAGAACATATATAATCTGTTTGATCATTGTTATAACTTAGTAATAAGTGTAAGAACATGTCCAAACATGTTCAACCCGACTATTTCCTGTTTAGACCCGGTTCGGAACCGAAAGTCACATAGTTTGACTTTCACTTTGACTTTCAGTTCTGACCCGTTTAGGTATGTTTTAGAAATGCCTCAGAGCTTAAATTGGATTAGGATACATGTTAGAACAACCCTCTGTGATTATACACCTTGGTTCACTAGTTATCCAATTAATATGCATATTTCCGTTAATTGCTCATATGTTGACCGTTATGCCCTTATTACCTTAAAACGTGATTTATGAAAATGTAAAAGTGTAGAAACCTTAGTTACTGATATATAAACTTGTATGCAAAGTTTGACATCAGTTTGACTTGTAGATTAAGAGTTATGCTCAATATCGCAAAATTAAAGCTTTATGTTAATAAAATGGCGTAATTAGCGTATAGCCTAGTTAAGCCTACTTTTTGGTATCAAACTTAATACCCACTGATGTAATATATTATTTTGGGATTTTTAAAGATTTTTAATTAATTTTAGGCTGAGCATAACTAGTAGTCGTAGGCTTAATCCGGTAATGGTCGGTTTTGCCCTTACGGGCCATAAAATGAGTTTTACTTATCTAAACGACTCCAAACCTTTTGCTACTGATCACATATGATAAATAAATTATTTTAAGCCTTCTGGAAATATAAAAATATCAGATTTAAGTATCGAACCCGGAAATGGCCTTTAATCACCATAATTAGCGTTTTTAACGCATAGTATGTCTTAAAATCATATTGGACATACCCGGGTTGATACCTACTGATATATGAGGCAAATTATGATATTTTAACAGTAAGCAAAGGTTGATTAACTCAGACTTCGTTTTTGAGCTTTTCGGCTTATGTGAAATTACCAAAATACCCCTACGGGGCATAGTTTGGTTAAAGATGATAAATTTCACATATATGCTTTAGCCTACTGTTATAACTCATCAAATTGAGTATGTTTACTGTTTACATCAGACCTGTAACTCAGTTAAACATTTAGACTCCTTTACAATCTTTAAAATGACCAAACTACCCCTACGGGGCATAGTTTGTGTTTAAATTCACTTCGGGCATAACGAAAGACACCCTACTGATGTCACAACATATTTGAAGCATATTAACTTAGGAAACCTGTATATGGCTCTTGCGGATACCCGTTACGCTTATTTCGCGATCGGTTCGGTTTATGTAACAAGTTTACATAAATTAGCCGAAACGGGTCAAACCTTAAGGGTTTTATCTCAAAATCCAGAATGTGCATGAAGGACCCATATTAAACAAGTCTCTGAACTTGTCGGGTCTAAATCACGTTCTATCCGGTCTTCGCTTAAATCGTGCGTACGAACCGTATCTTTGAAACTAGCCGGTCTAAGCTTAAGCTTAATTAAAGACCCGTTAGGATTCTAATAGGTTATATTAAACCTTCGTTCCAGATTAGGAGAACCAGTAAAAGCTACGTGCTATTTGCTTATTGTGAATTATACTTTGCATCAGGTAAATACTTTTAACTTATTTTCCCTATACGGGCTTGGGTTACGGTATATAGCATACCGCTTGATCGGGCATCAAATCTCCACGCTTAGTGGGTAGTTGAATAATTTGATCGGCTCGTTTAAACAGTCTTGTTTACTTTACAGCCTTTGGGGGGTTAATGACCATGTCCCGGATATCCTTGGCATTATCTTACGAGATGGCCACGACCTGAGCACGGGGTGTAGGCGTACACCTGTCGTGTATAACTCAATTATGTGGTGTGTCTATTGATCTTTAACCCGGACTAGATCCGGGCTACTGAACGCATAAGTAACATGTAATTCGTTCACAAGATTATAATATTAAATAATTCTCCCAAGTTAAATAAAATGTTTATGCCATGTGCATCCAAACCAATTTTCAATCATTTTCCAAAATGAGTCAGTTGAATGTATTTACCAGTGTAAACTGACGTATTTTCCCAAAAAGATTAAATGCAGGTACTAAGCGAAATTGGCTAGGATTCTCCTAAGCATCATTAGAAGTCTCGCAAGCTTAAGATGCCTGAAGTCTGTTGAACCATAAATAATATTTTATCTTTCGATCCTACTGTGGATAAACACCGGATATTGTGACTTTGATTACAGTAAATAAATTCGGTTGTATCTTATTTTGAATTTGCTTCCACTGTGCATTATTATATTGTGTTGTTTGACTATTACGTTGCCAACCACGTCACGATACTCCCCCACCGGGCCCACCGGTGACACGTGGAAATCGGGGTGTGACAATGGTAAACCTTAAAAGTACCCGTTTCATTCGTCGTAATATGACCGAATTACCAATTTAACTCATTTTTAACCATCAATATGGTTTCTTATCATATTTGATTATCTTGTTCCGTACGACTACACGTCGGAACACTATATCTCAATTAGGTATTTGTCCTATTCGTAAGTAATACGACAAAGAATATTCTAAAATATAAGACTAGTGTAAGCTATACTTACCTTGCATCCGAATTATGCTTTTCCTTCGTTCTTGATTCGTTTGACCCGCTTCCTTCCCCAAGCTTTCACCTAGCTTGCCAAACGTCAAACTATCATTGTAATTGTAAGACGGTTAGGTTAGTCATAATCATTTACGACTATTCCATCATACGCTTCTTATATCGAATTTATCATTCAATCATATACTTGGTCGGTTTGACTTTTTAAAGTCAATCGACTTATCAACTTATTCAATGCACATTTGGTTTATTGAATTTCACTTAGGCATTTCATCCGAACTCTTAACGAAATCAAATTTTACACACTAACTACTAGGTAACATGATTTCAAACATCTATATCACAATCTTAACATCAATTCTTTTATATCATACTAAAACCCATTTAGTGAGAAGTATGATCTTGTACCCAATTTCATGGTTTACTCAAACACCTTATATTCGTTATCATGCATGTTGATTCTAAGCATATCTATATCATCTATTTCATCATAACATCAAAACCCACTTATCTAAGTGTGTTAATTCACCAAATCCATAAATCCATAGCATGTTATGTATGATTTTCACTTAGGGTTTCGTTTCTAAGCAAGTATACATCACTAATCTAGCCATAGCTTCTCTAATCCATGCCTAATTCGCGATTAGGATGATTATCAAATTCTTACAACTTCACCAAACATCAAGATTTTACATACCTTATGATCCTCTTGTTCGGGTGATCATTAATTCACGTTCGGTTGTGAATTTGGGCTTCATTTGATCCTTCAATTTGATGATTATATGTGGATTAGGGTTTTTGGCTCCATGGGAGCCCCCTGAGCTCGATCCAGAACACACACTGTGTGTGTGTGTGTTTGAGTTTTATTTAATTTAATAACTTTTCTAGTTATCCCGCTTTAACCCCTCGTGTTTGGTTCGTTATTAAGTAGGTCACAGCCTACTTATTTCTAATAACAATATTCCCACTTATTAACTAGGTTAAACATTCCTAGTTAACTTAGTGGGTTCGGGGAATTTATGACTCAGTTTATTTTTTTTTTAAGTCCCGTTAACTCGGGCCTTCTATCTACTTTGCATTCTCAAAGTGTTTATCCTCCTTTTATTAAATATTAGATTTATTTATTTAAACCCTATTATTTACCGGGTAAATTTTCACCACTAACGGTATTTTACCAAGTCATTAATATTAACGTGGTTTGATTACCAAACCCGTTTTTGGGGTGTTACACGAGAGATGGGACATTCTCAGTAGCATCAACCAGAGTGGAACTAAGCAAATTTGCGGTTCCGTATCGTCCCTTCGAATGGATTAAATGGTTGCCTAAAAAAGTAAACATCTTTGGGTGGCGTGGAGTACAAGATCAGTTGGCAACCATGGTATGATTAAAAAGAAGATGAATGTTACCGGGGCCAGCCGTATGCATACATTGCGGGGAAAAAGAAGAAGATGCCGATCACCTGTTCACGGGATCCTATGTAGCGTCAATATTATGGCATAAAGTTAGCACATGGTGTAGAGTACAACAAATTTTTGCTTTTACAACGAAGGATCTTTTGGAATTTCACAAACAAGTGACAATAGAAGAAACGAAAAGGAAATTTATACAAGTAGTAATAATAGCGACATGTTGGGGGGTATGAAAAGCGAGAAACGAAAGTATCTTTGATGGAAAAAGAGCTAATATAGACCCGATTTTCGAGGAGATGCAAGCGACAACATACCTATGGATTAAATGTAGAGCAAAAGGGCGGAGCATGGAATGGAATAATTGGTGACGTTTCGAGGTGTCAAACATCTAATTTTATGTAATGTTTTAATTTTGTTTGACATCATAATGAGGTGGTTGGCTTAGTAGCTTACTAACCATATGATTATGTAATCCGTGTAATGAAACTTTTAGGTGATGAATGGAGTTTTTTGCCGTTCAAAAAAAGTTGATAAGAATATCCTTCACTTATAATAATATATAATATTTGTTCTAGCCTTTATATATATTACACAAGAATCCAATATTATGAGTCTCACAAGAACATTTCAACATTTCTAACTGTTTTAATTTGTATATTTATTTTTAAAAAGTTGTGCTAAACATACTTCATCCCCCCTTAGTATTTTTACTGAATATACTCTTTCTCCTCCTGTTAAATCAGTCATGTTATCACTCTACTTGTTCTATGTTAAGCATACATATGGTAAATTTAACCCGACCCTTCTAAAAATATACATTGTTTTTATTATTTATGTTAAATTATATGTATTGTTACGGGTATATGTTTGATTCACTTAATATTTGGTTTTAACACAGTTATAACAAAAATATCTACTTCAAATTTTATGTATCATATTAGAAAGGGGTTCGGTTGTTTTGTCCTGCTTATATAAATATAGTAACTAAAATGTTTAGATATGGTTTGGTAGAAATTGAAGTTTTGTGATGTCGGGGAAGAAAAAGGAGAAAAGGGGACCTAAAAACTAATAGAATTGGACGGTAAACCTTGGATATTACGTGTTACGGTCTCGTGTAAAAGTAAAACTCAAGACTAACCTTGATGTTGAAACGTATACAATACATACAAGTGACGCCTATATGTCTTCTTGTTTATTAATATAGCGTATAAAACGATACAAAAATAAAAAAATTATTTAGTAGACTTAAACCTTAAAAGAATGCAAAGGGTTTGGTTGTCTCGATTAAAAATATGTTGTAGTCAAAATGAATCATTTAAAAAAATCAACTTGATTGAAGTCAATACGGGTTCTCATTAAAACGGCCTCGTCTTTAAAATGGTATAAAAACATTTCTCGCGCCATGGTATCATAACTACTACCATCAGTCTAAAACTTTCTGCCTAGCATTTTCAGTTCTTCCATGGAATCAGCAACAACTATATAATCGTCTAATCTACTTTGTTGAGGGTTAACAATACCTTTGCGCGAGGCCGCATCAGACACCGCGGCACTCGCCTCTGGCTTCTTCACTCATGCCCCCTCAGCAATTGAGACAACCTTTTTCTTCGATGCTTTCTTGGGTTTCTGCCCCTCCGAGTCAATTCCCAAATCGAGTAAGACACCTGCATAGGCATAAGGAGGGAAAGTTAACCCTTGTTCTAATGACGCTATAGATTCCTCGCTGGAAAGCATTGTAACTTCTTCCCTAGCAGAGGTTATGGCTTTACACGGCCGAGGGTTCAAAAAACGTGCACCTTCTGTTGCAGTTGGCGGCGTAGCAAATGCAACAGCGGTCGGGTCCATGAAATTTACCCAAATCTTGTCATACCAGAGTTGTTGGCCCTCGCGCAGGGGCCTTACGCCCATTACCCCAGAGCATGCAGGAAAGGCCCGGTGGTATAAGTCAATCTCTGCAAAACGAGTAATCATAAGTGTTTAATTCTTAATAAACCACATAAACGAGTTAATGAAGTAACGGCGAAGAACTTACCAACGCCCTCTTGAAGAAAGACCGGGACTTCCAATTTGTCGCTCGGCCGTTTATCACTTATCGCAACAACAACAAGAGTTTTTCCGCCAAAGGCCTGATTCGGAAGAGCTTTCAGATTGTTGTACCACCCCTCGCTCTTAGGCACTATGAGTGTCTCTTTTGGAATAGGCCCAGGGGCGTGAAAATCCATCGCGATTGGGATGACTTCCTCGCGGATAAAGAAAAACTTACCTTTTTAGTCGTGATAACTCTTTGGAGGGTTGATCAACACTTTCTTTGCCACGCCGCGCATGGCAAAAGAGAAAAATCCTAAGTTGCACTGCAAATGGTAAAACACCCTGAACCAGTCGACGGTTGAGTCTAACTCTTGTGATCAACAGGCAAATTCGAAGTGCCTAACTCTCACCATTCACAGTGGACTCTATTGGGAGACATGTAATCGGGAATATGAGAGGATTTCCCCAACGAAATTAGTCGCCGGCAGCTGGGGCTGTCCAAAAAGCTCGCGGCTCGGAGATCGCTCGAAGCTCGCTCGGATTTAGCTCGGAAAAAGCTCGCTCGATATGGCTCGGTTTGAAAGTGAGCCGAGCCGGCTCGGCTCGCTTGGTAGCTCGACTCGGCTCGCTTGGTAGCTCGACTCGGCTCGCTTGGTAGCTCGACATGGCTTAGCTCGAATTATTTTACTTATAATATATTTTTTTATATCATATAATATATTACAAAAAAGTGGTTATTATTTATGTTAGTGCATTACGTCTATTGACTTCGTCTTGTATCATGTAATAGTATGTTTAATGTAATTTAGCTTGAAAGTGGTGATTTCCCTTGAAAATGTCATGTGTCATTTCAAGCTAAATCAAGATTTCCCTTGAAAGTGTCACATGACAGTTTTAAGCTAAATCAACATCACTATAAATAGCATTCAAGCTAAATCATTTGTAATTTTCCAGAAAGTTTCCAAGTGATTCAAGGTTCTTTGTACGTTTCAGATTTATAAATAGAATCACGTTTTTATTACGTCTTGTGTGTTTCGGTCTCGTTTGTGCACGGATTCCGCACGTCGCACAGTCGATTTGCAATCGTTTCAGAGTCAAAACAGGTCCTAACAAGTGGTATCAGAGCAGGAGCTCGATTGCGTTGATCAAACAACAAGATTTGTACCAGATTACAGCGTTTTCAGATCTGAATAGCATCATTTCTTCATCATCTACTCATTCTTTCAAGTTTTGATCTGTTTTTCGTCAAATTGAACAAGATTTTACGGTCCGAATCGGATGATTTTTTAGTATATTGTGCGAAAATAGTTGATCTTCAATCCTACCAAGTTTCAGATTCTAACTCCTAGTCGTTTAGGAGAAATCGAAAGTTTTGTGTCCGACTTCGTAACTAACAGCAAGATTTCGCTTGAAAATTCAAGCGAAATCCTTATTCTGAAGATTTCGCTTGAGATATCTGTTCAATTTCGCTTGAAAAAGCTGATGGTTTCGCTTGAAAGTTGTTAAGTCTTGATTTCGCTTCAAACTGGTCATCTTGGGATTTCGCTTGAAAGCTGTTGAATCTTGAGATTTCGCTTCAAAACATCAGCTTATAATTTCGCTTGGGATTTCGCTTGAAGTTATATCAGTTGATTTCGCTTGAAGTTATATCAGTTGATTTCGCTTCAACTGATCAACTAGTGATTTCGCTTGAACTTTCTATTTCTCTTGAAAAGTGAAATTTCGTGTCGAGATTATTTCACGTCAACTATATATCAGTCTGTTTCAGGATATTTGATATTGTGTATACTGATTGTATTTGTTTGTTTTCTTGTGATTGTCAGGTTTACATCATGGCTGAGGAATTTTACAACACGTTTTTCAACGCGTTCACAACCGAATCATCTGAGGTTACAAATATTACACCAAAAATCATCACGAAGGCAATCAACGAAAACATCAAGCATGATAACTTTTACGGAACTCACTCAAAGCCACCAACTCTTGATAGCATTGAGGATTATACCTGGTGGAAAGAATGTTTCATCAACTGGGCAAAGGCATATGCTCATGAAAGTTGGTTTTGCTTGGAGTATGGGTATGAAAAACCAAAAGACGAGAAAGGCGAAGATCTTGTATTCAAGAAATTTTCAAGAGAATATAAAGCTGAATACGGAGCTGAACAGAGAATGATAGCATTGATTCAGTCAGCAATCAGAAATGATATTTTTGCTTTATTAACTCATGATGGGTCATCGAAGTCTGTCTGGGAAGCTTTACGTGTTAAAGCTAAAGGGGGTAAACAAATTAAAAAGAACAAAATCGCTTTATTAAAGATAGAATTTGATCAGTTTGATAACATAAAAGGAGAGTCAGTGAGGCAAATGATTGAGAGATTCTGTCATCTTAAAATTGAATTGGAAAGATTAGAGATAAATAAAACAAGAGAGGAATTGATAGACAAAGTGATTGAAGCGTTACCACGAGCTGATCAGTGGCAAACGTTTGTTTTTATTTTGAAAAATGATGCTTTGTATGATACGATTACTCTTGATGCTTTGTTTGAAAAGATTGAAAGTCATGATCTGGAGCTACAAAAGCAAAACAAGATGACTGATTCTTCACATCAACAGAACGTTGGCTTGTACTACAAAGGCAGTGTGCTTTCTGATAAAGGCGTTGGTTCACCAAAAACAGCATTTAGTGGTGAAAAGATGAAAGAACCACCAATAATGTCAACAAGTCATCATTCTGGATATCATTCATCTTCAAAGACAAATTCTGATGAATCTGAAGAAATTCTGTGCAACATTGCTCTTAAACTGAAGAATTCTCCAGCAATGAGCATCAATGTAGCGAAGCAGCAAATGAGTTTCCTTGCATCTGTTCTGGAGTCATATGAAGGTCTTGTAGCTGGCAAAATTGGAAACTCTGAATTGACCAAAGAAGACTACGACCAGATTGATCCGGAAGAGATGGAGCTCATTGACATCCGTTGGTGTTTAGCTAGTTGTATTCGCATAGCTCAGAGGTATATGGAGATTACCGGGAAACAATCTCTTGGAGGTGCGTCAACAAAGCTTGGATTCTACAAATCCAAAGTGACCTGCTTCAAATGCAAGCAAAAGGGTCATTTCAAAAGAGAATGCAGAAACTCTGAAGTTGCTGAAGGAAGTGAACGTCCTTTCAACGATGATTATTATCGAAAGGCGATTTACCATCGAAGCAGAGAAGAACCAAAGTTGATTGAAGATAAGCCGAGAGAAAAATTAAGAGCATATGCAGTAATCTATCCTGATGAAGGATTTGACTGGAGCACAGTTTGTCCAGAAGAAGATCGTTTAGAGAATGTTCGTAAAACAGCTCAAGGGAGAACTATGACAGAAGAAAGAAAGTTTGTTTTTATTGCTGAGATTCAAGATGAAAACAAAGACAAAGATACTGCTGAAATCAGTGAAGAAAAAGTTGAGATCAAAGAGAAAACTCGAGAAGAGATCTTGAGTGAGAAGACCTACAGAGAAAGAAACGTGGTCTACAACAGAATGGATGACATGCAGGAGGAGTATGAGATGGCTGTTGGTAGCAAAAGATGGGATAAAAAGAGAGAATGCTATTATAATAGAGAAGGAGAACCGGTTGTTCCCAAGAAAGACATAATCTTCGATGATGTTCTTCTCAAAGTCCCGTTGAGAGATGAATACTATAGAAATGTATTGAAAGATGACACATACGTTAAGAGATTTGAAAAGGAGATCAGATATGCTATGTTATCGTGTCTAAGAAAAAGGGATGAGGAGAGAATGAAGAAGAATGTTGAAGAAATGGTGAACAATCTGAAGAAAGATGCTGAAGAAGTTAAAGCAGAAACTGTTGAAATTGAAGTTGTGAAGGAAATCAAAAGTGAAGAAGTTATTGTGAATGAAGAGGTTGAGAAAGCTGTTACTGAAGAACAGCAGATTGAAGAAGAGGTGAAGAAAGAAGAAAAATAAGAAAAGAATGAGAATGAGGAAGCTGATATTATTGGTGATGAAGTCGGTGTTGAAGAAAAACAGAATGTTGCTGAGCAGACAGAGGTTGCTGAAAACACCGAAGTGCCAATCACTGAGGTAAATTCTGATTCTGAAAACTTGAAATTGATTGATCAGTGCAAGAAATGCATGGAACCGTGCAGAGCTTGTACTGAAAAAGATGAGCAATTTAGAACAAGAGATCTTGAGTTCACAAAAATTGAAAAGATTTTCAAAGAAAAATGCAAAGAAATGCTAGAAAAAGAAAAAGTTTTTAAAGAAAATGATGATAAACTTTCAGAAAAATGTAACAAATTAGAAAAAGAAAATGAAGTTTTGAAAGAAAATATTTTGAAAATGACAAATGAATGTGAACAAAAAGAAATTGCTTGTCAAGAAATGAAAAAGGAATATGACTCAATGAAATTATCATATCACATTACGAAAGAGTCATATGATAAAGTAAAAGATGAAATGAAATATGCTCAATCAAGAATGAATTATCTGTCTGAAACAACCAAAGAGCTTAAACGAATGTATGCCATAAAACAAGATGTTGTTAATTCCTATATTGAGGATGTTGCTAAGTTGAAGTGACAGATTGCTGAGTTAGAACAGGATAACAACAAGTTAAAGAGTTACCATGTGTCGTCATATGTGCTTGAACGAATTTTTAATATAAAACCGGGTGATGGTGAGTCTGAGCAGAATAAGAAAGGCATTGGCTCAGAGTTTCATCAAGTTCCACCACCGGGAAAATTTGCATTTTATGATGAGGAAAAGGTCGAAAAAGCTTTCAACATGCTAGACCAATTGCCAGACAACATTGACATAACCTATTCCAAATCTGATGATTCTCATGATTCAGAGGTGGTAGGTAAAGTCGTTGAAAGTGTGTTGAAAGAAGAGTCGGTTGTTGCAGGTAAATCTGAATCACAGGATGAAGATGAAGGAAATCTTCATGATGGTTATCTGAAAAATACAAAATCCGAGGAAAGTTTGAATGATGATTCAAAAGGATTGGTTTATACCATGATTGGATCGGACAAATTGTTCTTAGATGTTGTTTTCCCGATTCAGAATGTGATTTCAGAAAAGGTTGATAAAGTTTTCAAAATGGTTGAGATTGAGAAGTCTGAGATTTCAAAGTTTGTTGGTAAGAGTCATAAAGGTTCGTATAACAAACCTGGTTTCAAAAAGAAGAACATGAAGGCTGGTTTGGGTTATAAGAAGAAACAGAATCGAAACAAAAATGAAATGCCAAATTTTCAGGCAAAAATGAGTTTTGTTCAAGGAGACAGTTTAGAAAAAGAAAAAGAACTCAAAATGAGACAGTCTAATGATGAGTTCTTTGCTCAAAAGAAAAAGCAACAACCACAGGTCAAAGATGTGTCCATGAGAACATGTTTCAAATGTGATAAAAAAGGACATCTTGCACGCAAGTGTCCTAATCTAAAACCTGTGGATGTTGACAAAAAGAAGATTTATGCTGAGAAACAAAAATCTGAGAATGTGAGACAAAGGTCAACCAGATTTGATTCAAAACAAACTTGGAGGTACAACACAAACAAGTTTGCTTCGAATCAAAATTGGAAGTCAAACCCGTATAGGTTCGATTCTAGACAGACTTGGAATTCTCACACACCCATATTTAGAACAACACAGAGTTGGAAAACCACAGTTGATATGACAAAACCTCAAGAGTTTTGGAAACCAAAAGTTGTTGTTCAAAATCAAAATGTTCAAAAAGATTCACATTTTTACAAACGAGGTACACCAAAAGGTCAGACATGGTCTGTTAAGAAACAAGTTGATTTGGTAAAAGAGGAGAAAGTTGAAGCTAAAATTGAGAAAGTTTTTGTGAAAAATGACAAAGAATTTCCAGCATTGAATGAAAATTATTGTGTTGAAATGCCTAAGGTTCAACAGGCCTGGGCTAAATTGTTCAAGTAATTGAGTAGTTTGTTTGTGCAGGTGCTCATGGAATTCAAAGATTGTGAGAATGGAGGTTGGAGCAGCCTGGCACAACAAGGAGAGGAGGCTGCTGGATCCTGTGTTGGTTGAAACAGGAAGTTTATATGTTTTCTGTAAATAAATAAACAATATTTCAAAAATCCTAAAAATTGAAAAAATTTGAAAAACCAAAAATATGTTTGTTTTTAAATTTTTGTCAAAAATAGAAAAATACAAAAATATGTGTTGATGGAATACGCCGAAACCCTCACGGCTGAACAAACATGATTACTTTCATCAGATTGAAAAACGGTTTTCAAACTGTTAAGATCAATGTGTTGTAAATCATGGGGATATGTTAGATTTTCTGCAAATCAGTACACTTTTAGCAGAAAATGGATGGCAAGACAAAGCTATCAGTGTTGGTTGTCAAATTTTCTTTATATGGTTTTGCATTTTAGGGGGAGATATAATGTTGTTAGAAAATACAAAAACATTTGAAAATTTGAAAAAGCCAAAAACATGATAAAATTCAAAAATTTGAGTTTTTGTGTAAAAAGAGGAAATGATAGTACATCAGTAGACGGTTACAGTACGCTAAAGAATTGGAAAGTTAAATGTGTTAAACGATCTCACCGTGGATGTTTCGGTAGATTTTTATACACTTAGTAAACTTTTTCGGGATATAAACCTAAATTCAAACTTGCTTATTTTGTGGGGAACACTACTTGGATATATAGGTAACCCCTGAAATCTCGTTTGAAAGGTCTCATAATCTGATATACTAGGTCTTTATACTCAATGATGTCTGGGGTATTATTCCGGGACTTCTGCTGAACGGTAGTTCTGACCTAGTCCTTGAATAATACTTTCTGCAATGCTTGAAACATAGCATTAAACCCTCAGCATGCTGATGAAATAATAAAATTGATAGTCGCTGCTGTTGTAAGCAAAAAGATCCTCTAAAGGGGACATACCGTAAAGTCGAAGCTGATATCTCTCTGCGTATACGGAAGTATCGACCTGAGATCCCTCGGCCCTCGCATACCTAATTTATATACAGATATCATTGTAGTATACTCACCTGTAAGACTGATTATTGGGATTCTGGATACGGGAGTATATTCAAGAGGTGGGACACATGAATGAGCTAAGTTCATAAGACATCTAATTCGTATCCTGAATCAGTTGAAGTTTGTATAAAAATTTAAGTGGATCAGTATATCAACAATCTAAGTGAATTGTTTAATGCATAATGTGATTTTAAGCTCAACGGTACTTGTGACTTGTCGAAAACTGATATGATCCTCTGACGCATACTCAAACAAAAATATTGTCTGTAAATATGTTTGTACATATTTCGTTATTGCTTTATATTTTCAGAAAATACAAAAAGATTTTTGATTCTGCTTTATTTTCGACAACTGATGTCTGAGTGCTGAGTTTCAAAATCTAAGTAAGCTGGTTGTGTTTCTGAAAATAAAACAAGTTCATTAATTTGAAACTTGAAGTTTTAAAATCAAAAATCAAAAACAGTTTCTGATACGATTCGATGAAACTGCCAAATTCATGAAATTTGTTTGTTTAGAATGTTTAAGTGAGCCAGGTTACAATTCCTGGATAGCTGAAATTTGAAATGCTGTTACTTATAAATGTTTGAGTGATTGCAGATGAAATTCCAGACTACGATCCCGAGAGCTGAGTCTAAGGGGGAGTCTGAAGACAAGCTGAAAGTTAGGAGCTTGTAGCTGGAAAGCTAGGTGTCGATCCCTAAAAATACGGAAGCTTGACGAAAGGGGGAGCCTGCTGATGATAAAGTTGTTGATGATAGAAAAGAGAATGATGGATGCTTACAATGTTACAATCTGAGTGAGGATGCAGAATGATCAAGACTGAAGAAGGTGTCATAACAGAGAATAGTCACTGAAGACTTCGTCAATATCCGAGGGGGAGTCTGTTAGTGCATTACGTCTATTGACTTCGTCTTGTATCATGTAATAGTATGTTTAATGTAATTTAGCTTGAAAGTGGTGATTTCCCTTGAAAATGTCACTTGACAATTTCAAGCTAAATCAAGATTTCCCTTGAAAATGTCATGTGTCATTTCAAGCTAAATCAACATGTTGATTTCCCTTGAAAGTGGCATGTGTCATTTCAAGCTAAATCAACATCACTATAAATAGCATTCAAGCTAAATCATTTGTAATTTTCCAGAAAGTTTCCAAGTGATTCAAGGTTCTTTGTACGTTTCAGATTTATAAATAGAATCACGTTTTTATTACGTCTTGTGTGTTTCGGTCTCGTTTGTGCACGGATTCCGCACGTCGCACAGTCGATTTGCAATCGTTTCAGAGTCAAAACAGGTCCTAACAATTTACATGCATTTATGCTTGTAGTTTGATATCTATGACATATTTAAAGGTTGATTGCCGTGCTAATGAACAAATATTGTATTTACCTGAAATATAAAACTTACTTTGCGTTGTTGAATATGATTTTGGCTTGTAATGTATTAGGTTGAACTTATTTTGAATACGTTCTTTTACAGTATTGAATAATATTTTAGAATACTGAATTTTGAGAGCTACGTATTAACTTTTATTTTTAAAATCGAGCCAAACCAAGCCGAGCCGAGCCAGCTCGGTTTAAAACCAAGCAGAGCCCGAGCTTAGATTTTCAGCTCGGTTTCAAATCTGAGCCGAGCCGAGCCAGCTCGGTTTATAATCGAGCCGAGCCCGAGCTTGCCCTAGCTCGGCTCGACTTGGCTCATGAACAACCCTACCAGCAGCCGGAAATTACCCTCTTGAAAGAAGTCGGAGAAAAGGGTTAGATAACCCGCCGGTGCGTCGGCGGCCGTCTGACCTTTAGCAGGATAACGAGCATCCTAGTCGCCAGAAAACTAGTGCTCCCTGACAATCTGCTCAAACGGAGACTCTTCCCACTTCAATGGTGGCATCCCTCCACCGACGTCCTCCACCCTTATGACGTCGTCTTCATGGTCTGCCATGAGTATAATATGGGTTGCTAGAAGATTCTGCAAAACTCTGAAGACACACTTGAAGATCTTCAAGCTTTAGGAATAAGACTTGTAGATTCGAAGGATAATGGAGAGAGATTTCGCGGTAAAGTGACATCTCATTACACATCGTCGAATATCTATACCCATCGCATTTAATGCGATGGGTAATTGTGCCGCCAACTTGCGGCGCGTATCCAACTGCAGGACGGCACAGCAGGTGGGAAAACGGGGTGGCGGTTATCATGCACGCGTGTGCCTCACTCATCTGACATTAGACGAAACGGCGTGCCTGACACTGTGACGACATGCTTGTCAGAGTGTCAGCAGTCATATCAGCCGTCGCTTTCTCCACTAACCCGTCAGAAGATGCTCGTCTCAAATTTTGAAAAGAGGTCGCGCAGAACGAATTCAAATGTATCAAAGAAGCTTGATAGCTGTGCCACATAGCAGAGAAGCAACTCATGCGCGCGCTAGCTCTCCTAAGCTACATGAAAAATTGGTAGACTTCTGAGTCAAAGCGCAGGTACTCTTATTTTTCTAGTCCAGAGCTCCAACCACTTGCCTTCGTGCATGGAAGAAGCACTGGACTAGGGGGGGCTTGAAGGGGTATGGTCCCTAATCCTGCGCCGACTACACAAAACAACCTCAAGTTGCGGGCGAGGCTATACCCAAAATAAATAAAATCCAACAGTTAGTTCAATTTGTCAACGGAATTGGCGCAAGGCCAAAAAGCGAAGACAACATATGCGCCAGCAAAGACAATGTTGGTTGGTACAAATAGTACAGTTTTTAGATCAAATGGCCACTAAGCGCACGACAGGCTGTGTATAGTAATGTTGCACGATGAGCAATCGTGCAGGAGACATAAAGTACACAAGGGACGTACGTGGACCAATCATCGTGTGACGACCACTGCTCTACGATCTCCATTTAACCGTTGATGCCAGACGAGACAGGAAGGACAATTACCATGCCCCGTGGATCCATTCAATGTGCGCCAACTACCCTTTCGCCTGTAAACACTAACGGTTGTGATAGAGGAGGCAAAGAGGATATTTCTTGTTGTCGACATCAGGCCCAAGGCCCATCAGCCCATCTTCTTCACAACTCTCTTCCGCTATAAATAGAGAACTCGTCTACAAGTTTAAGGATCTCTCTCCTCAAAACAAGTTTTTATTCTCACGCCGGAGGGTGGTTAAAGGAGAACCCTCTATTATCCTCCTTGTAACGAGCTTCACAGTGTTGTGGTTGTTTTGCAAGATCATTACAACTATTATTCGAGTAAGAAAGAAGATTAACCTAATTTTGACGAGACGCATATCACAAGTTAACACTCAACTTGGTGTTTTTTCAGTGACGATACACACTGATGTAGGTGGTGCACGTCTATTTGGATAATCTCTAAATTAACAACTTTTATAATAGTATTTTATCTGACCTGCTATATAAGTTTCTCATACTTAAACCGACCCTTTGCATAGTTTTGGTATTCCATGTGAGCTATAATGATCACTTGTATCAGTTCTATGTTACTCAATCCTCAATCAACATTAGTTTTCACATAAGCAAATTTACTTAAGATACTTTTATAGTTTAAAAAGAAATTTTAAATAATTAGGTGGTGTTTGTTTTTTCAAATGTAAAACGTCTGCAGTATGCGGATCACATCTGCAAACATCTGTAGCAGAAGAGGTGGACCAAACCTCTACAGTCTGCAAGAAAAAAACTGTTTATTTTTTAACTTCTGCAAGCAAGCAGCACCTGTCTCTCCCTCTCTCTCTAAAACAACCATCACCAAAACCATCATACACCACCACCACCTCCTCGTAGCCACCACAACCACCTCATCTGCAACCACACGGCGCCAATGTCGACGGGAACTTTCCAACAATCAGCAACAACCCACATAAAATTAGCCAAAACTTTTATCAAATAAAGCATAACTAAAGTGGGGATTAAGAACAACAAATAAAGATTGACTTCAATTTATCATGAAGAAACTATAAAAAATTAAAACAACATTACAAATTATGTAAATTGACACCGGTTCAATATGCAAAACGATTGTTTAAACAAAAAAAAAAGAGAATTTGAAGATTAGAAGAAATTACCTGCCCTTGGATCTGCAATACCCATCACCGACACCTGAACCCAACAACCAACACCGACGGCTGCAGCTGGGGTGGAGAAGGGAGGTGGTTGTTGTGTGGGAGCGACGGAGGAGGTGGAGGTGACGAAGATGTAGTGGTGGTGGCGGAGGAGGTGGAGGTGTCGGCTGGGTGGCGAGGCAACAGGTGGTTGTCGGAGGAGGTGGAGGTGACGGCTGGGAGGAGGAGAGGGGTGGAGGAGAGGTGCTAGGGTTTTGATAAGAGATGTTTGTGTTTTGAGATTAGGAAAGAAGAAGATGTTAGAAGTGTTGGAAGAGGTGGAAAGACATTGGAGCATGTCTGTGTGGGGAAGAGGACACACAGAGGTTTGAAGACATTTTTTAATGAAATGTCTTCTAAAAAACAAACGAACTGCAGAGCTAAACGTCTGTGAGTGGTTTACGTGACACAGATATAAGAGACTAGAAGAGATTTTTGTGAACAAACAAACAGCACCTTACTCTCATATTAGCCACAACCAATGATTGTAATGGGAAAAATTAAAATACATAGTTACTATTTTACAGCACGTCTTTAATCTTTCTCTAAAAAAATAATTTAATCATTCTATCCATTGCTTTATAAAATAAACAGATATTATTAAGCATTTATTGTTTGGCATGCCATGATTATGTAGTTAACTTACTGGCATAATGTTTCAAGTTGTGTAAGCAAAAGGTTTTTTTTTTTTTTTTTTTTTTTTTTGTGTGTGTGTTATGTGACAACCATAAGTAGCTATACCATTCACCACTTAATCATAATCTGAAGTCGTGTGACCATTTTACAAGTTATGAAAAGTTAAATACATATAATTTCAATTCATGGATCAATGTTCGGTACATTAAATGTATGTGTTTTTGTATAATCTAAAATTCAACATATAATAAACATTAAATATATTTTCATTTAGTGTACACTTGATAAATTCATCCCAAAGTTTGTTCATTTTGTCTTTGTCCACACACAACTTGGGCAACATATTCACATGCAATATTTATTCTTGAATCCTGCATTGTTTTCTAAAGGCATAGCGAGTTACATGTGAGCATGTTTCCACTCGATTTTTGTTGCATGAAAGCTGGATTATTATGTAAACCCAATTCATATGGATTTTGAATATTAAAAAAGACAATTTTTGTAGTTGTGTCACGAGAACAGATATGTTTCATGATATTCAAAGAATATATCGTTTTCAAAGTGTATGTACTAGAACTTGCTCATATGCTACAGGATTACAAGTTGTCCAATTTTTAATTGTTGTTACTCGACTAATTATTTTAGTATAAACATATGGTCTCAATCCACTAATCTTTAAAATATGAACACGAACGTTTAAGTTATTAGTCTCGATTTGTGCTCTATCAAAAGTGCCTACATTTGTTCGGCTAACTTGCCATTCGGGGACATATATCAAGTACACATACCGCTTAGCAATTAAGCTAATTGAAGGATTACTTGAAATTACAACAAGAATAAAGAGTTAGAATAGGCATTGCGATGAGGTAATTAAATGTTCTTTATAAAACAAAGAACGACGTTTTTATATTTTTCTTTTTAAATCTTGTAGATCTACTGGTATCCATGTCACGAGTGTATGACCAAGTGTTATCCCTAACACCCATATTTAGCCCCTTTATCACAATGCACTTAGGTCGAAATGTGATAAAGCCAAGCTATTTCTAATGTATGACCAAATGTTTTCCCTACACCGATATTTTAGCACCTTTATAGCAATGCCCTTAAGTCGAAATGTGGTATGCCCATGCTATTTCACCATTAAAGCTACATGTATGACTATCACCATTAGGGTTCAACCTTAAACATAAACATTCCCTCTATGCATCACTAAAGATATTACCAAAGAGATAAGCATCCGCGAATTTAGCCCATGAAACCATAACACAATAGATAAAAATACACACTATCCTCACAAAGACAAAGTCCCAACAACTAAAAGAATCGCCAAGCATGAGTTAAATAGATTATGAAGTTAGTTTAATGCAATTCATTGTTGATGCATACATGACTACACATTGTAAAATTAACTTTTTGTTTAAAAGGTGATAAAGTTATAAACATTTAAATACATACTATATAATACAATTTTTAAATTTGGTATGTTGTATAAAAGCAATGTTTAACCAACTTAGAGACCAAATTTGACAAGTGATGTTACTATTGATTCGAAGTAGACCTCTCAACTTTCTCAACGACATATATAATACAAATTTATTTACATTTTTAAGACACTATGTTGTAGCGTTATTATGAATAACTATTTAAGCTCATGAAAGTATTTGATTGTTTATAGAATAAGCAATGGACAAAGTTAGGTTTGGATTTAACCCATCATAGCCTACAAGGTATTGCCACCGAATGTATGAACCAATTAACCAAATATCATCCAATTAAGCAGTTGAATGCCCTGTTATTGAATTATTGTGTCTACAACTTTATTTCATAATAAAAAAAAAGGTGTTGACAATTGAGTTGATTCGTGTTTTTTAAATAATTGGTTTTAGAAAAGGTCTAATTAATTTTAAACCTTCAAAATCTCTCGTAATAATAAACGTTCGAGTCTCTTAGCTAAGTTCGAAACTAACTTCCACCGGTTTACATGCTCAACTCAAGCTATGTTTACCCGATCTCATTGATTAGCAGTTTGCTATTTGTGGGGTCATGTGAGTTTTCCGGTAATGAGTTTTTACAACTAAAAAAAGTTTAAGATTTTTAGTTCGCATCAAATGTCTAAGGGTTTTGTCGAGCCATTGTTAACAACTAATATTTTTACATTTCTAAAACACTGATATTCATGCACGGTCAATCAAAGAAATAAAAAAACTAGTTTATGACAAAAGACTAAACTTTTTAAAACAAAACAATCCGATATTTAATTAGGAGTTAAACGGCTTTTTAGTCCCTGTGGTTTGACCCATTTTACAAGTTTAGTCCGAAGATTTCATTTTTCGTCTATGGGTCCAAAAAAGTTTCATTGTTACCATTTTAGTCCACTGGGTTAGCTTCATCCTTTTTTACTGTTAATGAGAATTGCAATTTGGTCATTTTATATGTAATTCTGTTAACTAGAAGAGCAATTCAGCTATATAAAATAACCGAATTGCCCTTCTCATTAACAGAAAAAATGGATGAACTTAACCCAGTGGACTAAAATGGTAACGGTGAAACCTTTTTGGACCCACAGGAGAAAAATGAAACATTTGGACTAAACTGGCAAAATGACACCCAAACCACAGGGACTAAAATGGCATTTAACTCTTTAATTAGTGGTTGATAAATTATTACATATGTTTCAATAACCAACAACATTTTAATTAAATGGATCTTGTTCGTTTCAATGTTTAAAAGAAGACATGAAAAGTGGAGTTGTCTAGAAAATATTTGGGGACGAGATTTGAGGAAAAGAAACAGCAAACATAAGACGTGGGATGTTTTGTTGGTTTGTCGAATCTGTGAGTGTGAGTGCTCTTTCACTATTCCCCCTGTTTGTTTAGGTGATCATTGTCCCTTGCCAAAGGTCATTGCTGGGCCTGGCTGGCTTATCCTGATTTACATAAACCACCCCTTAAGCCATCCAACTTTTGACCTTTTTTTTGGGTTTTGACTTTTGACCAATGTTTGAGTCAAAGTCATGATATTTCCATTGACCATTTTACAAATTACAATATAGTGATATACAGCTTTTTTATAGCAAAATTGTTCTCCAACTATAAAAGTTTAGGGTAAAACGTATTAAAAGTCAAAAGATACCGACCACCTACCAAATTTATGCCCATACCAAATTTCGTTGAAAAATAATATACCATTTATGTTCACTTTTGAAATTAACTTTAAGTTCATTAAGGGCATGTTTGGCTAAGCTTATTTAACTTAAAAGGGACTTTTTGTGAAAAGAATTTATTCACTTATAACTTTTTGAAAAGGACTTTTTAAAAAAAGTGTTTGGATTAGATTATGGGGTGGCAAAAGTGAATAAATCAATAATTTGTTTTTTAAAAAGTGTTTGGCTTAGCTTATTGATGTAAAATGACTAAAATGGACATTCTTTTACAAGTCAATAAATTAAAATAGGGGTAATATGGTAATTTGGTTTTTGAAAAGTTAAAAGCTCCTCAAAAAGTCACAACACCCTGACTTCTCATAAATGACTTTTTCTCCTAGACAACAAGTCATTTTGAAAAGTCCTTTTGGGTTTGCTAAACACAAAATCTCCTTATTAGCTTTTTGAAAAAGCTAATAAGTCAATAAGTTTGTTCAAAAAACTTAGCCAATCATGCCCTAAGTTAAAGGGAAAATCGAGAAAATATAGAGGTTGGCTCATTTATTTTATATATTTTACATGGACTTTTTAATATTTTTTTTTTTGAATGGCTAAACTTGCATATCATGGGGATTGAACCCATGACCTCCACCTATTCTACACCTTATCTAACTCACCAACACCATTGGGCTATTCCCAATGGATGACTTTTTAATATTTTAAAAGTAGACATTCAAAACCAATTAATCAAACTATGTCAAATAAGCACTGTTGGCAAAAGTCTATGCACAGGCTAAGGTTTTAGCCTACGAAAACAACCAATCAAACTAATTCACACGTAAAGGCCGGCTAAGGCAAGGCTACACGGTATGCAGACGGAGCTCGACGGGGGAGGGCGGCATAGGGTGACGGAACGTCGAAGAAAGGGGGCCCACCTGGAGGATCGTCCTGAACGGCGAAGAATGAACGTTGAAGACGGGGACGGGGACGAGGACGCAGGGGGCGGCATGGTGTTGGCTCCGGCGACGGACCGGGACGGAGGGGGACGACCCCCATGCCGTCCAGCCTTACCCTCGATTTTATCCGCCGACTAAGGTTTAGCCCCCACTTTTACATGTGTTGCTTTTCGATTGGTTCGCTTGTGGTCCGAGATGTACTTTACAAGAGTTTCCGTTCCATGTTAATTCTTGCCTGCAGTGCTTGGTTCGCTAGGTGGAAAGGACAGAGAGCAGAAGAGCGCAATGGGTACAAGTTGTTGTATTCCGGGTCGGATGGGGCCAGGAACGGAGTAGGATTTTTGGTGTCTATAGAATTGCATAAGAATGTAATTGAGGTGATACGACACAACGATAGAATTATGGTGTTAAGGTTAGTATTAGGTGAACAAGTAGTGACAGTGGTTTGTGCATATGCACCGCAAGTGGGACTAGGAGACCAAGAGAAAAGAGAGTTCTGGGATTGTCTAGATGTAGTAGTAAGGGCCATACCTAGGGAGGAGAAAATTTTCATAGGAGGAGATTTTAATGGGCACATTGGTAAGGATCGTGTTGGCTTTGAGTTGGTACATGGGGGTTTTGGTTTTGGCGATAGGAATGACCCTGGTAGAGACCTCCTAGACTTTGCGGCAGCCAACAGCCTAGGTATTATAAACTCATTCTTTAGGAAGAGAGAATCTCATTTGATCACTTTCAGTAGCGGAGGACGTAACACGCAAATCGACTATCTTTTGATGAGGCAGGAAGATCGACGGATGTGGATGGACTGCAAGGTTATACCTAGGGAGACTGCAGCGGCTCAACACCATTTGCTAGTAGCAGATTTAGCGCTAAAAGTAAGGCTAAATGGGGGGGAGAGGAAAACCCGACCTAGGATCCGTTGGGGAAACTTGAAGGGAGAGAAAATTATGATGTTTAGAGATAAAGTTAACTCGGAGACATCGATGCAACTAGGTGACGACGCAAACCGGATGTGGGAGGCTATGGCGAATACAATCACTACAGTGGCGAATGAGACGCTAGGGGTCTCAACAGGAAAGACTAGTGGGCATAAGGAGTCCTGGTGGTGGAATGAAGACGTGCATACCAAAATAAAGAATAAACAACAGAGTTTTAGAGACCTTTTGAGGTGCACAGATGAGGAGGAGCGGCTGAGGGTAAGGGAGATATACAAGAAGGCTAAAAGTGAAGCGAAAAAGGCAGTGACTGAGGCAAAAAACACAGCTTATAAACAACTGTATGAACGCCTGGAAACGAAAGAGGGGGAGCATGATATGTTCAAGATTTCCAAAGCTAGGGAGCGAAGAAGACAAGATTTAGGAGCTGTAAAGTTTATCAAAGGAGACGATGGGAGTGTTTTAGTCAAGGCACAAGACATTAAGTTGAGATGGCAAACCTACTTCCATAATCTTTTCAACCACGGTAGGGCATACCAACATGATAGCAGCAATCACAGCAGTCAAAGGCGACAACAGAATAATTGTTACTGCAGGAGGATCACACATGACGAGGTGAGGATGGCACTTAGGAAGATGGGCAGAGGCAAGGCAGTGGGTTTGGATAACATACCGATTGAGGTGTGGAAGTGTTTGGGGGAAGAAGGAGTCCGATGGTTAACATTGTTGTTCAATTGTATTTTCAAGACTGGAAAAATGCCTGATCAGTGGAGGAGTAGTGTCGTGGTTCCTTTATACAAGAATAAAGGAGACGCTCAATGTTGTGCGAACTACAGAGGAATCAAACTGCTAAGTCACACTATGAAGCTCTGGGAGAGGGTAATCGAAACTAGAATTAGAAGAGAAACTCAGGTTTCAGTAAACCAATTTGGATTCATGAAAGGGAGGTCAACCACAGAAGCCATACATATTCTAAGGAGGCTGATGGAAAAATATAGAGCGAAGAAGCAAGATTTACATATGGTGTTTATCGACCTGGAAAAGGCATATGACACTGTCCCACGCCAACTGATTTGGGATAGTTTGGAGGATCGAGGGATACCGGGGAAGTATATAGACGTAATTAAGGATACGTATGATGGATCGAAAACTAGTGTCCGCGCGCCTGTAGGAGATTCAAACTTCTTTCCTGTGGAGGTAGGACTCCACCAGGGGTCAGCGTTGAGCCCTTTTCTTTTTGCGGTTGTCTTGGATGAGGTGTCCAAGTTGATTCAGGAGACAGTTCCGTGGTGCATGCTTTTTGCAGACGATATTGTGTTGATTGCAGAGACTAAACAGTGCCTGAACGCGAGGGTAGAGGAGTGGCGAGTAGCTTTAGAGGGCAACGGCCTAAGGATTAGTCGATCTAAGACTGAGTATCTACACTGTGATTTCAGCGGTGTAGCCGTGGACGAAGACACCCAAATCACCATTGAGGACCAATTGGTCCCGCAGGTAACTAGATTTAAGTATCTGGGGTCGTTTGTACAAAGAGATGGTGACATAGATAGTGATGTAACCCATCGCATACAGGCTGGCTGGTGTAGATGGAGGGCAGCCAGTGGGGTTTTATGCGATAGGAGGTTCCCAACTAAACTAAAAGGGAAATTTTACAGGGTAGCAGTTAGGCCAGCTATGCTTTATGGAACAGACTGCTGGGCTATCAAGAAGACACAAGCGCGCAAGATGGGGGTAGCAGAGATGAGGATGCTGAGGTGGATGTGTGGACACACGAGGTTAGACCGGATAAGAAATGTGGTTTTTAGGGAAAGATTAGGAGTAGCTAGTATATCGGAGAAGATTAAGGAGGGGAGATTGAGATGGTTTGGGCATGTGAAGCGGAGGGAAACGATGGCACCAGTTAGAGTAGTGGAAACTCTTACTGTGGAGGGGAGGAGAGGAAGAGGCAGACCCAAACTGACATGGGATGAGCAGATCAGGCATGATTTACTAGAGTTGCATCTTTCTGAGGACATGGTCCAAGATAGGACTTCGTGGAGGCGTAGGATTAGGGTTAAGGACCTCTAGAGGATATGGCAGTAAGCACTTAGGTGTATTTCAGGGTCGTAGGTTTGTCTTATTCTTTAAGTGACTTTTTAGGTGATTGCCTTCTTATGTTTATGCACAAATGATGTTGTATGCTATTATACATGATTTACAAATATATTATGTCACTCTGTTCACTTTCTTGGTATGGGCGACTTCTTATCTCCATATTCTTTGTCTTGGTGCGTTGGTTTGCTATTCGTTTTAGAGTCGAGGGTCTCTCTGGAAGCAGCCTCTCTATCCCCTTGGATAGAGGCAAGGTCTGTCTACATCCCACCCTCCCCAGACCCTATAAGTAGCTTTGCTATTTGTGGGATTTACTGGGTATGGTTGTTGTTGTTGTTGTTGTTGTCTATTTTTTTTTCAAAATTATCATGTTGGTGATTTTCCCTAAGTTAAAACTATTACTGTAACGCCCTAAATCGTTTTAATCAAATTTAACGCAGCGGAAAACACATACTAAAAATTTCTTTATAAGTTATTCTTTCTTTCACTTAAATACATTAATCCCTTTTCATAATTTAATTAAAAACTAACATACGTATATCGAATTAAGAGACCACATACACACCCACGTACAATCCATGTCTTGACTCGATCTTCAACCACGTACACAGCTTGAGCAAGCATTCATAAACCTGTACAACCTGCAGTCACCATAATCAATTACTTCATTAGCAACCGGTGACATAATATATATATATATACTTTAAAAACGTGCATAATCAAGCGTCAACGTCTCTTATTCCCGTTCATATAAGTCCATTCGTCCATCCATTCGGACACTCTCGTCTGACTTCTATACTTAACCTTCATTCTCCATTATTAGTATACCTGCATTTCCATTTCATTCTTAACAGAAAACAATTAGCATCATTATACTTTCCTATCCACTTTCGACTCCTTTTTCCGTAAACTTACCTATTTACTTCCATTGTTTAATACTTTCTCACATGTATAACAATAATCATCATACTACAATATATTTTACATCTAAAGTGTAAGTCCGGGATTTACTTACCTTGTGCGTCCGTAATTGCGTTCGCTTACTTGAGTCTCCTTAGCCCGTTAGCCTTCCACGTTCTCAACCATCTTGACATGATTCCTATACATTCATGTCATTACATTCACATTCTTATTAGCATATATGCTTATACATATGAACAACCATATCAAATTCACATCTCATATATGACCTTCGTTAATCCATTCAAACAAGCATAAAGCATACTCAACATCATCCCTACATAATCTTCACATGAACTATATATGTTTACCCATTACTAGCATACAATTTCACTTATTATTGTCTTTTAGACATTTCATCAAACACGTGGTGTGCGTACTACTTCCTAGGCACCATGTACAACTAGTTTATGCATAATCTTCTAAGTTCACTCATATTTCATCAAATCTTCTTACTAATCAACAAGTATCATTTAACACCTAAACATCAAACATATCAACACCAAATTTCTTTCAATTCATCTAACAATAGTTCATCCTAACACAACATAATTCATGAATATTGGACATGTTGAACACTCATGTCATCTTAATCACCCAACTAGTGGGTTTACATCCTTAAACATCAAATTAGTCAAAATTATGCATAACACATGTTCCCTATGATGATGTTAACACATATTCATACTTAATTTCATACAATTTCGTGGATTAATCATAACCCACTTCATACAAGATCATCAAATCTAAGTTTTAAGACATACCTTATGATCCCCTTGCTTGGGTGATCATTAATTCACGTTCGGTTGTGAATTTAGACTTCATTTACCCCTTCAATTTGAAGGTTCTTCAAGAACTAGGGTTTGAACCCTTGTTCTTTCTCCTGGACATCGATCCAGAACACACACACGTGTGTGTGTTTGTGTGTGTGTGTTTTCTTTTAATTAAACATCTTTCAAGTTGTCCCACTTTGGTCCCTCATGTTTCGTTTTAAATAAATAAGGCTACTACCCTTCGTTTAATACCAACGACATTAATAATCAACTAGGTTAATTATTCCTAGTTAGCATTCATTCACGGGTTCACTTTTATCCCCTAACGGCATTTTACCCGTTCCTTTATATTAACCGGGTTTAAATTACCAAACCCATTTTTGGGGTGTTACAATTACAAAATTCAAGAATACTTTTTTATATTGTAAATTTTTAATTAAAGACAAAATTAAAGTTTAGGTTTACCTTTTTATTTAGACCATATCGTTACTTTTTGGGCGTTTTTTTTAACAAAACGCCCCACCATGCCCCTGTTGCCACCCCCGTGGGCGTTTTTGTACCCAAATTCAGTTGGAGCGTGCTTTATTCCACGCCTTGGTTCATTAGGTTTGACCAATCATCATTCATCTTCCTTTTGTTTGTCCAATAAGAGTTTTTGATGTTTTTTTTAATTTAATTTTATTACACCTCTTTTAACATAATGCCCCACATCCCCACTACACCCATTTTAGAAAACGTCTCTTAATGCCCCATTGCTGATTGGGCTACTACATATCGCAAAACACCCAAAGATAAAGGCATTACCACTACACATAGTCTTAAACAATTTAATTACTCTCATGTCAAAGTCAGATCATAGAGAATCTTCCATCATAATTCCACCAAACGGAAACCATCACCAACAATCCTCCCATCTTATGGTTGTTGACTTGTAACATACCCTCTCTTTGAAACGGATCAATTGCAACTGCTAGGAATATTCAAGATCAGTTTGGTTGCTTTGTTTTTCTTTATTCTTTTAACAGAAAATTTAGATTACTGGCAGATCACTAGAGTATTATCGTGCCACCAGCGGAACCACACGATCATATCCATCACCACTAGGCATAATGCCTATACACCAATTTAAGAGAAAACCGCAATAAATATGGGAAAATCCCCCTTATGGGAATCAAACCCATGACCTATTGGTCCCAAAGCCTTATCTTACCCCAAGATGCCACTAGGCAAAAGTGTCCAACGGGGTGGGTAGTCCAATTCGACATCCAGTGAATCAAACCCATGGTTAGGATCACTATTATCGTTTCTGTAAAGGTGCAACTGAGTCTAGTCAAATAAACAAGTCCATTTAATATCCATAACCTTTATACAGTCTATAATATTTCAAGTATGCCAAAACTATAACAACCCTCCTAGAACGTGACCCTAAAACGTTCCTTACGTACCCCGTACGCGAGAAACAAGCCCGAAATACCCTTGTATTTATTAAAAACAAATAAAATGAGCCGTTCGCGGGCCGCGACCCAGACAGTCGTAGGTCTCGCGGGACGCGAGCCCTTTTGTTTGCAGGACACGGCATTGCGCCACGTGTCCTATGCGTGTCAAGTCTAGTCTGCTGACTAGACTAAGCTAGTGTCGCCCTTAAAGCTCTCGCGGGCCGCGACAGGCTTAGCCTGGGGCTTCGCGGGCCGCGACAAGGTGCCCGATCAGGCCTATAAATAGAATGTTCGAGCTCATTTGACAATTCGTTCAAAATCGACAATTCTCTCTCAATTTCTGAATAGTAGAAGTAATACCCGGGCATAATACCCACTATAAAGCGAAGCTCTGCCTCGTTGTAAGTATTATAACCCTGTTATTACCCTACACGATCGATTTAGGGCTCCGTAACGCATGTCAGGGCTCTACCCGACTCAGTCCTTGGAGTTCTGTCTCGTGTTACATTCGATTGATCTAGGATTCCGTAATGTATGTCAATGCGCTGCCTGACTCAGTCATTGGAATTCTGTCTCGAGTTGTACGGTTAATGTAATTTGGGTTATTTTACTAACATGTGTGCATTGTTTAATTTTAATAGATAATAACCAGGAGATACAACAGGAAGCCTTAGTATTACCTAAATAAACAATGTGAGTACATCTTCTTCCCGTCACCTTTTCGAAAATTACTTTTGTGAGTCTAAATGCTTTATCAAAACCTCAAATGTTTTAAATTACATTTGGACAGTAAATTGAGTATTTGTGATTCTACCATTACTACTGGTAGGTTGGAGTTTTGTATACATTACTTGAAACTCGTTACTATTGGAATAGTAGCATGACCAACCAGTCAGGGAGGACAATACCAAGAAAAAAGGGTAATTGGATAGATATAAGCAAATGTAATTGCGGATGCCCTCAATACTGTAAAAGTGATAAAACTGTTTTGATTAAACTGAGATGCACTCGCTAGTATTTCTTGCTAATAAAATGATTTAAAACGCGTTTCAGGTAACAAAATATGAAAGCCAATAGAAGCTAGCTGGAGAGCACTGAAGGCTTGGAAAAGTGGCTATAAAAGTTACCTAAACAAAAAGGAGTTTTATTTTCAATAATTAGGGTTTATCCCTACAAATGTATTGTCAAATGAACTTGGGTTTTATCCCAATGTTTTATTATTATAAAAGTTGGTGTTTTACTCTGATAAACATATTTCCTAACTACGGTATTGATGAAAGTTTTTCGCTGCAAATTAATAAACATCGATACCACCCGCTCTGAGATGTCGCGGCACCCGCTCCCGGGGCAGGGGTCGGGGTCGGGGGTTGCGACAAAAACATTGATCACAACGACAAGATTGAAGCTCATGATATTATAGTCTAGTGATATCTTGAGGGTCGGCTAAGACTTAGAAACCATTAGGTCCTGGGTTCGATTCCTATAAGGGGGTTTTTCTCAGATTTATTGGGTTTCCTCCTGAATTGGTGTACAAGCATTATTGCCTAGTGGAGATGGATATAATCGGTTGGTTTCGCTCGTAGCACGATGATACTTCAATGGTCCGTTAGTGATCCAATTTTTCCTTTAAAAAATGACAAAGCATGCGGTCGTTAGTGATCCAAATTTACGTTTCAATTTTTTTTTTTTTTGACAAGATTGAAGCATACTAATGTTATTTTTTTATTTTTGGGGCCTTAGGTTTCTCATTTTCCATTTATGCGAGTCAACTCGATTTGTCATTTTTCTAAAAATTGTTCAAACACCCTCAACGACTTACGTTGTGCAAGAAATGAAGAAGAAATAAGAAAAGAAAAATGAAAGATACCCTTCAAACGCCGATCCATGATCCTAACAAAAGAAATAAAATTCAGAATCTTATATAATGTAAGAAATTTAAATATCAATCTCAATATAAGAAATGAAATATAATATAAGTTGTAGATATTGAGTTGAGATTGATAGAATCCGATGACAATATTTTATACAACTCTCAAGTGGTTGTAGTTGTTGCCTTTAACAGAAGGTCTCACATCCTGTGGATTTGGTTGTCTGCTAACTCCAACTCCAAATCATTATCTCAATATCTCCTTTTCTGTTGAAGTATATGAATATTTCCAACTCAATATCAAATATGTGCTATATAATATTGTCATTTTCTAATATTTTGTGTTTTGTATTGTATGTTGGGCCTGAGATTAAGAGACCTGGAATTGAGCTAGGCTTGTTAGGATAGCTTGTGAGTTAGTGGGCTTCTGTGTTGCTGTGGGCTGATTGGAATAAACTTTAGCAGTCGATGGAGTTGGGCTTTAAGGGTCGTTAAAGGAACGTGTCTAGGGTTTTCATCTTCTTGGTTATCATGAAAACCTAATACATCATGTTCGTTGTCAAAGATTATCAAGTTGATGTGCTTAATTTATTCACATAGTTTCTTTTTGTTTACAACTAGAGAGGTTTACAAATTTAGAGACGATTGGATTCTGTTTGTAAGCTGTGACAAACCTCACACCGTGCTGGGAGCCGGACGTGAACTTTTAACCTTCACTTTGACATTAATGTTGATAGACGTTAATGATGGCACAAAACGAAATGTCAGCATTCGGTACACAGTTTAGTCATTTGATGAGGGTTAGCTACCCAAGTCATACATAAACCAAAAACAGTTGTGAACTTTACTTTTGCTTAACTAAAATTGTGAATTCGCCAACTTTATTGTTGACACGTAATTGCATGCTTCACATGTCATTAGGTACAACTGGGACAGACTATTGCCATTGCTGGAGTGGTGTGGTTTGATAAACTTTATGTTTTGAATTATTTATTAAACTTGTGGTTTGTTTTTTTAATTCTTGTTAGGATTTTAACTTTATTTCCGCTGCAACTTAAACTAAGTTTTGACAATTAAAACTTGATCGCTGATCATGTTGTTAGGGATGTTTTTATGATTTTAAATATTCGGTTCAACATGAGTAGTGGCTAAATCTTGGTGAGTCACACGCCTCGCGGTAAAACTCCGCATGTGGAATTTGAGGGTGTGACAGTTCGGGTTCGGGTATAGATCGGGTTTTCTTATTCATTTTTTTGGTATAAACATAGAAATATGTTGGAACATTTATTTATATATATTGTATGCCTTAAAATCTGCCCAAAAAAACCTCACACAAGCTCTAACCGTTCAAAAGAAACTGTTGTACACAACGGGTCGGGTATTACGAAAACCCGGTTACAAGTATTACGAAAATCCAGGTACGGGTTTTATGGAAACCGGGTACATTGAAAACCCGGGTACAAACCGGGTATGAAAAACCGGTTTGGGTTCGGGTATTGAACAAAATATGCATACCCGGTCCCTACCCTACGGGTATGTTCGGGTTTAGAAAACCCGTTTTTCTAATACCCGAGTTCAGGTCCGGGTTCATGTTTTTTGTACACCTCTAATCTAAACTTACATAAATTTCAAAGGACATGGTGACAAATTACGAATATACAAGAAAAAAAAAATTAAAATGTATTCGTACGAGTTAACGCGCGAACTACCTTTAACTCGAACCATGCTAGAAAGTTCATACAAATCAAATCAGCTTAAGTTGAATTACGAGGAATGTTTTACCAAGTTAACTATGAGTTTGTTATAAGTTAGAACAATGGAACATTGACTTTGTAAACACCATGGGCCCATGGGCTCAAATGTTAGTAAACAGCATGGGCCCAAATGTTAGTGTAGCATGGGTTATGGGTCATATAATTATTCATTCTACGTAGGGATGGCAAAAAAACCCGAACCCAATGGGTTTACCCGAAACCCGAAATATTTGGGTCGGGTATACCCGATGGGTATGGGTCCGGGTATGGGCATAAATTTTTATTTTTTTCGGGTTCGGGCACGGGTATGGGATATAGTAATACCCGACCCGATTACCCAATATATACATACCCGATTACCCGCAAAATTTACCCGAACCAATATATGTTTAGTATTTTATTTCCTTATATATATTATATATTTAATGTTTATATTTCTCAAATATCACAATTCACCAGTTTCCCATGTAGCCAAATTTCCCCCCAAATCCCCAATTGCAATCTTTTACTTTTCTGAAACGTCATTTACACTTCTCTACTCCAACCAAATCTCTAATTCATATTTCAATATTTGTCTTCTTGGATACCATTCTTCATCATCATTGCTAGTGCGTGCTTCCACCGAATTGTTAGTGAATCACCACTTGAAGTTCTTAGGGCTCAGACCTTAAGGGAATTAAACTTACTTCCTTGGATTTGAATATGTATTTTGATAGCTTAATTATGTAGGATTGTTGAACACTTTTTTGGATATGAAAGTAATTAAGCTAGCATTAAACAACTAACTAGCGTATGGTGTATTAGCTTCTTTTGAGATTTATATACTATGAAGTTTATTTATTTGAGACATCTTATGATAAAACATATATGTAACTTATTATATGTTACGGGTAAAAAAAAATTATAATTATAACGAGAATACCCGATACTTGAAACCCCAACGGGTATCTTTTAACAAAATAACGGGTATACCCGATACCGGCGGGTAAACCCGGTACCCGATGGGTAATTACCCGTCCCATACCCGACGGGTTTTGGGCCGGGTATGGGACAAGTTTTTGTAACAGGGTATGGGTTTGGGATTAGTCATACCCGCCCCGTTGCCATCCCTAATTCTACGAACTAAAACATCTCAAAACATTCATGTAGTATTGTAGTATAGCAACTAGCAAAGCATATCTTGACTGATTTATCAATGGCCTCAACGGCTCCTTTCTTGGCTTCTTGTACATTGTACACTTGTATTCATAACTATCCATTTTTCTCATAGGAATAATCTTTTTATTTCTTTTTCAAATTAAAAGTTATGTTATAACAAACATGATCAGAGTTAAAAAAAATAAAAAGAATGGATCAATGAAGTAACTGTAAGCTGTTCTATAGTAAAATTAAATATTGTCAAACTAGGAACACTAAACATCAAAAAGAAACACTAGGATCATCAAAAACCCTACTAAAAATGTTTCTTGATGATCTTTAAACATCTAGTCAACAGAAACGACCCAATTGAACGATCATCACACTCGTATCATCAAGCGACCCTCGTGAAACCGAGAGGTCAACAAGCTTCTTGCAAGCCGAAATTGCGTCTAATTTATCCGTTGACGCACATAAAGGTCGAGCTAAATCAACCGCTTCTTGATTGCTAACTTTCTCCCATAAACCATCAGAAGCCATGATCAAAAACTCAAACTCTGGCATAATTTTGAACATTTTTGTTTCGGGTTCGGCTGTAATCCATTGTTTTAGGCTTCGATCGCCAATTCCTCTTGAAACCGCTAGTGATCCAAGAACTCTAGAAACGCCTCGACTACAATCGACATAACCACCCTGCAAAAATTTCCAATAAAGATTCAATGCTCGAATTCTATTAAATGTACGGAAAATTAACTTAAACCTATAGACTTTTTTTTAATTTCTTACCAGTGATTCAATTCGTTGTTTTTCGTCTGGTCTTGATGGGCGATGATCCAAAGTGAGGGCCTCCGCGGCTCCTCCTCTACTGACAACCGCACGACAATCTCCAGCGTTTGATACGACTAGATTACCGGACGTGATGATGGCGGTAACACAACAAGCTCCCCCTCGCTGTTCTTGTTTTAGAAACTCCGAATCCGTGGTTAAGTAACCTTGTTTGACGGCTTCAACTATTTCGGTTTCACCCCTCTTTTCTACTTCATTTTGAATGTTCTTTTGGAGATTTTCTGATGCGAAATCCGCAGCTTGTGATCCACCATGGCCGTCAAAAACACCAAAGAACGCCTGAAAATGTCCGAGGAAAACAAGATCAAAACCGGTTCTTAATTAACCAATCCAAAAACCAACAGAACAAACGTATCCAGTAATATCCTACTCAGAAAACAATGTCCTTGTAAAATTAACTAATAAAAAAACCGAATAAACATTTCCAGTAATATCACACTTAGAAAACAGGACTCAGGAAAAATTAACTAATCCAAGAAACCCCCCCAAAAAAAAAACAAACAAACAAATAAACGTATCTAGTAATATCTCGCTCAAAAGTAAAAAAAAAAAAAAAAAAAAACGCACCTGTTTTTTCTCTCCGTTAAAATCGACGTTAACCGTAAACCGATCTTCCATCTTCTCTCTCCTCCCTCTCTTACAATAAATCGAATACCCATCTTCATCAACCACCACCTCCTTCCACCGGTCCTCCGCCGCTGGCGTTGACCGGTCACCGGAAAAAGTCAACGACCCAATCGGAATATCCAATCTAGTGGGTCTTTTTCTCTTCAACAACGTAGGAGAAATAGAAGAACAAGAAGTGGTTGTGGTTGTTCCATCATCGTTACAAGTTCTAATAAGTCCACTGACCGGCGGCGGGGGTTTTTGAAGGCGGAATTTGAAGGGAGACGAGGGAGATGAGGAACAAGAGGATGGGGAGTGGGTCAAATTCAAGGATTCTGGTGATGATTTGCAGAAGATTGAAGAGGTTACTCTTGATGATGGGGAGAATACCGGTGAGTTTGAGATTGCAACGGTACACATGTTTGGTTTGGTTTTTGGATGTGTGTAACGTTCGAATTTTTGTTGGGTTTATGATGAAAGTTGATTTGAGGAGTTATATTGAGATTTGAGGTTATTATGGTCAAAGTGGGTCCCGCTATTCTTCTCCGTGTTAGATTTGTGTTCGTTTCTCATTGCTGTATTTTCGTTAGGACTAAATTGCCCCTTTTACACACTTTAAGTAATGAACGTATATATTTTTTTGCGGTGAGATGGTGGATAAATGAAAGTAACATGCTAAATGTATAGATGATTAAAGTAATAGATTTAAGCAAGAGTAATTATACTGTAAAAATGAATAATAATAATAATAATAATAATAATAATAATAATAATAATAATAATAATAATAATAACTCTAGTTTAAAAACTGTAGAGTACTAATAATTACTCTAGTTATTTGTAGATATCATCATCATTAAACTCACTAATTCTCACCAATAGCAAAGCTAAGAGCATTCACATCCAATCCACTAAAAATATACATACATTCCACTAAAAAACAACTCCTATATCAATATATTTCCACTAAAAATAAATATTTTTTCTCTCTCCTTTTCAATATATATTACATTTTCTCTCTCATCCACTCACAACCACTTTCAATATATATTAAAAAAGTATAGGGGTGAACAGTGTTCCCCCAAATATACAGATGAACAGTAACATTTTCTCTCTCCTCCACTCACAACCACTTTTTATACTTCTTATATTTTAAAAACCCCCCACACAGATTTTGGTGGTTTGAATGAGAATGCTCTAAGGTAGGTCTGATAAGAGTAAAATGTAGACAACCTTACCTATACACCGTATGAATAGAGAGACTGCTTCCAGTGACACCCCAGCTCGATAGTAGTTTTGTATCAAGCCTTGGACATAAGACACTTAACACTTGGCAATTGGGACAAAGGCCACATAGTCCATGTACCCCCATGTTTTTCGGCAATCAAAGACACCACATATGAAGCATGATTAATTGTCCCCGCTTTTTAACGTTATTTTCACGAAATTAGTAAAATAACGTTAAAATTGGTGCATTTTCACTTTTGTCACCCGATGGCCCATATATAAATTATATGCGCATACCGTAAGCAGGACATTATTTGTACATTTAACACGTTAAATTTATTTATATTTTATTCTAACGCTATTTTTGTTGAGGACAATTTGTCATAGTTGATAATGGGCTAATATGTGTGTTTTGGATTGAACCTTGCTAGATCATGGTTATAATTTTCACTTTATCATCCAAAAGTTATGATTAGAAACATTCAACTTGCCTTCATTTTAGGAGTGTTTTTATAAGTAAAGAGGGAAGAAATTCTTATTTTTTAGGTATTTTTGAAATACATCTCCCTCATGCATAATAATATAGTATTGATAACGCACCTAACCGGAAAGATGGGATTGAATTTGCATAGAATAGCAAACTGTTAAACTAGGTCTAGCATTATGATTTACTTTTTAAATACCTCCTAATTTATATGGTTTACCTCTAAACGACAAAATTCAATTTTTGTCAAGAAAAAAAAATATTATATTGCTAATGTAAACACCAGCAGCAGCAGCAATGATAATAAATTACGTGGGAGGGTGTGTTTAACATGTGAAATTACCTGTTACTTTAATATTAGGCAAATTGACGTTGTAATTATACTAGTTAGTTTTGGTGAAGGGCAAAAATGCCAAAACAACATAAAAGGTCAAACACGTTATTTGTGTAAGGATGAATAACATTAATATTGGGTGTGTTTGACTCGTTGCTTTCTCAACTAAACCAATATATATAAAAATAAAAAATCTCTCACCTACTTGTACATGATGCACCATTGGTTGTACATGTTTTGTTTTTATATTGTTGGAAAAAAGCTTAGGGACAGATGGCATATTTTAAAGGGATATGAATCTTGAAGGAAACTACAACGAAAGTGTGTTATTCAAACTAAAAAATATTATTATTTATATATAATTGAGCATGACTTGGCAAAATGGTTTAATTTTGCGTGTTTATAGGGTTAGGACTTGGGAGTCAAATTGGTGTCAATCTAAGTCTTTTAAAAATAACACTGTTTAGGTTAGGGTGGGTCACTGGTGCGAAGAACATGTTGAGAACATACGACAAGAACATGAACCAAAGTCTTTAAAAAATTATGTTGACTACATCGTAGTTAATGGAAAAACAACTGTTTCAAGAGTCAAAGTCGGTTAAACTTCAAGGAAGAACAGGTCGAATGTTACATCACACTCAACTGCTTAACATGTGTGTATTTGAATTATTAAACCGAACGAAAAGGCAAATACGAATTTGTATTTGGTTAACCCGAATATTTCATTCCACTCAAATTGTGTTTGTAACTAAATATACTTGGATATTCATTTGTTACGTTTGGTTTATTAAAATAAAAACCTAAACAAAATAGTTGATATTGGTTTTTTAACTCAAAGTGACCAGGCAGTCACTAGCTTCACTGAGTCAATTCGTTTTGGTTTGGTTTGGTTTATTAATCGGTTGTTTGAGTTCCAACCACAGTGAAACAGTCTTAGAATTAACGAGGCACGAAGATACTCTTGAATACATATTCTGAAGTTTATTTGGATGGTAATTCGAAGTTAGATCGTAAACAAGGTTTCAAATGATCGATGATGAGGATTTGTTTTATAATGGATCAATACTTAATCCATATATGTTTTTTAAGTTAAAAGTTCACATGTTAAGTAATCAAACTTCTTTTTAACATACTTTGAGGCTAATGGGCAATATCGGGTTGAAATTGTGTCAAACAGGCTCAAAATCATTCTTTGCAAGTATAAACCTGATCAAGATATCATCTATATATAGTTCATTTGAAAAACTAGAGCTTAACGCATCCTTTTGATAATAAAAATGATCAATAGATCAACAGATTGGTAATTATGATAAAAAACGCATTCGGCAAACCATATAAACTCAATGAATCAATTATTACACAATCAAAGAGGTATGCCCCTGTATCATCCTCAAGACATACTTTGGGGACCAAAAATACGACACCATACAACCTTTTGCTAGGGGTACACAAGTAGCTAGTTCTACTCGAATTAAGACTAACAACGTACCCTAATATTACCCATCTACAAAACAACCAAAAACACCCAGATAAACAATATATCCTGATAGCCCCATTCGCAAGGATGGCTAACATGACCCCAGCCCACAATATCATACCCAAAATACTGTCTTCTGGACAAACTTCGTGGAATCCTGATGACCAAATAATGGTTCCAACCTTCATACCCCCAACCCAAAATTACTAGCCCATACATCATCCAATTTGCTTCATTAAAATGATGATAGCCTGGTTTCAACATTCCTGAAATGGCCCAGTGAACAGTCCGCCATAGCTATAAAATATCCCAAAACTTTTCTGGATATCCCATTGTTGAAGTCGTGCCAATTATCCCCGTCGGCCCTTTAGAATACCAGGCAATAGACATCGACATACGAAAGGGCCCCCAACCCAGCTTGTAAAGCCCAATTATCCAACTCTATTTTTGAACAAACCAGTAAAAGATGGCCTTGTGATTGTGCTAAACCTTCTATAGCCATAAGGGATTAGATGCATCAGCAGAGAGCCCAGGCTGAAACAAAAGAATTGGACCGGATCTTCCACAGTTTTAGGCATTATAAAAACTGAAACTTATGTTTAATGGTATGGTTCAAACAAACCAATAACTGTGAATTGAACCGAACCCTCTCATTTTTAGGCATTATAAAAACTGAAACTTATGTTTAATGGCATGGTTCAAACAAACCAAACGTAAATTGTTGTTTTTGTCAATGCTATTAAGAATTTAAGAGTTCCAAAAAACAAATTAGTTTAGCAAACAAAAAAAATAACTCACAACAAAATCAAGATGTAAAAAACTCAAGAATCAACTAGCAAATGTAGTTTCCCAACGTCCAAACACACCATCAAAAGTAGCACCGGATAGCGAGGGGAACATTTTGTATAGGCTTAAATCCATACAACCTTGAAACAGTTTTACCAAATCGTCATTCAAATTTTAAGAAGCCACAAGTTATAAATATAGAAATTGACTCAGTCCCTTAGATGTTCATAATAAGATGCGATCATTTTCGCAATCATTACAGGTCTGTATTGGGCTCATCACAGTCAACTAACATTCAACTCAAACATTATACATAACCGTATGTAATAAAAATAAAAAAACTAGGTATGTAGCTGCCTCAATGTATTCTTCAATGAAAATCGATTGAAGATTATAAAAAAGTTGAAACAGCACGCTTCATCTTGCTTCTAGGGAACGAGTCAGACAGAAACTAAATGAATTCATGCCGACCAGATAAGCGAAGCCATGAAAACATACAAACACTAATGGAACAAATTCACTGCAGGCGGGTGTTTACCTTCAACGGAAGCTGAAGGCAGTGGAAACTGGTATGCAAACCCTAACTGGACGAGTTGCAATATATGGGTGGGAAAATATTGTATCCAATGGTTGACAATTAGGTTCATAAATAAACGGCTGAGATTTACATGCCCAATTTGAGATAAACGATTGGGTCAATGGTTATGGTTATGAGACTTCGTATAACTACTCTTACAGTTAAAAATATGGTTATGAAGCTTTGGTTAATCAATATAACCAAAACCAAACCAACCTTGTAATGTTACATTTTTTTTGAAGGGTGACTTTAAACCTTGTAATGTCACCGGGTTCCCGTCAAGGACGGTTACCCATCAGGTCAGCCCAGCATTCGCAGACGCGATGTTCTATTGGGTCCCGGCTGCCGCTCTGACTGACCTTCGCCCGGAAACCATATAGTGGGTTTACTTTTTACATATCCACATTCAGGGTAAGAACAAGTTTAATCTTGGTTATCTTTTAAAAAAGGATCAGCCTAAATCCAATCATGCACAACCCTATTTATTTCATACCTTGCTTGGTTGCTAAACCAAAATTAACCAAAGTCTGGTTATGGTTATCATTACCAAAATTCCTTAACGGAAATTAGCAGATAAAAGGTTAATTATAAAAACCGAACCCAACCAACTCAAGCACAACTCTAACACAAACAAATAAACAAACAGTTTGTGAAGCTTAAATCAAATTAATTTACCAAACAAAAATTAGCACATAACAAAATCAAAATGTATAAAACTCAACAATAAACTTGCAGGTGTAGTTTCCCAACGTCCAAATAAAACATCAAAAGTAGCACCGGATAGCGAGGGGAACTTTTTTTCTAGGCTTCAATCCATACAAACTTGGAACAGTTTTACCAAATCGTCATTCAAATTAAAGAAGCCACAAAAATATTAAAACATAAATTGACTCAGTCCCTTAGATGTTCATAATATGCGATCATTTTCGCAAATCATTACAGGTCTGTATTGGGCTCATCACAGTCAATTAACATTCTACTCAAATATTATAAACAACTCTATGTAAAAATAAATAACTATGTATGTAGCTGCCTCAATGTATTCTTCAATGAAAATCGATTGAAGAATATAAAAAAGTTGAAACAGCACGCTTCATGTTGCTTCTAGGGAACGAGTCTGACAGAAACTAATTGAATTCATGCCGACCAGATAAGCGAAGCCTTGAACACAAATAAACACTGAAATGGAAAAATCAATTTAACATACAAACAGGTTTCAACTGGAATGTAAACCCTAATTTGAGGATTTGGAGGAAGAGATGAGTTGTTTGTTATATAGGGTGTGAAACAATTACATCTAATGGTTGACATACGTTTTCATAAATAGACGGCTCAGATTTAAAACCAATTTGAGAGGGGATAATTAGGTCAGGGAGCGGCTGGTCTTTGGGCCTTTTATATGGGCCTCTAAAAATTGCTCATATTTGGCTCGAGAAAAACTAGTATGATATGGTTTTGATTGAAACTGAGTTGAGCTCTGCTCGGCGTTGTTAGAAAGTGAGTTTAGATTGAATTATTTTACTTTTAATATTTTTTTTATTTTAGTATACAGATAATATATTGTATAGAAAATTAGTTATTATTTGCAGGTATTTAACAGTGTAGTTAGATATTTATAACAAATTTAGGGGTTGATTAGAATGCTAATAAACTTTTATTGTATTTCATTGAGATTTGTAATTTATTTTGCATTTGGTTGAACCGTATTTTGGCTAGTAATGTAACAAGTTAAACTTATTTTGGGTATTTCATTTTAAACTACTGAATTTTGAAAGCAACATATTAATATTTATTTTTAAATTCGAGTCAAGCCGAGCCGTCTTGGTTAAAAACAAGGTCAAGCTCGAGCTAAGATTTTCAGCTAGGTTTCAAATTCGAACTCGGCTCATTTCAGCTCGTGAACAGCCCTAGTTTTGAGTAACATGTGTCACGGCACCCGACCCAATATACCTGGTTCAGAGGCCGCAGGACAGAAACCCGTGATATTGTTGTTTGATTTGGCAGCGGAAATTTTAACAGGATCGTTTAAACTGAAAACACCCAATTATTTTATTATAAGCTTTGGGACAAACCCCATAATTTACAATAAAGGAACTTCACTGGGAAATCCCCTGATTACAAAAACATGCTTATTTATTTACGGAGCCACTTCATTCAAGCTGTAGTGCTACGCGACACTTTTCTTTGTTCACAATAAATCATCTGAAACATGTTTTAAAAAGATTTGATCAGCAGGAAATACTGGCGAGTCATTCAATTTGTACAAAACGACACATTGTCATAATTTACAGTATTAAGAGCGATTACAATTGCCCCTATCTTATAATTATCTGGTCCAGTTGTCACTTGACCGGATCTATGACTGTGGTCATATCACTATTGGGTCATGTCACCCAATAATGACGTATATCACTAATTAGGCTCGCCCACCTAAGAGTGATAAAACAACAGTAATGTGCACAATACCCTACTTACTACCAGTAATTAAAGATACGCAAAGACTTAATAGCTGTAATTATAACTGGAAAACATTTAAGGTTATATAAATCAAATTTAATAAAAACAGAATGACCCACATTGCAGATTTAAACGGACAGAGTCTGCCTACTGATTAAGCCGGTAACCTAGTTAAAATAAAAATACAAATGAAACTAGGTTAGTAACTTAATACAACTTTTATGATAACTCACGAGATCGAAACCCTCACGACGAATGACAAAGTATAGCCCAAGATTTGGGCAGCACTTAAACATCCATCGGATCGGTTTTTATCGATCGGACATTGTATCGTAGCAGTGATCGAGTTATTACCCCGTTATCGTAGCAGCGTCTCGATACTTTAAATTGTGATTTCGAATAGAAGGAAAGCATATTTTATGAAAATTTTCGAGCACAGAGACTGCCCATGCTACGTTCTATTTAGAGCTGAATTTTGCCTTTCTCGCGACCCGCGTAAACTTGAAGGGGGATCCTTCGCGGCCCGCGAGGGCCACCCTAGCTACGGCTAGGGCTGCCGTGTCACACCCTATACCTGCCACGTGTGCGACACGTGGCATTGATCGTTATCCGGAGACTTCAGAGTTGTCGCGGCCCGACGAAGACCTTGTCCTAATCTTTCGCGGCCCGCGAGCGAGCACTAAAACTTGATTTTCTTGATTTTTCACAAAATTAGGGTTTTAGGGGTTCGGGTTTTCTACTTACGGAGTGTTTTAGGATATTTTCGTGCAAGTCGTTACATCCTCCCCACCTTGTTTAAAATCTCGTCCTCGAGATGTATTGGAACAAGTAAGGATATTTTCGCTTCATTTCCGATTCCAGTTCCCATGTGTACTCAGGTCCTCTTTTCGAATCCCACTTTACTTTGACTAGCACCAATGTAACACCTCGAAAATTCGTGTTCAATGAAATAACGACACGTGTCATGAAAGACAAAAAGCGTTGTAAACCCGGATTTAATAAAGATGCTTTGGCAGGATTTGAAAGTGGCGTCATGTTAATTTTTACCTCTGAACGACCTCATTTATAAATCCCAAGACCCAAGTATATACATATTAAACATCTAATATATTTGTAAATCCAGAAAATGTATTGACAATAATGGAATTCGAAGTGCATGATAGGTTTCTATGAAAATTCTACGGAAAACCTTATTGTTCGGCACTTTCAAAGTGAATCCAAGCAAACAATTCAAAATGGTAGGGTATGTAACTGTTCAAGGCCATTTTGGGAGGTCCCTAAATGATAATTGAGGCCCCAAAGTCGGATAATGAGGTTGCCCTTTCGAAATACTGAAAGAACAACATTTTTGGTCCCTGATGAACGCTTGCGCACCGCAACAACAGGAGCATTACGGTGCGCAAGCAAGTGCCCAGCAACAAAAAACTTGTTGTTTGCTGTTATGCGCGTGTAACTGCCCTTCAAACGAGTTTCCTCATATCCCTTGGCCCCTAAACAACCCCTAAACATCTAGGACACCTGTGGGAATGTTGTGGTCAGTACTAGACTTTGTTGTCAACACGTTGTGGTGTCTTGGTTCACTATATAAAGCTCCAATGTGCAACACTTTGATCATTCATTCCCCAAGCATCTTCTGGTCAATTGTGGAGCACAAGAGCACTCTCCAGGCCTTCCTAATCAACCATTAGACACTTGTAAGTTTGCTTAACTTTCTTAAATTAAGTTTAGCTTAGTTATTTAGCTAAAAGTCAAACCATCGTAATTACGGTTTGACTTCGAGATTAGTCAATAATGGCTCAGTCATATCTCGAATTAAAAGTAGTTATAAGTTGGTAATTATGTGGGTAATAAAACCTCAAAAGGGTTCCCTCTAATTCCCACTCTAACCAGGTCAAAATTCGGGTCAAACTTGCTAAGAAAAAGTCAACAGAATGTTTAAATTACAATTTATGCATAATTAGCAATGTAGATCATATACAACCTGTTTGATCATTGTTATAACTTGGTAATTAGTGTAAGGACATGTCTAAACGTGTTCAACCCGACAACTTCCTGCTTAGACCCGGTTCGGAACCGAAAGTCGCATAGTTTGACTTATACTTTGACTTTCAGTTCTGACCCGTTATGGAATGATTTAGGAATGCCTTAGAGCTTCATTTGGACCAGGTTACATGCTAGTATAACCCTCTGTGATTATACACCATGGTTCATTAGTTAACCGATTAATTCGCATGATTCCGTTAATTGCTCATATGTTGACCATTATGCCCTTATTACCTCAAAACGTGATTTGTGGAAATGTAAAAGTGTAGAAACTTTAATTACTGATATTTAAACTTGCATACAAAATTTGACATCAGTTTGAGGTGTAGAATAAGAGTTATGCTCGTTAGCGTAAAATTAAAGCTTTATGTTAATAAAACGGCGTAATTAGCGTATAGCCTAGTTAAGCCTACTTTTTGATATCAAATCTTATGCCCACTGATGTAATATATTATTTTGGGATTTTTAAAGACTTTTAATTAATTTTAGGCTGAGCATAACTCATAGTCGTAGGCTTAATCCGGTAATTGTCGGTTTTGCCCTAACGGGCCATAAAATGAGTTTTACATATCTAAACGACTCCAAACCTTTTGCTACTGATTATATATATTAAATAAATTATTTTAAGCCTTCTGGAAATATAAAAATATCAGATTTAAGTATCGAACCTGGAAATGGCCTTTAGTCGCCTTTTTAAGCGTTTTTAACGCATAGTATGTACTATAACTATATTAAACATACAAGGGTTGATACCTTCTGATATTTGAGGCAAATTATAATATTTTAACAGTAAGCAAAGGTTGATAAACTCAGACTTCGGTTTTGAGCTTTTCGGCTTATGTGAAATTACCAAAATACCCCTACGGGGCATAGTTTGGTTATAATTGATAAATTTCACATACCTACAATACGTTACTGTTATAAATCAGTAAACTAAGTATTTTTGATGATTACACCAGACCTGTAACTCAGGATACTACTTAAACTCTTTTACAACCCTTTAAAATGACCAAACTACCCCTACGAGGCATAGTTTGTGTTTAAAAATCGGTTCGGGCATAATAAAGGACATATTACTGATGTCACAACATATATGAAGCATATTAACTTAGGAAACCTGTAAATGGCTCTCATTATTACCCGTTACGCTTATTACGCGTTTGGTTCGGTTTATGTAACAAGTTTACATAAATTAGCCGAAACGGGTCAAACCTTATCGGTTTTATCTCAAAATCCAGAATGTGCATGAAGGACCCATATTAAACAAGTCTCTGAACTTGTCGGGTCTAAATCACATTCTATCCGGTCTTCGCTTAATCGTGCGTACGAACCGTATCTTTGAAACTAACCGGTCTAAGCTTAAGCTTAACTGAAGACCCGTTAGGATTCTAATAGGTTATTATAAACCTTCGTTCCAGATTAGGAGAACCAGTAAAAGCTACTTGCAATTTGCTTATTGTGATTTATACATTGCTCAGGTAAATACTTTTAACTTATTTTCCCTATACGAGCTTGGGTTACGGTATATAGCATACCGCTTGATCGGGCATCAAATTCTCCACCGTTGAGTGGGTAATTGAATAAATTTGATCGGCTCATTTAAACAGTCTTGTTACTTAAAGCCTTTGGGGGGTTAATGACCATGTCCCGGATATCCTTGGCATCATTTTACGAAATGGCCACGACTTAAGCGCGGGGTGTAGGCGTACACCCGTCAGTGCACAAAAGTATATTGTGGTGTGTCTATTGATCTTTAACCCGGACAAGATCCGGGATACTGAACGCACAAGGAACATGTAATTCGTTCACAAGATTATAATATTAAATAATTCTCCCAAGTTAAATAAAATGTTTATGCCACGTGCATCCAAACCAATTTTCAATCATTTTTCCAAAATGAGTCAGTTGATTGTATTTACCAGTGTAAACTGACGTATTTTCCCAAAAAGATTAAATGCAGGTACTAAGCGTAATTGGCTGGGATTTCTCCTTAGCATCACTAGAAGTCTCGCAAGCTTAAGATGCCTGAAGTCTGTTGAACTATTAATACTATTTTACTTTCGATCCATCTGTGGATAAACTTCCGAATATTGTGAAATTTGATATTACAATATTAAATTCGGTTGTATTATATCTTTTAAATTTGCTTCCGCTGTGCATATTGATTATTGTGTTGTTTGACTATTATGTTGCCAACCACGTCACGATACTCCCCCACCGGGCCCACCGGTGACACGTGGAAATCGGGGTGTGACAGGTTGGTATCAGAGCCAGCACTGAGTGAATTAAACACTAGCCTTTTGTGTTTAATCTCAGTTACACAATTGCACAATTCTAAACTTTCGAGTCTAGACATATAACATAGGACAAATTCCACTTTGTTTGTGTTGTCCTTTATTTTGCATATATTTTTGTTTTGTCATCTCATGCCATATTGACAGGAATTAAAAATGCCGCCAAGATTCTTCAGGAGAAGAGGAAGAGGCAAGGGGCCAATCACCGCCCCCAATGATAATGAAGTTGGACCTTCAAATGTGCGAGCTTCGTCTACTACCGAGAGTGACGACCCTCGGCAGAACAGGAGGAACTTGTTTGAACCTGCCAGACGATCGGTATCACACAGCTCTACACCTCCGGTCCAAAACCCTTACGGGCCACAACCGGAATACGAGTCCAACAACCCTCAGCCTTCGTATATACCCTTACAGCGATCCTTATCGCATCATTCCTTCGGGGACCCCACACCTGTTTTCAGGGGCCGGTTTAACCCGGCCAATTACATCCAAGAACCCGTGGGTTTTAACCCACTGGGGCCAAAAGATCACTACTCCGGAGATCACGCGGAGGACATGGACGAGGACACTGATCCCGTCGAACCTGCTAGTGGTACGCCAAATCATCCCATCGAGATATCCGACGGATCTTCTTTCCACGGATCACCCTATGTTGGTCCAGATAACTTTCAAGCTATGTTCACCCGGTACGAGTGGTACTATACACCTCCTCACCATTCGTCGACTCAGCAGCAGCAACCGCAGCAACAACAGGATCCCTCTGTGGATTCCAGATTCGTGGCAGTCACGCCACCACCTCCACCGCCGCCAGTGCAACCGGCACCTCCGCAACCACCAAGGCGAAGGAGAACCGGTGCGCGCATGTCGTCACGAGCAGGGGATTTCCATTTCAGTTCCCCACGTCAATCCAGTGGTAGCCACTATCCGCCACATCAGGAGGACCCACAAATGGGTGGACCCTCCAACCCAGCTGTACCACAGCCACCGCCAATGGGTTTTGACAACCCAATTCCGGCATATACGGGTTCCATGGCGTATAACCTGTTTGAACCGCCGACTCACCACAACTATGGTTACGCGGAGGCCGACCCTTACATGGTAGCGGCCAACTACAACACCCAAGGACCTTATGGAGATCCATGGGGAGTAGGGTACCCAACACATGGGTACCAGATACCTCCTAGGCCTATTATCCGGACGCAATCGCAGCCGCCACGGTTTTCTCCCCCAGAAAGGGAGGAAATCCTACAAAGGTTGGATGAAGTAGAGCGAGGCTTCCACCGTGACCGTAGGGAGAGACAGAGCTTCTTCCAAGGATTGGCAAGCTTGATCAAAGGGAAGAACAAGAAGGATCATTGAATCCTTCCACTTGTATCAGTTGAGCCCCTGCGTGGGCCTGTATTTGATGTATTTGTTTAAGCCCCTGCGTGGGTATGTATGTATGTATGTATGTTTGTTTTGACCCCTAAGTGGGTCTATCTTCCGTTAACCCCTGCGAGGGTATGATGTTTGCTTAAAGTCCCTGCGTGGACTAGTTTGTTTGTTTAAGGTCCCTGCGTGGACTATTATGTTTGTTTAAAGTCCCTGTGTGGACGAGCATGATGATTGACCCCTGCGTGGGAAATTGTTTGTTGAAAAAGTCCCGTTTAGGGCAACGTGTAATATTATAATAAATTTAATGGAATGGATGTTTTATAAATTTCATGTTTGCCATTATGTGCATATATAAATTATAAATGAAATAAATAAATTAAAATCATTCCTTTTGAAATAATTTGCCTAAGAAATTATTAATTAAGAATCTTAAAGTGTGAAACCTAGCCTTTTGGTCAATATAAGACCGGGCCAAGATGGTAAGACCTGTTCAAAAGATTCAAATCCAAGTTAACATCTGAAAACATGTTAACACTCCTGGCAGAAGTGATTCGTTAAAAATCACACGTCATTTTTTATATGTATAAGGATTCTTTAGAAGATTCCTAACCCAATTTAATGATCTCTGAATCATGGGTTAAGATCATCAATTAAGATGATCATATTTTTACCATACGTGGTAATATAGCGCCTACGGGCCCTGCTCATTTCCATATGAGCCAAAAGACAGTGGTAGCGATGACTCCCTGTCAAATAAAGGTAATGAACTAGGTTCAAACCTTCATGCGTTGATTCTCTGAAATCATAGCCTATAATTTATAAACGTCCTTGTGACTAGGCCTATTGTGCCAGTATACCTTAATGTTTTGATTCTCTGAAATCATAGATTAAATTAAAAGTGTCCATGTGACTAGGCCTTTTGTGCCACAAATAAAACTGTTATGTTTTATAATTAGGATAAATTATAATAGAAATCCTAAATAAATATGATTTATAAATTAACCAAATATGGTCTCTGTACCATGGTTAATGAATTGCCATAAAAGTCAATTCCATAATAAACTCCCAAATAAACTATTGTCCTTGTTTTCTACAACAGTTCAATTTAAAATGGCTAACTCGGATGAGGGTAATAGTCATCCAGTGGAGGAAAACGATAACGCCCGAATTACTTTGACGGGTGCTGAATTGAAAGCGCTAGTTGATGGCGCAGTTACAAGGGCCTTGGAACGGCAATACGAAGATTATAGTGGGACTCGGAGTAGGATCCTATCTACGCCGCCCTCAAAGACCAAAACACACTCTGAGGCTCACAGCAAGCCACCTCCCAAAAATGATGGACCCAGGAAAGATGGTGATGATCGTCAGTCCACCAACCATCAAAGTGTCCCATCTCAGCAGATAGTGCTGAATCAAGAACCCCGTAACAAGGGTTGCTCCTATAAGTACTTCGTGTCTTGTAAGCCCAGGGATTTTACTGGGGAAAAGGGAGCCATCGACTGCATGACGTGGTTAGACGAGATGGACACGGTGGTAGATATCAGCGGATGCACTGAGAGGGATGTGGTTAAGTTTGTGTCGCAGTCCTTTAAGGGTGAAGCTTTAGCATGGTAGAGATCTCTGATTCAAACCACCGGGAAAATCCCATTGTACAATATGTCGTGGGATCAATTTGTTTCCCTTATCAGGGAAAATTACTGCCCTCAGCATGAGGTGGAGAAGATAGAATCTGATTTTCTATCATTGGTGATGACAAACCTTGACTGTCAAGCTTACCTAACGAGCTTCAACACGATGTCCCGGTTGGTTCCATATCTGGTAACCCCAGAGCCAAAAAGAATAGCTCGTTTTATCGGTGGTTTAGCCCCGGAAATCAAGGCAAGCGTAAAAGCTTCTCGGCCAGCTACCTTCAGGTCTGTAGCTGACATATCTTTGTCACTTACTCTGGATGCGGTCCGACAAAGATCGCTGAGAAACAAAGAGGCTGAGAAGAGAAAACGTGAAGATGATGGTTCACGTAGATCGAACAAGAAACACCGTGGGAGCGGTGACAACAAGAAGGGATCGGAGTCAAGGAAGGATGGGCATCACTCTGGTGAGAAACCCAAATGCAAAATTTGCAAGAAACAGCACTATGGAAAGTGCAGACTTGAGTCGAACTCACAGAATCAGTCGAAAACTTATGCTTGTGGTATATGCAAGTCCACGGATGACAAAACCTTGGATTGCAAGAAGATAAAAGACGCAACGTGCTACCGTTGCAATGAAAAGGGGCACATTAAGACCAACTGCCCGAAATATGCCAAGAAGCCTGAAGAGGCCAAGAAGACTAATGCTAGAGTCTTCAGAATGGACGCAAAGGAAGCGATTCTAGACGACAACGTTATTACAGGTACTTTCCTTGTAAATGACGTCTAGCTAGAGTACTTTTTTATTCAGGCGCTGATAAGTCTTTCGTTGATAATAAGTTTTGTGAATTGCTGAAATTACCTGTCAAAACCTTAAACGTGAATTATGAGGTGGAGTTAGCAGATGGTACACTAGAAACCGTCTCAACTGTGTTAGATGGGTGTGTTATATCCATTAAGAACCATTCTTTTCCTCTGTCTCTACTTCCCTTTAAGTTGGCCGGTTTTGACATAGTTATGGGTATGGACTGGTTATCTCACAACCAGGCCCAAATCGTCTGTAACAACAAACAAGTGGTAATAAAGACTCCGTCTGGTGAATCACTTACCATTCGGGGAGATACCTAGTATGGGCTGCCTGAGCAAGTGACTATGCTCAAGGCTTCAAAGTGTTTAAAGAAAGGTTGTGTCATCTACATGGCACAAGTGATTATTGATGAGCCTAAACCGAAGATAGAAGACATCCCTGTCATCTCTGAATTCCCAGAAGTTTTTCCGGAAGAACTACCTGGTCTGCCACCAGATAGGCAAGTGGAATTCAGGATTGATATCATCCCCGGAGCAGCACCAGTTGCTAGAGCACCTTATAGGTTGGCGCCCACAGAAATGAAGGAATTGAGGACACAACTGGACGAACTGCTAGCAAAAGGTTTCATTAAACCTAGTTCGTCTCCATGGGGAGCGCCAGTCCTATTCGTGAAGAAGAAGGATGGATCGATGCGTCTGTGCATCGATTATCGGGAACTTAATAAGGTCACGATCAAGAATAGATACCCATTACCAAGGATCGACGATTTGTTCGATCAATTACAAGGGGCAAGTTATTTCTCGAAGATTGATTTGAGGTCAGGCTACCATCAACTGAAGGTCAGAGATGAAGACGTGCACAAAACTGCATTTAGGACGCGTTATGGTCATTACGAGTTCCTAGTGATGCCTTTTGGGCTCACTAATGCACCGGCCGCGTTCATGGATCTCATGAATCGCGTTTGCAAGCCATACTTAGATAAATTCGTCATCGTTTTCATCAACGACATTCTCATTTATTCTAAGAGTCAAGCTGACCATGAGAAACACCTTCGTTGTATTCTCAAACTTCTACATCAGGAGAAGCTCTATGCCAAATTCTCTAAGTGTGAATTTTGGCTACGAGAAGTCCAATTTCTTGGACATGTGGTCAGTGAGCGTGGTATCCAAGTGGATCCCGCTAAGGTTGAAGCAGTTATGAACTGGCAAGAACCAAAGACGCCTACATAGATTCGTAGCTTCCTGGGATTGGCAGGATATTACAGGCGTTTCATTGAAATTTTTTCAAGGATTGCTGCACCCCTAACCTCCTTAACTAAGAAGAAGGTTAAGTTTGTTTGGGGCCCTAAGCAGCAAGAATCCTTTGATAATCTGAAGCAAAAGTTGAGCAACGCCCCAGTAGTGACATTGCCAGATGGAATAGAAGAATGTGTGGTTTATTGTGATGCTTCGCACACTGGCATGGGGTGTGTGCTTATGCAGAAAGGCAAAGTTATTGCCTACGCTTCACGACAATTGAAAGTGCATGAAAAGAATTACACCACCCATGACTTGGAGCTGGGTGCCGTTGTATTCGCACTGAAGCTTTGGAGGCACTATCTATATGGTGTCAAGTGTGTGATTTATTCTGATCACAAGAGCCTCCAACATCTGTTTAATCAGAAGGAATTAAATATGCGGCAGCGCCGCTGGATGGAGACTTTAAATGATTATGATTGTGAAATCAGATACCATCCCGGCAAGGCGAATGTAGTCGCTGATGCCTTGAGTCGGAAGGAAAGGGTGAAACCCATTCGAATCAATGCCAAGCGCATGGAGATAAAGAATAATTTGATTGAAAGGTTGTTAGCTGCATAAAAGGAAGCTGTGTTGGAAGCTAACTATCCTAAAGAAAAGTTAGGAGTAACTGAGGAGCAGTTAACTCTTAGCAAGGACGGACTTCTAAGATTAAATGGACGAATATGGGTTCCAATCTATGGAGGACTTCGAGATGTCATCCTCCAGGAAGCCCATAGTTCCAAATACTTCGTTCATCCTGGAGCTGATAAGATGTACCAGGATTTAAAGGCAAATTATTGGTGGATAGGCTTGAAGAAGTCTGTAGCCACTCATGTAGCTAAATGCTTGACATGTGCGCAAGTCAAAGCCGAGCATCAAAAACCGTCAGGCTTGCTACAACAGCCTGAACTTCCTACTTGGAAGTGGGAAATGGTAACTATGGATTTTATTACCAAGTTACCCAAGACAAGGAAAGGAAATGATACAATATGGGTTATAGTTGATAGACTGACTAAGTCAGCACATTTCTTACCCATCAAGGAGACTTATAGCTCCGACATGTTAGCCCAGTTATACGTTGATAAGTTTGTAGCCTTACATGGCATACCGGTGTCTATTATCTCGGACAGAGATACTAGATACACATCACATTTTGGGAAGAGTTTCCAACAATCTTTGGGCACACGTTTGAATTTTAGTACGGCTTATCATCCTCAGACTGACGGTCAGAGTGAGCGTACTATTCAAACGTTGGAAGACATGCTACGTGCATGTGCGATCGATTTGGGTGGTAGTTGGGATAGGAACCTACCGTTAATCGAATTCTCCTACAACAATAGCTACCATACCAGCATTAAGGCTGCGCCCTTCGAGGCATTATACGGTAGAAAGTGTAGATCGCCCATTTGTTGGGCAGAAGTTGGAGATGTCCAATTGTCAGGACCAGAGATAGTCTTTGAAACGACGGACAAGATTGTCCAGATTCGTGACCGTCTCAAAGCTGCCCGAGATAGGCAGAAGAGCTACGCAGATCCGAAGCGTAAAGCTTTTCACTTCGAAGTAGGTGATAAAGTGTTGCTCAAAGTATCACCCTGGAAAGGAGTGATGCGATTTGGTAAGAAAGGCAAGCTAAGCCCGAGATACATAGGACCTTTCAAGGTTATCGAACGTGTCGGGTCAGTTGCCTATAAGTTAAACCTACCGGAAGAGCTCAGCGGAATTCACAATGTGTTCCACATCTGCAATCTGAAAAAGTGTTTCGCTGATGAAACACTGGTTATACCACATACATATGTGCATATAGATGAGAGCTTGAAATTTGTAGAAAAACCTTTGTCGATTGAAGATCGACATGTTAAGAAGCTTCGAAGAAAGCATGTACCTATTGTAAAGGTCAAATGGGATGCCCGTAGAGGTCCCGAATATACGTGGGAGGTTGAATCCACGATGAAAGAAAAGTACCCTTATTTATTTCAGTAAATCTCGGGTCGAGATTTATTTTAAGGGGGTGAGGATGTAACACCTCGAAAATTCGTGTTCAATGAAATAACGACACGTGTCATGAAAGACAAAAAGCGTTGTAAACCCGGATTTAATAAAGATGCTTTGGCAGGATTTGAAAGTGGCGTCATGTTAATTTTTACCTCTGAACGACCTAATTTATAAATCCCAAGACCCAAGTATATACATATTAAACATCTAATATATTTGTAAATCCAGAAAATGTATTGACAATAATGGAATTCGAAGTGCATGATAGGTTTCTATGAAAATTCTACGGAAAACCTTATTGTTCGGCACTTTCAAAGTGAATCCAAGCAAACAATTCAAAATGGTAGGGTATGTAACTGTTCAAGGCCATTTTGGGAGGTCTTTAAATGATAATTGAGGCCCCAAAGTCGGATAATGAGGTTGCCCTTTCGAAATACTGAAAGAACAACATTTTTGGTCCCTGATGAACGCTTGCGCACCGCAACAACAGGAGCATTACGGTGCGCAAGCAAGTGCCCAGCGACAAAAAACTTGTTGTTTGCTGTTATGCGCGTGTAACTGCCCTTCAAACGAGTTTCCTCATATCCCTTGGCCCCTAAACAACCCTAAACATCTAGGACACCTGTGGGAATGTTGAGGTCAGTACTAGACTTTGTTGTCAACACGTTGTGGTGTCTTGGTTCACTATATAAAGCTCCAATGTGCAACACTTTGATCATTCATTCCCCAAGCATCTTCTGATCAATTGTGGAGCACAAGAGCACTCTCCAGGCCTTCCTAATCAACCATTAGACACTTGTAAGTTTGCTTAACTTTCTTAAATTAAGTTTAGCTTAGTTATTTAGCTAAAAGTCAAACCATCGTAATTACGGTTTGACTTCGAGATTAGTCAATAATGGCTCAGTCATATCTCGAATTAAAAGTAGTTATAAGTTGGTAATTATGTGGGTAATAAAACCTCAAAAGGGTTCCCCCTAATTCCCACTCTAATCAGGTCAAAAGTCGGGTCAAACTTGCTAAGAAAAAGTCAACAGAATGTTTAAATTACAATTTATGCATAATTAGCAATGTAGATCATATACAACCTGTTTGATCATTGTTATAACTTGGTAATTAGTGTAAGGACATGTCTAAACGTGTTCAACCCGACAACTTCCTGCTTAGACCCGGTTCGGAACCGAAAGTCGCATAGTTTTACTTATACTTTGACTTTCAGTTCTGACCCGTTATGGCATGATTTAGGAATGCCTTAGAGCTTCATTTGGACCAGGTTACATGCTAGTATAACCCTCTGTGATTATACACCATGGTTCACTAGTTAACCGATTAATTCGCATGATTCCGTTAATTGCTCATATGTTGACCATTATGCCCTTATTACCTCAAAACGTGATTTGCGGAAATGTAAAAGTGTAGAAACTTTAATTACTGATATTTAAACTTGCATACAAAATTTGACATCAGTTTGAGGTGTAGAATAAGAGTTATGCTCGTTAGCGTAAAATTAAAGCTTTATGTTAATAAAACGGCGTAATTAGCGTATAGCCTAGTTAAGCCTACTTTTTGATATCAAATCTTTTGCCCACTGACGTAATATATTATTTTGGGATTTTTAAAGACTTTTAATTAATTTTAGGCTGAGCATAACTCATAGTCGTAGGCTTAATCCGGTAATTGTCGGTTTTGCCCTTACGGGCCATAAAATGAGTTTTACATATCTAAACGACTCCAAACCTTTTGCTACTGATTATATATATTAAATAAATTATTTTAAGCCTTCTGGAAATATAAAAATATCAGATTTAAGTATCGAACCTGGAAATGGCCTTTAGTCGCCTTTTTAAGCGTTTTTAACGCATAGTATGTACTATAACTATATTAAACATACAAGGGTTGATACCTTCTGATATTTGAGGCAAATTATAATATTTTAACAGTAAGCAAAGGTTGATAAACTCAGACTTCGGTTTTGAGCTTTTCGGCTTATGTGAAATTACCAAAATACCCCTACGGGGCATAGTTTGGTTATAATTGATAAATTTCACATACCTACAATACGTTACTGTTATAAATCAGTAAACTAAGTATTTTTGATGATTACACTAGACCTGTAACTCAGGATACTACTTAAACTCTTTTACAACCCTTTAAAATGACCAAACTACCCCTACGGGGCATAGTTTGTGTTTAAAAATCGGTTCGGGCATAATAAAGGACATATTACTGATGTCACAACATATATGAAGCATATTAACTTAGGAAACCTGTAAATGGCTCTCATTATTACCCGTTACGCTTATTACGCGTTTGGTTCGGTTTATGTAACAAGTTTACATAAATTAGCCGAAATGGGTCAAACCTTATCGGTTTTATCTCAAAATCCAGAATGTGCATGAAGGACCCATATTAAACAAGTCTCTGAACTTGTCGGGTCTAAATCACATTCTATCCGGTCTTCGCTTAATCGTGCGTACTAACCGTATCTTTGAAACTAACCGGTCTAAGCTTAAGCTTAACTGAAGACCCGTTAGGATTCTAATAGGTTATTATAAACCTTCGTTCCAGATTAGGAGAACCAGTAAAAGCTACTTGCAATTTGCTTATTGTGATTTATACATTGCTCAGGTAAATACTTTTAACTTATTTTCCCTATACGGGCTTGGGTTACGGTATATAGCATACCGCTTGATCGGGCATCAAATTCTCCACCGTTGAGTGGGTAATTGAATAAATTTGATCGGCTCGTTTAAACAGTCTTGTTACTTAAAGCCTTTGGGGGGTTAATGACCATGTCCCGGATATCCTTGGCATCATTTTACGAAATGGCCACGACTTAAGCGCGGGGTGTAGGCGTACACCCGTCAGTGCACAAAAGTATATTGTGGTGTGTCTATTGATCTTTAACCCGGACAAGATCCGGGCTACTGAACACACAAGGAACATGTAATTCGTTCACAAGATTATAATATTAAATAATTCTCCCAAGTTAAATAAAATGTTTATGCCACGTGCATCCAAACCAATTTTCAATCATTTTTCCAAAATGAGTCAGTTGATTGTATTTACCAGTGTAAACTGACGTATTTTCCCAAAAAGATTAAATGCAGGTACTAAGCGTAATTGGCTGGGATTTCTCCTTAGCATCACTAGAAGTCTCGCAAGCTTAAGATGCCTGAAGTCTGTTGAACTATTAATACTATTTTACTTTCGATCCATCTGTGGATAAACTTCCGAATATTGTGACATTTGATATTATAATATTAAATTCGGTTGTATTATATCTTTTAAATTTGCTTCCGCTGTGCATATTGATTATTGTGTTGTTTGACTATTATGTTGCCAACCACGTCACGATACTCCCCCACCGGGCCCACCGGTGACACGTGGAAATCGGGGTGTGACAACCAATCTCTTGTGTTTGAGGTGCTTAACCTTCCTGTCTTCTATTTGGAGAGGTTTCTCAACAAATTTCAACTTTTCATTTACCTCTGTATCTTGAAAAGGTACTACCAGTGATTCATCAGATAAACATTTCTTAAGATTAGATACATGAAATACATCATGTACCTCGGCTAGCTCTTCTGGTAGTTGTAATTGATAGGCAACTGGTCCTATTCGTTGGGTAACTATAAATGGTCCTATGTATCTTGGACTTAGCTTTCCTTTCTTACCGAACCGAACTACCCCTTTCTAAGGAGAAGCTTTCAATATTAACTTATCTCTAACTTGAAATTCTAACGGCTTACGTCGATTGTCTGCATAACTCTTCTAGCGGTCTCGAGCCGTTTTTAGTCTTTCCTTGATCTTAGTTATCTTGTCGGTGGTTTCCTGCACAATTTCGAGAACTAATAATTGACTTTCTCCTATTTCTGCCTAGCATACTGGAGTTCGACACTTTCGTCCATACAGTGCTTCGAGCGGGGCAGCATTGATGCTTGTATGATAACTATTGTTATAGGAGAATTCTATTAGTGGTATGTGGTCATCCCAGTTTCCACCGAAGTCGATTACACATGCCCTGAGCATGTCTTCTAGGGTTTCAATCGTCCTTTCACTTTGTCCATCTGTTTGGGGATGGTATGCAGTACTTAAATTTAATCGTGTCCCCATTGCTTCTTTGAAACTTGTCCAGAAATGCGAAGTGAAACGACTATCCCTATCTGACACAATGGAGAGTGGAACTCCATGTAGGGACACTACCTCGTCTACATATAATTTAGGTAATCTTTCCATGCTAAAGGTTTCCTTCATTGGTAGGAAATGAGTTGATTTGGTTAATCGATCTACAATCACCCAGATTGCATCGTTACCCTTCCTGGTTTTGGGTAGCTTAGTAACAAAATCCATTGTTATTAATTCCCATTTCCATACAGGCATTTCTAACTGTTGAAGTAAACCTAAGGGTTTCTAGTGTTCTGCCATAACTTGTGAACAAGTGAGACACTTAGAAACGTATTTAGCTATGTCCTTTTTCATTCCTATCCACCAGAAGTTATTCCTTAAATCTTGATACATCTTGTTATTACCAGGATGCATCGTATACCTAGATTTATGGGCTTCCTTTAATATCTTATCTCGTAAGTTTCCTTGTCTAGGTACCCAAACCTTTTCTTATGGAATCTCCAAATTCCATCAGTCCCTTGCTCTAATTCATTTATCCGTCCTTTCATTCCTTCAGCATTATCCTGGATTGTTGTCTCTTGAACATTTTTCAGTTGTTCCATTAAATCTAATTGGAGATTTAATCTAAGAGCACGGACTCGCCTTTGCTTCTCATGGTACTTACGACTTAGGGCATCTGCTACTACATTTGCCTTTCCTTCGTGATATAGAATATCACAGTCGTAATCACTTAAAATTTCCATCCGTCTTCTTTGCCACATGTTTAATTCTTTTTGCCCAAATATGTACCTTAAACTTTTATGATCTGTGAAGACAGTAAACTTACTTCCGTACAGATAATGTCTTCAAATCTTAAGGGCAAAAATTATTGCTCCTAATTCTAAGTCATGAGTTGTATAATTCTCCTCGTGCTTTTTCAATTGTCTTGATGCAAACACAATTAGCTTTTTTGCGTTGCATTAGCACACATCCTAATCCTAGTTTAGAAGCATCGCAGTAGACTTCAAAATCTTCTATTCCCTCGGGCAATGCCAGAATTGGGGCATTTGTTAACTTTTGCTTTAGAATTCTAAAGGCTTCCTCTTGCTTGGGTCCCCATTCAAACTTAGCAGTTTTACAGGTTAGCTTAGTTAATGGAACAACTATCTTAGAGAAGTCTCTGATGAAGCGCCTATATTATCCAGCTAATCCTAGAAAACTTCGGACTTCAGTAGCTGATTGAGGGACCTTCCAACCTGTGATTGCTTCTATCTTGGAGGGATCTACATGAATGCCTTCGTGATTCACCATGTGTCCTAAAAATTGCACCCCTTGTAGCCAAAATTCACACTTCGAAAATTTGGCGTATAACTTTTCCTTTCTTAACAGGGTTAAGAGTGCATGAAGGTGCTCACAATGTTCATCCTGGCTTTTAGAATAAATAAGTATATCGTCGATGAAGACAATTACAAATTTATCCAGATACGACTTACAGATTCTATTCATCATATCCATGAATGCTGCAGGAGCATTCATTAATCCAAAGGGCATGACTGTAAACTCATAGTGAACATACCTAGGCCTGAAAGCAAATTTAGGTATGTCTTCTTCCTGTACCTTCAGCTGATGGTACCCGGAGCGCAAATCTATCTTAGAGAAATACCTAGCTCCTTGAGGTTGATAAAAAAGATCATCAACCCTAGGTAATGGATATCGATTCTTAATGGCAACCTTATTCAATTCCCTATAATCGATACACATCCGCATCGAACCATCCTTCTTTTTCACGAACAACACCGGTGCTCCCCAAGGGGATGAACTGGGTTGTATAAATCCTTTGCTTAATAATTCATCTAACTGCTTATTCAGTTCTAGCATTTTTGTGGGTGCTAACCGATAAGGTGTCTTAGCTATTGGAGCAGTTCCAGGTATTAGATTAATTCTAAATTCTACTTCCCTATCTGGCGGTAATCCAGGTAGCTCTTCTGGGAATACATCAGAGTATTCTGACACTACTAGGATTTCTTTAAGTTCCTTGCTTTTAGCGTTAATGATTACTGAAATCATATACACCATTCCTTGTTTTCGTTCATAACTAGCAACTTTCATTACTGAAATGAACTTCATTGGTTTACGTGGCTTATCTCCTGTAACCAAAATTACTTCTCCTGTTGGCGTATGAATTTTTATGGAATTTTGATCACATAGGATTCGAGCATGGTTGGCTACTAACCAATCCATTCCTAACACGACATCGAATCTTGTTAAATTCATAGGTAGAAGGCTTGCAGAAAATTTATGGCCTGAGAGTACTATCTTTTCTTCTTGCAGTACCTTATCTATATTAACATAGTTTCCTTCTACCGTTTCTACCGTATAAATTTGCCTAAGTTTGGTTAAAGGTTGCTTAAGAGCTTGGCAGAATGTAGTATTTATAAAACTTTGGTTTGCGCCAGAGTCAAATAATACTTTTGAGTAAACGTCATACACAAGAAACGTGCCAGCTATCACATCCGGAATCAGATCTGCCTCTTGCGTTGTCAGTAGAAAGGCTCTTGCATTCTTCTTATTAGTTCCTTCGGCAGTTTTGGCCTTTTTGTCAGCTGGCTTGACCAGTTTTGGGCAAATTGGCTTAAAATGCCCAGCTTCTCCGCAGTTGTAGCAGATCATTGATTTCTTCCTGCACTCCTCCTCTCGGTGTCCTGGTGTTTTCAGAAATTGCAATTTTCTTTACATTTTCCAAAATGTTTCCTTTTACAATTTCCGCAAAATGGCGGTGCGGAAGACTGCCCGGTTCCCTTTTTCTTGAAATTACTATTATTATTACCCCCACGGAAACCTTGGGTAATCTTCTGAGCCAATTCCTTTTTCCTGTTTTCTTCTCTTGTGCGCACCAGTCCGTCAGTCAAGGTGTTGGCCAATTCGATCGCATCGTCAATTGTCCGGGGTCTCGCAACTTTGACTATGTCGCGAATCTCGCTAATTAGTCATCAATTGTCCGGGGTCTCGCAGCTTTGACTATGTCGCGAATCTGGCTAATTAGTCCCCAAATGTAGCGAGAGATAAGCACTGGTTCTGGTGAAGCCAGAGTCGGTACAATTCTAGCATACTAGAAAAATTTCAAAGTATAACCCCGACAATCAACGTCCACCATCCGGTGCTTCAGGAACTTATTCGTCATATGTTCCTTTTCGTAGGAGGGACAAAACTTTCTTTCTACTAATTCCTTAAATTCCTCCCATCTCATGGCATAAGCCATGTCACTTCCCTTAGCTTGCAGCACCGTGTTCCACCATTCCAAGGCTTCTTCTTTGAAAAGGTGGGATGCATACATCACCCTGTCTTCTTCTTCTGCGCACTTACTTATTTTGATTACAGCTTCGGTCTTTTCTAACCAACGTAGTGTGGCAGTTGCCCCTTCATTTCCTACAAATTCGACTGGCTTACAGGCGGGAAATTCTTTGTAAGTGCAACCAGTCGTCATCACCTTCATTTTCTTATATGATGGGGCTTGAATCACATTATTATTATCACCGCCCCTATTCACACTGTTACTGAAATTATCGTCGCGAGTGCGTTTGCTATGGTTGGCTTGGGAAGGTTCAACGGGATTCTTAACGGCAGCGATGATTGCTGGGATAGCATTGGCTATTCCCTGAGCAACGATATTTTCTATATCTTGTCTATTGAGAAAATGTTCTTCATTATTTGGTTCTGATTGGTAATTTGCCGGTTGGTTTACTGCGTTTGCCATCTGAATAATTAACAATATATATAAATTATTGTCATAAAAATGGATAGCAATTAAACACAATAGGGCAATCACAAACACAATTAAGTCAGCACACGTAGCCAAAATCCTCGACATTGCGACATTTATATTTATATAAAATATTATGCGTCCGTACAAGCCAGATATTTTACAGACGTTTTATTTTAGTATTATTATGCAATATTATTATGTTATTATTATTATGTATAATATATATATATATATATATATATATTATTTTTCAAATATTATTATTATACAAAACATTTAACTACTGTTATCTGCCGTCTTCAGTAGTGGAACTCCCCCTCATCATACTTCCAGGTAATATTCTCCCCCACAGTCCGGATCCGGTTCCCCATCTCCACCAATTCTTCACCATAACGGTGTAGTTCCGCAACGTTCTCCGGGTTCATGGGTGGAAAAGTAGCAGGGGGTGGGTCAAACTGCGGGTAGTAAGGATTTGGATTATTCATTATGTTCTGGAAGTGCCAGTCACTAGTCCACCATTCCTCCATTTGGTCCGGAATAGGTTGAGGGTTGACAATTGGGTCCGGAATAAAAGGTTCCAGATTGATAGGAAGTTCTGATTGAGCGGGAAAATTCAGAAGGGTTTCATCAGTGGGTCCAAGGAGATCACAGTTTGCCAGTTTTTTGTCGAGTTCCTCCCAAGGTGGCAATTCCTGGGCTTGACCAGAGCTCTCTCCTAATTCTTTCCCTTTTCCTTTTGGATCCTCCGTTTTCTTTACCCTTTGGGCGGCGAGTTTCTTCTTTCTCCCTCGTTTCCAGTTTTGAAGCCTTCTCCTCTTTTTGGGTTTGAGTTTCTCCTGGGCTTGAAACACCATGGGCTCCTCGGTGTCAGCATGATAACCGGGCTGGGTTCCCATAGTTTCCATATCAGTAGTATGGAATGTGAAATTTCGGAGGGCTTCCTATAGTTAATTCATGTTGTTAGTCAAACATAAGGAAAACACAAAAATCCAAATTAAAATTTGTTATTTATTGTAAATTTAATTTTCACAGAATCATAAAATGGTAAATTAAAAGCTTAAGTATTTTTTTTTCAAATAGTTAATTTGCTTAAATCAGTGGCTCTGATACCACCTTTTCTGTCACGACCCCGACCCGTTATACCCGGTTCAGAGGCCGCGGGACAGAAACCCGTGGTATTGGTGTTTGATTTGGCAGCAAAAATTTTAACAGAATCGTTTAAACTGAAAACACCCAATTATTTTATTATAAGCTTTGGGACAAACCCCGTAATTTACAATAAAGGAATTTCACTGGGAAATCCCCTGATTACAAAAACATGTTTATTTATTTATTTACTGAGCCATTTCATTCAAGCTGGAGTGCTACGCGGCACTTTTCCTTGTTCACAGTAAATCACCTGAAACATGTTTTAAAAAGATTTGATCAGCGGGAAATACTGGCGAGTCATTCAATTTGTACAAAACGACACATTGTCATAATTTATAGTATTAAGAGCGATTACAATTGCCCCTATCTTATAATTATCTCGTTCAGTTGTCACTTGACCGGATCAATGACTGTGGTCATATCACTATTGGGTCCTGTCACCCAATAATGACGTATATCACTAATTAGGCTCGCCCACCTAAGAGTGATAAAACGACAGTAATGTGCACAATACCCCACTTACTACCAGTAATTAAAGATACGCAAAGACTTAATCCCGGTAATTATAATTGGAAAACATTTAGGGTTATATAAATCAAATTTGATAAAAATACAATGACTCACATTGCAGATTTAAACGGACAGAGTCTGCCTACTGATTTGTAACACCCCAAATTTCGTATGTTATAAAATAATATTATTTTCGTGAGGCTAAATAACAGAAAACGGTAACCGTAAAACGGTACCGTAAGAAAATGATAGTAAGTTTAAATATAGGTGTGTAACTAAGTTAAATGAAGAAAAGAGACCAAGTTAGTATGGGAAATAACAAATTTAAACATACTTGAAAAGACAAGGGGCTAATGTGTAAATATGTATTGAATTTGATAAAAAAAAGAAGCCAGTGTGTGCCTGCCTGTGTATGTACGATCGAACAAGAGAGAGCAAGGGGGAAACCCTACTTCTCAAAATTCTGCAAAATCTTACAAATTAAAGGAGGAAAAGGATGATTTGTTGATGCATGAGTTAGGAATTATGATCCTTTAAGTGTTCTTCACACCAAGTAAGTAGAATTTTATGTTTTGGTGATGTTTGATGATATGGGTTATGTATAATCTGCGATTTTTGTATGAAATTGGACATGAATGTTAGATGATATGAACATATAGAGGTGATGTTATGTGCCATTTTGGTTGTATTGGTAGTTTGGGGTAAAACCCACTTGAAATTTGTAAGATAATGAAACTTAGTAAAATCATGGATGGATTGTGTGAAGTTGATGTTAAAATCATGTTATAGAAGGTGCCTAGATGAGTAATTTGATATGAATCATATGTAATGTGATTATGATATTGATTTTGAAAGACTAGGTTGATTATAGTATGAACATAAATTGATTCTTGTTGTAATCAACGAATTGTGTATGAACTAGTAGGGTAATGCATAAAGTACTTGTACCATATGCTTAATAAGTTGTATGCACACCAAGTGTTTGATAAAATGCATAGGTGAGATTTTGGAAGAGATTTGATGAAAAAGAATCTGTCCAGAAAGTTACAGCCGAATTTAATCGGCTGTAACCGGGTCAAATCTGGTCAAAAATTGATGTTTATTGAGTTGTGATGAACTTCCAGGAAAAACCTTTCAAACCCAACTGGAATTGCATTTTTTCGACGAAAAATGAACGTTTTATGAATTTTTCCGTATCAAAGGTTCAAGCTGCGTTTTCTGGCAGAATTTGCAGCCCATTACGAATGTCATAACTCAATTTAGGAATTTAGTTATGATCTCAAATTTTTACTGTAGATAGTTTTAAGCGATTAAAAGAATCGCCAATTGGAATTTCGTCAATCGGATAAACGAGGAATTTTTAATGAATTTTTCCATAAGCTGCAGTCAGAAGTGATGAATATGATCGCAACTTAGTAAATGAATTTTTATAAATTTTTGGTAGAGAGTTAGACTCTAAAAATTTAACACAAGGATAACCCATCCAAGGGGCACGTCGCATAAAAGATTGTAACTTTTTCAAGCTCGTAAGTACAGTAAACGGACGTCCCCAAACAACCTATTTTTAGTGAAATAAGCTATACATGTTAGTGAATGAATGATTAATGCAAGTTGAATACGAAATTATGCAAATGTATGCTCGTTATCAAGTACAATGATGTATGCTAACAAGAATGTGTTGATGATAACCTGAAAGCGTAGGAGCCATGTCAACATAGACACGAGCATGGAAGGGCAATGGGTTAAAGGTAAATACGGAAGCTATGCATGAACTCGGACGCACGAGGTAAGTGATTTTCGTAATCACTTCTTATTTTGTTTAAGTAAGGTAGCGTTAGTTTATCGAGCATGATGATGACTGAGGTTTGATATGGTTTTGGTTGTATGAAATCGGTAACTTTTACTATGTAGACCAAACGGGTCAAAACAAGGTTGTAATGATCTGTCGGAATAATGCTTAAGTAATGGCTACGGCTTTGTAACCGGATAATGGGTAGAATTTCATATAAGAATGTTAATCGAGAAATGGGGATGCTAATGTAGACAAAAGACTCGGTTGTGAGTACTTGAATGTGTTTGGAGTCGTGTTGATTTAAATAGTCTTATTGTTGACCCGAAGTTCTTTTTATAGTTAAGGTGGTTTGATACAAATTATTGAATATGGTTCAACTTAATAATAGCGTATTGTCTTGACGATGTTTTGGGGGTTTAAACCCATAAAAAAAAGAGTGCAAATTGTTAATGGGTCGAGATACCCAAGTGCTGAAAATTCAGCTTATTTCCAGATTTTTGCTAGTCTTTAAAAATTCATAGAAAATCAACCGAATGTCCGTTCGGGGCGTATTTTATATCCACGGAAAGGTCTCGGAGTCACCGTTACTAATAATTTTAGTTTGAAGTGAAATACTCACTGTAAAGAGGGGAAAATACTAAATTACTACAGCTGCATAAAGCTGAGTGAAAAACATAAATTTTATAGTACTTGCATAATCTTAAGGAATTTATAAGGAAACAATCGGATGTGATTATGTTATTGTTTTAAAACTCAATGTAGTTATGTATATTTACATGAGTTAAAGTGAGTGATTCCTTGAATATGGGATGCTTATGCTAAATTAAAAAAAAATCATGTAGGTATGGCTCGTTAATTTCAAACAGCGCGAGAGCTTGTATGTATGTGTGCATGTATGATTGCATGCGTATATGTGTAGAGGTATATGATTGTATGCATGTGGGAATTTAGGAATGTGAACATGTGTGAATGAGAGATGTTATTTATGTATGAAGGAATGGTTCATTATGTTTGGTTATTGACGAATACTAATGATTTGTCTTGAGATTGGAATGTAATACAGGTATGAGAACATCAGGTTCAAGAAGTATTGAAGTCAAACACGGAACAAGAGATATCAAATGGATTAAGTTTATATTGTTGAATGTTATACGGATTTTTAATTGTATGATAATAATGTTATATGATGTTGACGATGATTAATGGTTATGTTGTGAATGATGTCCACAGGTTTATACGGATTTCTTCTACCACGAATGAAGAGAAGCGGACATGGATCGAGTTGATAGCGAGGATTGTACGGGAAAGAACGGTCACCTAGCTTGGATTATGTAACACTTGTAGAATTATTTTACCATGAATGTTGCTAAATCAGTTAGTAAATGTTAAACGTTTTGTGACTAAGTCTATACGTATGCAATGTATTTAGCAAAGTAAGAAAAAAAAATTAAGGATCGTTTTTCCGCTGCGTCGTTTTTATGTTATTACGTGTTAGGGTGTTTCATGATTCAGCCGGTAACCTAGTTAAAATAAAAATGCAAACGAAACTAGGTTAGTAACTTAATACAACTTTTACGATAACTCACGAGATCGAAACCCTCACGACGAATGACAAAGTATAGCCCAAGATTTGGGCAGCACTTAAACATCCATCAGATCGGTTTTAATCGATCGGACATTGTATCGTAGCAGTGATCGAGTTATTACCCCGTTATCGTAGCAGTGTCTCGATACTTTAAATTGTGATTTCGAACAGAAGGAAAGCAGATTTTATGAAAATTTTCGAGCACAGAGACTGCCCATGGTACGTTCTATTTATAGCTGAATTTTGCCTTTCTCCCGGCACGCGTAAACTTGAAGGGGGATCCTTCGCGACCCGCGAGGGCCATCCTAGCTACGGCTAGGGCTGCCGTGTCACACCCTAGACCTGCCACGTGTGCGACACGTGGCATTGATCGTTATCCAGAGACTTCAGAGCTGTCGCGTCCCGCGAAGACCTTGTCCTAATCTTTCGCGGCCAGCGAGCGAGCACTAAAACTTGATTTTCTTGATTTTTCATAAAATTAGGGTTTTAGGGGTTCGTGTTTTCTACTTACGGAGTGTTTTAGGATATTTTCGTGCAAGTCGTTACAACATGGTTGTTAGATCCTAAGGTTTGTTTGAAAATTATTGTTTAATATTTTTTTAACTAAAAACACCATGCACTTTAATTTTTTTTTACATTATCAGTCTTTCACCTAACTCCATCCATTAATATCAGGGGCGGAACAAGTATTATGTGAGCCGTAGCACGGGCTACGGCTGAAGTCCGTATGCTTAATGTATTTTTTTTATTTTCTTTCGGTTTTATACAAAAGATACCCCTAAACTAATACAACGATATCCCTAACCAACCCAAACTTATAAAATAAGGGAGCCCGATTGAAACTGTCACGGCCCCCGTCCTAGTTTTACCCGGTTCAGAAGCCGCGGGACAGAAACCCGTGGTATTGGTGTTTAATTAGGTTGCGGAAATTTTAACAGGATCGTTTAAACTGAAAACGCCCATTTATTTTATTTCAAATTTCGGGACAAACCCTGTAATTTAAAATAAAGGAATTTCACTAGGAAATCCCCTGTTTACAAAAACATGTTTATTTATTTACTGAGCTACTTTATCCAAGCTGGTAGTGCTACACGACACTTTTTCCTGGTTCACAGTAAATCACCTAAAACATGTTTAAAAAGATTTTATCAGCGGGGAAATACTGGCGAGTCATTCAATTTGCATAAAACGACACATTGTTATAGATTACAGTATTAAGAGCGATTACAATTGCTCCTATCTTATAATTAGCTGGTTCAATTGTCACTCGACCGGATCTATGACTGTGGTCATATCACTATTGGGTCCTTTCACCCAAAAGTGACGTGTATCACTATTTAGGTTCTTTCACCTAAAAGTGATAAAATAGTAGTCATTGTGCACAATACCCCACTTACTGCCAGTAATTTAAGATAACAAAGACTTAATCCCTGTAACATATAAATGGAAAACATTTAGGTATTGTAAAACACTTTTTATAAAAAAGAGAATGACTCACATTGCAAGTTTACTGGACAGATTTTGCCTACTGATTTAGCCTTGTAACATAATTAAATAATGCCAACGAAACTAGGTTAGTAACTTAATACAACATTTACGATCAGCTCACGAAATCAAAACCCTTACGACGAATGACAAAGTATAGCCCGAGTTCGGGCAACACTTAAACATCCATCGGATTGGTTTCAATCGATCGAACATTGTATCGTAGCAGTGATCGAGTCATTACCCTGTTACCGTAGCGGCGTTTTGACACCTAAGTACACGAAATTGAGCAGTATAGAACGTCTTTTGAACTGATTTTTCGAACACAGAAACAAGCCATGCAACGTCCCTTTTATAGCTGAAATTTGAGTTTTACGCGGCCCGCGTAAACTCGAAGGAATATCTACGCGGCCCGCGAGGGCCACCCTAGCTACGGCTAGGGCTGCCGTGTCAAGGGGTAGGCTTGCCACGTGGCCTAAAGCTTATCCGGAGAACTATCGAGTTGTCGTGCCCCGCATAAGCTTCCCTTAAGTCTTACGCGGCCCGCGACAGATCAATAATTTTTGAATTTCTTGATTTTTTCACAAGGATTAGGGTTTTAGGGGTCCAGATTTATACTTACGGAGTATTGTGGGACATTTTTGCAGGTCCTTACATCCTCCCCACCTTATTTAAAATCTCGTCCTCGAGATTTACTGAAATAGGTAAGGGTATTTTCGCTTCATTTCTGATTCTAGTTCCCATGTATACTCAGGTCCTCTTTTCGAATCCCATTTTACTTTGACTAGCACCAGTCTCTTGTGCTTGAGGAACTTAATCTTTCTGTCTTCTATTTGGAGCGGTTTCTCAACAACCTTTTAACTTTTCATTTACCTCTATATCTTGAAGAGGTACTACCAGAGACTCATCCGATAAACATTTCTTAAGATTGGATACATGAAACACATCATGTACCCTGGCTAATTATTCTGGTAGCTGTAAACGATAGGCAACTGGTCCTATTCGTTGGATAACTGTGAATGGTCCTATGTACCTTGGACTTAGCTTTCCTTTCTTACCGAATCGAACTACTCCTTTCTAAGGAGAAACTTTCAACAGTACTTTGTCTCTAACTTGAAACTCTAATGGCTTGCGTCGATTGTCTGCATAACTCTTTTGGCGATCTCGAGCCGTTTTCAGTCTTTCCTTAATTTGAGTTATCTTTTCGGTGGTTTCCTGTACAATCTCGGGGCCTGATAATTGACTTTCTCCTATTTCTGCCCAGCATACGGGAGTTTGGCACTTTCATCCATACAGTGCTTCGAACGGGGCAGCATTGATGCTTGTATGGTAACTATTATTATAGGAGAATTCAATTAATGGTAAATGGTCATCCCAGTTTCCATCGAAATCGATTACACATGCCCTGGGCATGTCTTCCAGGGTTTGGATCGTCCTTTCACTCTGTCCATCTGTTTGGGGATGGTATGCAATACTTAGATTCAGCCGGGTCCCTATTGCTTCTTGGAAACTTGTCCAGAAATGCGAAGTGAAGCGACTATCCCGATCCAATACTATGGAGAGTGGAACTCCATGTAAGGATACTACCTCATCTACGTATAACTTTGCTAATCTTTCCATGCTAAAGGTTTCCTTCATCGGCAGAAAATGAGCTGATTTGGTTAATCAATCTACAATCACCCAGATTGCGTCGTTACCTTTCCTGGTCTTGGGCAACTTAGTAACAAAGTCCATTGTTATTAGTTCCCATTTCCATACGGGCATTTTTAACTGTTGAAGTAACCCTGAGGGTTTCTGGTGTTCTGCCTTAACTTGCGAACAAGTTAGACACTTAGATACATATCTCGCTATGTCCTTTTTCATTCCTATCCACCAGAAGTTACTTCTTAAATCTTGGTACATCTTATTATTACCAGGGTGCATGGTATATCTAGATTTATGGGCTTCCTCTGAAATTTTATTTCTTAAATTTCCTTGCTTAAGTACCCAAATCCTTTTCTTATGGAATCTCCAAATTCCATCAGTCCCTTGCTCTAATTCCTTTATCGTTCCTTTCATTCCTTCAGCATCATCTTTGATTGCTGTTTCTTGAACGTTCTTCAGTTGTTCCATTAAATCTAATTAGAGATTTAATCTAAGAGCACGGGCTCGTCTTTGTTTTTCATGATACTTACGACTCAAGGCATCTGCTACTACATTTTCCTTTCCTTCGTGATATTGAATATCACAGTCGTAGTCACTTAGAATTTCCATCCATCTCCTTTGCCTCATGTTTAATTCTTTTTGCCCAAATATGTACCTTAAACTTTTATGATCTGTATAGACAGTAAACTTACTTCCGTACAGATAATGTCTCCAAATTTTAAGGGCAAAAATTATTGCTTCTAATTCTAAGTCATGAGTCGTATAATTTTCCTCGTGCTTCTTCAACTGCCTTGATGCATACGCAATCACCTTTTTGCGTTGCATCAGCACACATCCTAATCCTAACTTAGAAGCATCGCAGCAGACTTCAAAATCTTCAGTTTCGTCAGGCAAGGCTAGAATTGGGGCATTTGTTAATCTTTGCTTCAAAATCCTAAAGGTCTCTTCTTGCTTAGGTCCCCATTCAAACTTAACAGTTTTACAGGTTAGCTTAGTTAATGGAACAACTATCTTAGAGAAATCTCGTATGAAGCGCCTATAATATCCAGCTAACCCTAGAAAGCTTCTAACTTCAGTAGCGGATTGTGGGACCTTCCAATTTATGATTGCTTCTATCTTGGAGGGATCTACGTGAATGCCTTCGTGATTCACCATGTATCCTAAAAATTGTACATCCTGTTGCCAAAATTCACACTTCGAGAATTTGGCATAAAGCTTTTCCTTTCTTAACAGAGTTGCATGTAGGTGCTCACAGTGCTCGTCCTGACTTTTGGAATAAATAAGTATATCGTCGATGAAGACAATTACGAATTTATCCAAATACGGTTTACAGATCCTATTCATCATGTCCATAAATGCTGCAGGAGCATTGGTTAGTCCAAATGGCATGACTGGAAACTCGTAGTGACCATACCTAATCCTGAAAGCAGTTTTAGGTATGTCTTCTTCCTGTACCTTCAGCTGATGGTATCCGGAGCGCAAGTCTATCTTAGAGAAATATCTAGCTCCCTGAAGTTGATCAAAAAGATCATCAATCCTAGGTAATGGGTATCGATTCTTAATTGTAACTTTATTCAATTCTTTATGATCAATACACATTCTCATTGAACCATCCTTCTTTTTCACAAACAACATTGGTGCTCCCCAAAGGGATGAACTAGGTTGTATGAATCCTTTGCCTAGCAATTCATCTAACTGCTTTTTCAGTTCTAACATTTCAGTGGGTGCTAATCGATAGGGTGCCTTGGCTATTGGTGTAGTTCCAGGAATTAGATGAATTCTAAACTCTACTTCCCTATCTGGTGGTAATCCTGGTAGCTCTTCTGGGAATACATCCGGGTAATCTGATACTACAGGAATTTCCTTAAGTTCCTTACCTTTAGTGTTAATGATTACCGAAATCATATACACTATTCCTTGTTTTCGTTCATAACTAGCAACTTTCATTACTGAAATGAACTTCAATGGTTTACGAGGCTTATCTCCTGAAATCAAAATTACTTCTCCTGTGGGTGTATGAATTTCTATGGAATTCTTATCACAGAGGATTCGAGCATGGTTGGCTACTAGCCAATCCATTCCTACTACCACATCGAATCCAGCTAAATTCATAGGCAGCAGGTTTGCAGAAAATTTGTGGCCTGAAAGTTCTATCTTTCCTTCTTGAAGAACTTTATCTATTTTAAAAAGAATTACCATCTGCTGTTTCTACCGCATAAATCTGGCTAAGATTGGTTAAAGGTTGCTTAAGAGCTTGGCAGAATGAAGTATTTATAAAACTTTGGTTTGCACCAGAGTCAAATAATACTTTTACATAAACATCATGCACAAGAAACGTACCAGCTATCACATCCGGAATCAGATCGGCTTCTTGTGTAGCCAGTTGGAAAGCTCTTGCATTCTTTTTATTAGTTCCTTCAGCTGCTTTTCCCTTGTTGTCCGCTGGCTTGACCAGTCTAGGGCATTCTGGTCTAAAATGCCCAGCTTCTCCGCAATTGAAGCAAATCATGGATTTCTTCCTGCAATTCTCCTCTTGGTGCCCCGGGATTTTGTAGAAATTACAGTACCCCTTACATTTTCCAAGGTGTTTTCTCTTACTGGTACTGCAGAATGGAGCAGTGGAGTATTGCCCGGTTCCCTTTTTCTTGAAGTTGCTACTATTATTACCCCCACGAAATCCTTGGGTAATTTTCTGGGCCAATTCCTTTTTCCTATTCTCTTCTCTTGTACGCACCAGTCCGTCAGTCAAGGTGTTGGCCAATTCAACCGCATCGTTAATTGTGCAGGGTCTCGCAGCTTTGACTATGTCGCGAATCTCGCTAATTAGTCCCCAGATATAGCGAGAAATAAGCACCGGTTCTGGCGAGGCCAGAGTTGGTACAATTCTAGCATACTCGAAAAATTTCGAAGTATACCCCCGACAATCAACATCCACCATTCGGTGATTCAGGAACTTATTTTTCATTTGTTCCTTTTCGTAGGCGGGACAAAATTTCATTTCCATTAATTCCCTAAGTTCCTCCCAGCTCATGGCGTAAGCCACGTCACTTCCCTTGGCTTGTAGCACCGTGTTCCACCATTCTAACGCTTCTTCCTTGAAAAGGTGGGATGCGTACATAACCTTGTCTTCCTCTGCACATTTACTGATTTTAATTACTGCTTCGGTCTTTTCTAACCAACGCAGCGCGACAGTTGCCCCTTCATTGCCTGCAAATTCGACTGGCATACAGGTAAGGAATTCTTTGTAAGTGCGACCAGGTGTTGCAACTTTCATTTTCTTAAGTATTGGGGCTTGAACCACATTATTATCATTATTGCCGCCTCCATTCACACTGTTACTAAAATTATCGTCGCGTGTACGTTTGCTATGGTTGGCTTGAGAAGGTTCAACGGGGTTCTTAACAGCAGCGACGATCGCAGGGATAGCATTGGCTATTCCCCGAGCAACGATATTTTCTATATCTTGCCTATTAAGAAAATGGTCTTCATTATTTTGTTCATATTGATTAACTTCGTTTGCCGGGTGATTTTCTGCGTTTTCCATATGAATAATTAACAATATATGCAAATTATTATCACAAAATGGATAGCAATCAAACACAATAGAGCAATCATGGAAATAATTAAGTCACACGTATAGCCAAAATTGTCGACCTTGCGACATTCATATATTTTTATAATAGTATGCATTCGTACACACCACTTATTTACATATTTTTTATTTTAGTTATTATTATACAATATTATATTATTATTATTATGAGGGTTTTTTTTCTTCACATAATAATATTATACAAAAACTTTTTTTAACCATAGATAACTGACTTCTCAGAAACGACGCTCCCTCTCGTCGTACTTCCACATGATATTTTCCCCCACTTCCCGAATTCGGTTGCCCGCATCCACCAGCTCCTCGCCGTAGCGGCGTAACTCGGCAACGTTTTCTGTGTTCATAGGTGGGAAAGGTGCGGGTTCAGGATCAAACTGGGGAAAATAAACATTTGGATTATTCATGAAATTCTGAAAATGCAGTCGCTCGTCCACCACTCTTCCAGCTGGCCTATAACAGGTTGTGGGTTGACAATAGGGTCCGGAATAGTAGGTTCAAGGTTAATTGGAAGTTGTGATTGGGCAGGGAAATTAAAAAGGTTTTCATCGGCAGGTCCGATGAGGTCACAATTCGCCAGTTTCCTATCAAGCTCTTCCCATGGTGGCATCTCCTGGGCTTGACCGGAACTTTCCCCTACTTCCTTTCCTTTTCCTTTGTCTTTCGAACCCTCAGTCTTATTCACCTTCTGGGCAGCTGGCTTCTTCATTCGTCCGCGTTTCCAGTCCAAGATTCTCCTCCTCTTTTTAGGCTTTGGTTTCTCCTGCGGCTGGGCCTAGAACATTATTGGCTCCTCAGTATCTGCTTGATAGCCGGATAGGGTCCCGGTTGTATCCATATCGGTGGTATGGATAGTAAAGTTTCGGAGTGCCTCCGACAGTTCATTCATGTTGTTAGCACACATGAAGAAACACACACAATTTTGAGTTAAAATTTTATTTATTAAGTTAAATGCTCACAGAATCACAGAATGACAAATTGGAAAAATTAAGTATTTCTAAATACTTAATTGACTTAAATCAGTGGCTCTGATACCACCTTTTTCTGTCACGACCCCTGTCCCGGTTTTACCCGGTTCAGAAGCCGCGGGACAGAAACCCGTGGTATTGGTGTTTAATTAGGCAGCGAAAATTTTAACAGGATCGTTTAAACTGAAAACACCCATTTATTTTATTTCAAATTTCGGGACAAACCCCGTAATTTACAATAAAGGAATTTCACTGGGAAATCCCATGTTTACAAAAAAACATGTTTAATAATGCTACACGACACTTTTTCCTGGTTCACAGTAAATCACCTGAAACATGTTTAAAAAGATTTTATCAGCGGGGAAATACTGGCGAGTCATTCAATTTGCATAAAACGACACATTGTTATAGATTACAGTATTAAGAGCGATTACAATTGCTCCTATCTTATAATTAGCTGGTTCAGTTGTCACTCGACCGGATCTATGACTGTGGTCAAATCACTATTGGGTCCTTTCACCCAAAAGTGACGTGTATCACTATTTAGGTCCTTTCACCTAAAAGTGATAAAACAGTAGTCATTGTGCACAATACCCCACTTACTGCCAGTAATTTAAGATAACAAAGACTTAATCCCTATAACATATAACTGGAAAACATTTAGGTATTGTAAAACACTTTTGATAAAAAGAGAATGACTCACATTGCAAGTTTACTGGACAGATTTTGCCTACTGATTTAGCCTTGTAACCTAATTAAATAATGCCAACGAAACTAGGTTAGTAACTTAATACAACATTTACGATCAGCTCTCGAAATCAAAACCCTCACGACGAATGACAAAGTATAGCCCGAGTTCGGGCAGCACTTAAACATCCATTGGATCGGTTTCAATCGATCGGACATTGTATCGTAGCAGTGACCGAGTCATTACCCTGTTACCGTAGCGGCGTTTCGACACCTAAGTACACGAAATTGAGCAGTATAGAACGTCTTTTGAACTGATTTTTCGAACACAGAAACAAGCCATGCAACGTGCCTTTTATAGATGAAATTTGAGTTTTACGCGGCCCGCATAAACTCGAAGGAATATCTACGCGGCCCGCGAGGGCCACCTTAGCTACGGCTAGGGCTGCCGTGTCAAGGGGTAGGCTTGCCACGTGGCTGACACGTGGCCTAAAGCTTATCTGGAGAACTATCGAGCTGTCGCGCCCCGCGTAAGCTTCCCTTAAGTCTTACGCGGCCCGCGACAGATCAGTAAATTTTGAATTTCTTGATTTTTCACAAGGATTAGGGTTTTGGGGGTCCGGATTTATACTTACGGGGTATTGTGGGACATTTTTGCAAGTCCTTACAGAAACAATGACCCAATTGATTAGATAAGCCCAGTTGATCAGATTAGCCCCAAAAAATCACAAAACACGTATGGCGGCATTCTTTCTAATCGTCGCTCAGGATCTGGAAGAAACCAAGGGTCGCTGGTCATCCTTTACACACAAGTCTCATGTTTTGCTGTCGCCAATAACACTGGTTTAACAAAAAAAATCAACAATCATGTTGTTCGTTGCTGTGATAACACTGGTTCCGGCCGTTCCGCCCCTGCTTTTCAGTTTTGCTGCTGAAATCCGAAGGAAATCACTGACTTGGTAAGTGGTAACTTGTTATGCAGAATTTTATACTTTTACTATTCTAGTTTATGCACTTTAAGAAAAAACCTTTAAGAACATAGGAAAAAATAGAGTTTATACTCAAATAAACAAACACGTTGATGTCAATTGAATTGGTGTTTACAAAGAAGCCAATAAACACTACAAGAAACACAGCTTTAGCGGTGATGTAAGTCGCCTAAAAAATTATCGTTATAGGCATTAGCGGCTACATGTTTGCCGGTAATTAGGTCATTGCTAGTGAACAAAATGTCGTCATTACCTCATACCAGAGACATTCAAATTTTTTTACTATACTAATTTAATATAGGAATGGATCATTACCATTCCTGATCTTGTCTGATTACCATGTAGGAATGAAATGAATTATTACTTTGTGTCGTTTGGTAGACAGAAAAAGACGAATGTATAAATAGGTGGTGGGTGGCGGTTACGGGTTGGTGACGTTGATGGTAGATGATGATAGGTGGCAGTGATGATGGAGGTGGCAGTAGTGGTGGTGGGTGGTGGCGGTCGCAACGGCGGTGGGTGGGGTTGGCGGCGGTGGTGTGTTGTAGTGGTGGGTTGTGGTGTTGTTAATAATGGGTGACAGAGATAGCGGAATAAAAAAATTGGGGCGTCATCGCAATGTTGCAGTGGTGGGTTGGGGTGCGTTTATTTCCATTAAGATCAATCAATGGAATGGGTACCCATTTGTCATGAGTCATCGCAATTCCCAAGCCTTTAAATGAATAAATCCGGTTTTCTTCGAGTAGAATCTTTGGTACTCGCTTAGGGCGGCTTGGATTACGTTTTCGTCGTTCGTCCCACTGTTGATTGCAAAGATGTATATTTTATATTCTATAAAATAAAGAAGTAACAAACTAATATACCTTTTCCAAGTAGCACGCATTGAATCGACTCATTTTTCTATTTATATTCGTCCATTTGTCCGTCATTTGATCGATGCCCTGAGTAGTAGAACCGTGTAGTCTTCCAACATGTGTGATAATTCGTCTCCAAAAAGGGGTTTTTTGTTGTTGATTTCTGACATGTTTGTCCTCGGAAATATGTAAAAACGCCTTCACCAAGACACACTCTTCATCTTCCGTCCAAGGTTACCTTTACTTGGTGGTTTTTTCTTTATCCTCTAGTTCTTCATCTTCATCGGCTAGTGCTTCTTCTTCTTCGTAGTCTTCGTCTAAATCGGGATCACGAACCAGTTTACGATACGAATTGTTTTGGTAGTGTGAGGTAGGCTCGTCAAACGTGAAACGATCGACCATTTGGTCGTCTATAGGTGGGTTGGAAACGGGTGGCTCATCTGGTGATAAAGTAAAATGACCGGTTTCGACTTAGGCTGGCATGTTTGGGTGGGAGAAATGTTATGGATAAAGTGGATATGGTTGGGTGGGTACCAGTTCGTCTTGTAAACAAAACTTAGCCGGTTCACCTAGATTAGCACGAATATACGACCTATATTTTTTTCTTCATAACGGGTGCTTTTTTACTTGAGCCTCACATATAGTTTTTTGGTTGAAAATTTGGTGTTTTAAGAGTGTATTTTGAAGAAATAAAGTACGTATAAAATTGGTTAATTGTAGAGGTATAAGTATATATAGGGTAGAATTTTTTTTAAAAGCATGCCTAACGGTAATAATTCCGTTCAACGGCTAGATTTCCAAACCCCAACCCTCTATCACAAACCAATTTTGAGAATTATTATATAGAAAGCGGGTTAAAGACGTATATTATATGCAGTATTAGAGGTGAAATTTAAAGAATTATTTGTAAGAAAAATAGACTTTGTAGGCAAACCACACCATATACGAAAGATAATCAATAAATAATAAAACAAGACTAACTTGAGTGCTGTAAAACTCGAAACAAATCAAAGTTGAGCTCAGGTTAAATAAGTCTAAACTTAGCTCGTTTACACCCTGTATACCACAAGTGTATTATATTAACAAGAAGCTACCAAATTCTTTAAAACTTGCACATAAATTACATTTGATAAAGGTGCATAAAAAGTTTAAATGTCCTAAAAACCATAACCTTAATGGCTTAATTCATCCCACAAAAAAAAAAAAAAAAAACTATGATACAACTTCTTAAACTGCCTATACATATAATGCTAAAACAACAAAGCAGTATAAAAAAGCTGGTTCCATGTATCAGGCAAGCCAGGAAGACACCAATGGCTACAATCAGCCGAGTGGTCCGGGTGAGCCCGTTGACCCGGGCTCAAATCACCCGTGTAGATTGACGGGTGCGCATCTTTTCTCATTGCCGACAGGGTCGTAATATCAAGTATGTATGCTGGATGTCGCATATCCCTGATCACCATGTCAATGACCTTCATTTGGCTCGGGTAGATCCCGGGGTAGGCGGAACCGCTCATCGGACTTGTCTCACCGTAACAGCTTTTTCCGATGCTGGTGGCACCAGTGCTCCATTCTGATGGGCTGTAGAGGTTTCCACCGACGAGTTAATTGGAGTTATTATGGAACAACAAGTTGGAGAAAACCGTTGATTGAGTTAATGCAAAAAAGGCAAACACAAGAGTTACGAAGTGGGAATAATATCCACCACTTGATTTAATTTATGATTTTATATGGGATATCAACCACCTATAACATTTAAAGTGTTTGTATATTTTTTTACAAAAAAAAAAAAAAAAAAAAAAAAAAATTATTCTAATTCCTATTGAAAAATAAAAAAAATTAAAAGATTTAAACGTTGTGGTTCTACTGATTTAATATATAGGATCAATTTTTTTATTTACAAGTATACAAAACAATATGTGATCAAAATAAAAAGGGTAACATTAAATCTATAGGTTTAAAGTTCAAATCTTATAAAGCTCAAATATAAATGAGTCTTAATATACAAAATACACTTAACGTAAAAAGGGAAGGAATATATATATATATATATATATATATATATATATTTTGAATTTTTCTTCATCTTATTAAGCACGTATTTTAGTCTCGGAATCCAAAGAAATTATTCGTGATTTTACAGCAGTAGAGTAATTATTGTATGGTAATTATAATTACTCTACAAAATTACATAATTCTCTATTAGTGTATATCTTGAACTTTTTTTTTTGATTCCGAGACTAAAATACGTGCTTAATAAGATGGGGGAAAATTTCAAAAAAATAAAGTAAAATAAAAATTTCTTACTCCACTTCTTACGTTTAGGGTATTTTGAATGTTAACACCCATTTGTATAATAAATTAACCCTATAACAATATATTTTTTTATAATTTAGCCTTTGGTTATGTTATAATGTTTATTAGTAATGGGTGGTTTGTATAATTATGTAACCTTAATCTTTTTACTATATTATTATATTTACTGGTGATATGCAAAGTTTATACCCTCAAGGAGGGATTCCATAGTCTTCAACATAAATGAAAACTTAAGCTATGATTCTTAATTAGATCCGACACTACTAAACCTAACCGGTTCCTATCCAAAACGGGCTTGCTCATAGTGTTTAAACCTGGAAAACCTTAACCGGTTATCTGAATGACTCTAGTAATGATTATGATTTCACAAGTCCGTTGGAGCTTAATCCTAAAACGCAATTAAAAGAAAGTTGGAGGGTAAAAGTAAAAAAGTTTGATTTAATTTGTTAAAAATTATTAGTTTGAATATGGGTCATTGTTTGAACTTTGAAGCATGTAATTTCGGTTCAGTTTGATTAATAAAGTGTGGATCGTTGATGATCAAAACTTCTTGTTATCCCCCACTTGTAGTGGAGTGGTGGAAAGAACTTTGGGTTTCCTTGGAGACCCGGGTTCGATCCCCACCTGCTGCATTTGGGGGAAAATGACCCCAAACTTGGTTGAGGGGTCATGGCAATGATGGATAAGAGCCTTGAGTGCGTAATAGCCCGGGTTCGAGTCTTGAGCCGCACACGAGTTTTCTATTACAGTGCGGTTACTCCGGCTCTTGAGTGCGGAGGCTGCAACGGCAGTCAAGTGGCTGTCGGCTGGAAATTTTCTCGTGGAGCGCCTATGGTCAACCTCGGATGCCTCGCCCGAGGGGGACTAGGGACCCATGCAATGTGGGTGTGATCCTCTCGACTGTTGGAGTCAATCGCCGTTCAAAAAAAAAAAAATCAAAACTTCTTGTTCTTCATCTATTGTCTATTTGTGGATCGAAGTCATTGTGTTGGGGCCGACACTGATTACATAAAAAGTGAATTTTATAGCCGTACGACATAACATTAAATTTAAAAACCTAAAAAGTTGTGGCTAGAAATCACAGGGGTAATAATACTGGCCCAATCTGAACAGCTACTTATTAGTTAATCCATTATATACTAGATGGACCCATCCCTATGGATCTACCAGCCAGCCGACACTATCCCTTTACCACATATTTTGCTCGTTTATTTTCCCAGTGATGTGATTTACCAATATATTTATTTAACTAATGTTTAAAATAATTTTTGACAATATTAAGAACAATGCATTTTATATGTTTTTTAAGCATGAGAGATTAGAAATACGTACTTGTAGTGAGTAGGAGAAACGGATTGGAAGAATATTCGGGTGTTAGTGGATTCAACATGAGAATCAGCCCATCGGGCCCATGTTTTAAGGCCTGTGTTCAGTGCAACCAACCGATCCATTTCTTCATGAAGAGACCCACCTGACTCCATCATGTCCCACCTGCACCACCATCGAATTTTACCAGTAATTTATAATCTGGGAATATTACCAAAATACCCTTATTCAAGGTTTTAAGAACCGGTTTATGCCGGACGGTTAAACCGGATGTTGGAAGCTTGGCCGGCACGAATCATATTGGTAAACTGAGGAAACGGCAAAGAAGTTGTACCACCGGTAAATTGGGTTATACCGGTTTAAACCAGTATACCCGTACCGGTCCAAAGGTCAAAATTTGGACTTTTAATCTTTTGGAATTTTTTTTATTAGTTTTGGATTATTTTGAGTTGAAATTGTAATTTATGGATTTATAGGGTTAATTAATCAACCCGGTTAAACCGCCTAGTATAACCCAATTCAACTGATTGAACCATTTTTGAGCCTAATCCGATACGATTAAAAAACCGATTTTTAAAACATTGGCCTTATTTGATCAGAAGTTTTCAGAAATATACATTGAATTTTAGTCAATGTCCAGAGGCACAGGCTAAGCCTACATGGGCTAAGCCTGGCCCAGCGACCAAAAGTGTATGCTAAATTATAGCCATCTTATTGGTGGAAACAAGGCTGGCTACTCTAATAAAAACTAAATTTAAATGTCTTTTTTTAGAAACTATTTTGCTTATTAATTAACTATATAAAATTCGTACTAACCCTTTAAGGGAGCCTTTATGAGTCCACCAGTGACCGGTATTAAACATCAAAACATCAGCAGCCATCCACGCCCGTGCATTCTTCGAAATTTCCTCCAATTTAAGCACTCTCCGGCCACCCACAGCGTCGACATCCACCAAATACGGTGCCCGGTAAAATGACAAATCCACCCCATAATCCTAATTTAATTTCCACCAACATAAATTAATACTCACCCACCAAACTCAGATAAACTCAACTAAAGCCTTGCAGCATAGTAAAAGATGCATAAATACTTTACCAAAAACTTAAATGTGTAGAGAGGATCCCGGGTAATCAACTCAGTTGCGGACCGTTGCACCGCGGACCACGTCATACAAATCAACGACTCCCATTGGTTCCTCCCCAGCGAATCTCCAACAAACATCACAGTTTTCCCTCTCATCCTCAACAGAAACTCCAGCCCATTGAATCTGCTTGTTAACATTATAAGTTATTGGTCTTCTTTCTTTCATATGTTTCTTATAATCCTGTTTTATCTAAGAGTAAAATGTCAAAATGATCATGAGTTTTAGACAACTTTTGGCACTTCAGTCCAAAAATGAAACTTTTTGTATCTGGGTCCTGAGGTTTCATTTTTGTTCCCATTTTCATCCAATTAGCAAACTGAGTTATAATTTTCTATTAACTTCTCCCTTTTTGTCGTTTTCCTCATTTAATTAGAATATATTATGGCATAAAATGACTATTATACCCTTCATTTAAATTAAATGAGGAAAACGATAAAAAGGGATAAGTTATCAGAAAATTTTAACCCAGTTTCCCAATTGGATGAAAATTGCAACAAAAATGAAATCTCAGAGCCTAGATACAAAAGGTGGTTTCAGTTTTGGACTGAAGTGGTAAAAGTGGCCTAAACGACCATTTTGGCATTTTACTCTTTATCTAATAATAACATTTCCGTATCCCTGCATAAAATGATGAAACGAGAAATGATTTGGGAAATGAATTGACCTGGGTAGTTCACAATTGGCGGGTTTCCACCGATACTTGAGGTAGTTGGAGTCGGGTCGGCCATACATTTGGCAGTTGAACTCTGGATCGATAATGCGTGGGCAGGAAGAAGCTTGGTATATTGGGTAGGTTTCGTCGCGGACCCATGAGCCCATGAAGAGAGCGCATTGCGAGTGGTTGGATCGATGGATCGGCTGCCTGTGGTGAGGGTTGGTGATGATAGGATGAACTGGTCTTACTGACGAAGCTAACAACAGAAAGTTGAAGGATATGAGTGATATTAAAACACACACACAAGGATTGAAAATGGCAAAAAATGCCATTGGGGAAGAAGTGTTTGATCTGGTTTTGCTTTTTGGAGAGAATGTGGGAGGAAGAAGGTAGAAAAGGGTAGGAATTTTGATGAATGGTTTACCTTTTGTGCATGTGAAAGTGTAGGATGATGATAAATTGATATGACTTCATGTATCTCGTGTATATATAGCGGGGGTTTGGTTTGGAAATGGTCGATTTTGAATGATCAATATGACTTTTTTTTTTTTAAATTTTATATAATTTTATTTATGATTATGATTATGATTCTTTACCTCTTTAGTCTTTACTTAAACTTTGCATATTTTATTTAGACTAAATAACGATTTTGGCCCCTGTGGTTATATCGCTTTTACTATATTAGCCTAAAATATGATTTTTTAACATCTGTGCTCTCATGGTCTCTATAACTAACTATTTTGACCCTGAGTCTAGCTCCACCCCTTACCATGGTTAATTATTTGTCACATGCAATGCAAGTCACATGATGGGTATTTTTGTAATTTCTCCTCCCCTTTAAATCTAATTTCTATCATTATCATCATCTTCTTCTAACCTAGATCTTCAAGAACACGTCATCATCTTCAAGAACACATTATCTTCAAACCCAAATCTTCAAGAACATGACCACCTTCAACCATCATCATCATCCCCTAACCAAAACCCACATTTCAGTTTCAAATCTTCATGAACAAGAACAAATCAAAAAACAAAACCCAAATTCAAGAACATCGTTTCTTCACAAATTAAATTTCTAGATCTTCAACAAATTAATACGAATTCTAGATCTGCAAAATTCCAACAAACAATCAACAAAATTAATATCCTCTTCAAGAACAACAAATTAATATCCTCTTCACAAACAAACTCAGTAGCAAGTTCCCTAACCTGAGTCAACTCAGTAACCTTAACTTCCTCGACGTCAGCAACAACCTCATCTCCGGCAACCTTCTGGCGACGGCGACGTTCCCAGTCAACTTAATTGAACTAACAATGAGAAACAACTCTCTTCAAGGGAATATTCCGGCGAGTTAGTTAACAATTCCGTTTATCTTCAAGTACTAGACCTGAGTTACAACAACCATCACCGCCACTTCAGACTCGAACCACACAGCGACTACCACAGTCCCCTAGCACCGCCCTGGGTACAGGCAGAACCCTAGATGTGCTGCTGCCTTTTACTTTCGTGACAACCACCCAAATCCACCTTGGAGTGCCACTAATTGATACTGAATTGGAGATACGAAGGGGAAAGAAGAAGGGAGGGGTCACCGTTGTGCACCATCGTGCGCCGCCATTTGTGGCTGCCACGGGCCATAAGTGTGTGTTATGTGTGGTGAAAATGGAGATAAGGTGTGTGTGTGTGTTGTAGAAAAAAATAGGGAAGTTGGGGCTAGGGTTTTGAGAAAGTGAAGAGAGGAAGGATAAAGAGATGCAGATGATGATGTGTTCTTGAAGATCTGGGTTAGAAGATGATGATGTGCAAATGATAGAAATTAGATTTAATGGAGGGGAGAAATTACAAAAATACCTATCATGTGACTTGCATGTGACAAATAATTAACCAGAATAAGGGATGGAGTTAGACTCAGATGCCAAAATAGTTAGTTATAGAGACCATGAGGGTACAGATGTTAAAAAATCCTATTTTAGTCTAATATTGTAAAAGTGATATAACCATAAAGGCCGAAATCATAATTTACTATTTTATTTATATAGTGGGTGTTTGGTAAATCTGTTTGGTTTTGTGCGATTATCATAGCCTTAATTGTACCTTGGAAGAAACATTAAGGAAATTTGGCAATTTTTTTCCTTTCTTGTTACACATTAATTATGGTGTTTTCCAATCACACTTTACCTTAATTATGGTGTTCGCCATCTAAGGAAATATAAACTTTTAATGCTAATTGAGAAAATAGTAAAAATATGGATAATCAACGACGAAATTAGGGTTTTTTAGTTAAGAGTTTATCATAAATATTATACTTTACTAATTACACTTAGGCTGGTGGGTATGGAGTCTCCTTCCCCCATCTCCACATCACCTTCACCTTCACCTCACGTCTCCATATTCCTCTTCCCTTTCACAATTTAAAGGGTGTGGTTCCCCTTCGCCACAAATGAAAAACCAACAACAACAAACATCAACAATAAAAGCAGATCGGGGGTGAGTCCTCGAGCTCACCGAAATCTGGAATGGGGGGGGGGGGTGTTGTTTCCTGTCAGCTCCTCGATGCCGTCCCCGAGCCCACACCCGGCGTCTTATGGAGTCAAAATCTTTCTTTTTCCTTACAAAAGCCCTTAGATATTAGAGTTAAATGTCATTTTAGTTCTTATGGTTTGAGTCATTTTGCCAGTTTAGTCCAAAAAGGTTTCACCGTTGCCATTTTAATCCACTGGGTTAACTTCATCCATTTTTCTGTTAACGAGAAGGGCAATTCGGTCATTTTATATGTAATTCTCTTAACTAGAAGGGCAATTCGGCCATATAAAATGACCGAATTGCCCTTCTCGTTAACAGAAAAAATAGACGAAGTTAACCCAGTGGACTAAAATGGCACGGTGAAACTTTTTTGGACCTACATATGAAAAATGAAACCTTTGAACTAAACTGTTAAAATGACCAAACCACAGGGACTTTTGTATGTTAACGATTTAAAAATTAAAAGAGTAAATCCTTCCAATTTTCTTCCGTTAACGAAATTGTGTGACACAAATATTTTCCATTTTTTCTTACTTCCTCGTTTTTTACTTCCTCGATACTCATGAACTTAAACAACGTTGAGTAGAGGGAGGGGTGGTCAGCGGATCCCTTGGTTTATGTCCTTGTATAGCCATGTGGGTAGTTTAATTAATTATGTCTAACAAGTTTCATAAACTACAGTGTCGAGTCTAAATATTCTAAAGAATATCTACCAAACCCTAAAGTTTTGGTAAAAGCTTTCTATATAGTTTTTACCTTATACGTCCTGACAAGTTGTTCTAGTGGTTAGTCATTTGGTTTGTCTTCTTGAGGTCTGAAGTTCAACTCCCATTAGCATCGCTTTGAAAGACATTGGAGGTGGCAATGAAGTTTCGCCAGTTCGAAACTGAGCCGAACCGGGTTTTACCGCAGTGGGTTTCGGGCAGCGGGTTTTCCCCGGAACTGGTAGCTTGGTGGCTCGGGTATGCATCTAACTCTGACTGTTATGAAGGAGGGGATGCATTTGCTCGATTGAGGGCATCCCAGGATGCTTATCTGATTATTTAGTTGGCCGTTCAAAAAAATGATGATATTTCTGAATCTAGACTCATAGAATCCGAAACTTATACAAACTTATATGTACTTTTAAAAAAAAAAAATTATCTCATTAACATACATATATAAATCTTAATCTAGGCTATGCTTGACAAAGCCTTCACCTCTTTAATTAACTCAACACGATTCGATTTTAGATGAAACATGGAGAAAGCAGTGGCGGAGTCAGAAATTTTTTCTTATGGTGCCATTTTTTTTTTGATACCCCGGTTTATAGTAACTCGGAGTCGAACTTTTTGGATCGGTTCAGATCTAGTCGGGTCAAATCACATAATAAAAGCAAATATCACAGTAAAAGTACATTGTCATTGAATAAAAACACATAATAAAATTACAAAGTCATTTGAAATATATAAAAAAATGCATTTAATAGTTGTTCTGTACGCATTTTCATGTTTTGAAAACGATTCATAATGTTTCAATGTCAACTTGCAAAAAAAAAAAAAAAAAAAAAAAACCTCTTTTTCATTATAACAAACTAGTGCACGCATCATTCAAATGATTAGCTTAAACAATTGAAACAAAACCAATTAGACATGAGACTATAATGCTTACTGGATTAGAAAAAATAAAAATTAAGCATGAACCTTTAATGATTTAAAGTATATTAATTAAATTCAACTAACTAGGCTTAATTTTGAAATATAAATTTGGTTATTATGTAATTATTTTAGAAGAAAACAAAACAATGGTGTCGTTCGTAAAAAGACAATGGTGTCGCTCGTAAAAACACAATGGTGTCGCTCGAATTTTTCCTATTATACGTTGTATTTGTTACACAAAATTCAATGGTGTCGGACGACACCGTTGTTCAAAGTGTGGCTCCGCCACTGGGAGAAAGGAAAGATGTTTATATATTTAGATGACAAAGTCGAGAGTGCATAACTCATGAGAAACGCACGTAACCATAGAAAATGAATAAAGTTGTTATGGTCGTGGTAGTATATGGTTACAAGTCAAAAATCTACGATACAAAAAAGTAGTATGAAGAGGATGATCAATAACTAATACATTTTTAAGACTAAAAGTATAGCGATATAACAAAAACACAAGCTAACGCATAGAGTAAACTTCCGTTTTGCTCCCTGTGGTTTGGTTACTTTAGTGGTTTTGCCCCAAACCTTTAAAAATAGTCATTTTGCTCCCTGATCTCTCTAACTTATCACCATTTTGCTCTCCCCTTCTAACTCCATCTAAAACGTCTGTTAGTTTTGTGGGTATTTTGGTAATTTAATAAATATATTTATGAGATCTTTTTATATTATAAAGTGACTCTCTCTCTCTCATCTCACCCTCCTTCTCCCTTCCTTCCCCTTTCGTCTCTCTACTCAGTCAGAATTCTTTCAACCTAACCAGCCACCACCATGAAACCAGCCACCACCATCACACGCAACCCGTCACCATGACACCACCACCATCATCGTTTCATCTTCGTCTGAAGCCATAACCCTGAAATCTTCATCTAACCCTAGTCATGGATGCTGAGGTTTCATCTTCGAGAAAATACAGTGATGGTGGATCCAGACAGGCTAAACTAATCGTGGCGGTGAAAGGTGAACCGTTGTTGGTAGCGGCGGCCAGGGATACAAAGGATGTTGACAACAATTTCTAGATCTAGGGTTTCGAACTAAGGTTCATCTCTCCGGTGACAAGAACAAATAAGACGAAGGATGGCCATGGTGGTTCGCGGTGGTCAACAACAGCAATAGAGGGATCGAAACCCTAGATCGTCAGCCAAACTCGTTAAACTATTGGACTTCGTCGTGGCTCCGCAACAGAAGGTAGAGAAATGGTGGTGATTCCGGTGGATTTTGGGGCTAAGGTGATGATTTCTGGTGGTGGTGCTGTTGCTTGTCCGCGGTGGCACTTATAGAAGAGGATGGTGAACAGGTTGAATATGGTTAAACAAACGGATCTATGACAAATCTGATGTTTGGGGTTAGAGATCTGGTTCATAAATCTGATGGTTGAAAAGGTTGATAAGTATGTGGTTTGGGTGGCTCCGGTGATTTGGAAGGGCAGGTGGTGTCGTGGTGGTGGTTGTTGTTAGCAGGTGGTGGTGTTGTGGTGACGAGTGTTGGTGCTTGTGTTTGAGAGAGAGATAATGTAAATAAAGAATTGATTTGGAAGGATAAAAGAATTGATTGTGGTCGTAGCAGGTGGTTGTGGTGGTAAGGGAAATGGGAGGTGGTGGCGATTGGTGGTGGGTGGTGGTGTAGGAGAGAGAGAGGGTGATCTTGTAGAGAGAGAGAGAGAGTGAAGACTGAACTTGTTATGTATATATTAATAAAATTTACTTTTAAATGTAAATTACCAAAATACCCTTATTTTATATTTGTAATTACCAAAATACCCTTTCAGTTAACATAGAATATGGATGGAGTTAAGACCGTGGAGCAAACTGGAGACAAAATCCAAACATCAGGGAGCAAAATGGCTATTTTTAAAGGTTTGGGGCAAAACCATTAAAGTGACCAAACCACAGGGAGCAAAACGGAAGTTTACTCTAACGCATATGAGAAATGATAAATGAGATACTATAGCTTACTACAACTCTTTTTGAATCTTGGTAAGGCGTCACATCATGAACCACATAAATTGCTAATTCATGAGAGTTTTTTTTTTACCTTTCAAAAAAAATTTGAGGGTTTTGATGCCAAAATCGGGAATCCCTGTGTGTTTGACAAATAGTCCAATATATTAAGGGGTGCCTTATTCCCACATACCCTATATCTTATTTTCACATCCCCTATTGTATACGGGCCGTATACAATTATACGGCTCGTATAGAATGTTTTTGAATAGGAAAATGTGCAGAGAATGTTTTTTTTTGTTTTATTATATACGGCCCGTATACAGTTATACGAGTCGTATACATGTGTATACGATTTGTAAATCGTATACGGCTCAATTGATTTATTTTTGTGGGTTTTTGATGTTAGCACAAGTATACGGGCCGTATAACTATATACGGGCCGTATATATTGGCGTTTTTTCAAGTATCACGTTTTATTCCCGTAAAAACACAATCATTCTAGGGTTTCTAAACTCTTCATCACCTTTAACAATGTCGATAAACGTTGATCGGAACATGCCGCTTAAATCGGAGCACAGGTAGAGTAACGTTACCCGATCAGTCCGTTGATGAAAACCTTAGCGATCGCAGAGATCTTCGTGTTGGTTATTTATCGATTCCGAGTAACTAGCAGAAGAACCTGCCACAAACAAGTTCTCCACAGTTTGTTATCCAGATCTCTGTTCGGTCATCTTTCCAAACTACAACACACGATACTTTTAATAAGCTGTCATAGTTGTCAAATTCGATTTCAACAAATCTTTTCATTTTCCTTCAATTTCTAAAACATTCTCTGTTACATGAAGACGTGTCGGGGTCTTCTACTAGGGGTATTTTACTGAAGTATTGAAGATTGAGGCGGGCATTGTTTAAATCTGAATATAACTAGATGTTACGTGTGTCAGCGTTGTTTATCACCCTGTGTGAGCATTGGAAACCCGACAAACAGTCTTGACAACTGTGACATTTTATCTATCTATGTGTGTCACATCCATCCTGTTATTGCAATCGATATGATTAATTTTTTCAGATTTTTTTCTAATTAGCGTTGTTAACTACCAAAAGAATGCATACACAAATAGTTATAGTGGACGAAGCAAAGAGACCATTGTGTATCTGAATCAGGTTCTCAAACAAACACTACCAAAGATGGGTTGGTGAAAAATACCGGAGCTGTTATCTCGGTTGTTCAGTACTCTCCTATATCAACTTGAACGGTTGATGGTTACAAGGATCGTTCTAATAGATTAAAGAGAATAAACCATTTTTTACCAATTTTCACTCCAGTAGTTGAAACTTGAGCGCAGTAATCAATTCAAAACCCTCACCCTCAAAAACCAACCGAAATCCACAAATTCCAACAGTTTCTTCATAGATTTCGTCCGGTTTCCAAACTCTTTCACACAAAGTTAATATTCACTGTGGTGGATGCAAGCATAAAGTTAGAAAAATACTCAAGTTGAATGGACGATATGTATCAACAAATTGTGAGTGGGAATATGGCTATGAAGAATACTATGGATAAAACAATCACCGGTACGGGTTTTTCTGCTAGTTATTCGGAATGTTTCGAATCATCACAGAAGACGTGTCGGGTTCTACTGTTAGTAGTATGAGTCTGAGTCCATTGTGGTTCGTGAATGTTTCGAATCATCACGACAAGGATCGTTCTAATAGATTAAAGAGAATAACCCTTTTTTTACCATTTTTTACCCATAGTATACGAGCCGTATAATAATATACGACCCGTATACAACCATCGTATACATTGTTTACGATCGGTAAAAATATTTTTTACCAATGGTATACGGCCGTATAAACCGTATACGACTCGTATACATATGGTAAAAAATGGTAAAAACCTCTTTAATCTATTAGAACGATCCGATAAACGAAGAACAAAGCCTATTTTCAAAACGCAGGTTCATACAGTGCTGTAATAGGTTGTGGTTCAGTTTGTTACCGTATACTGTTACTGTAGTTGAGGAAACCAAACGTAGACGGAGATGATAGGCCTGGTAACCGCAAGAGAAATCAATTGTCTCAAACACTACTAAACATCTGCTTTCTGAATCTGAATCAGAATGTTAACTTTTTAGTTGCTTATCTTGTTAAGTTGTGTATTGACGAAGCTGACAAACACATTGGTATTTTCTCAAAATGTGCAAACTTGAAGAATCTCACATTAAAGGAGTTTGCAACAACGGGATCAGATGGTTTGAGTATCTTTCATCCTCGTTTGGCTAATCTCACACTTGAAAATGACAACATTGGTATTTTCACAAAATGTACAAACTTGAAAAGATCTCTACACAAACTCTTCTACATCTTTTTAACCAGTTGTCCATCACTTAAGACCTTGAAAGATTTGTTGAAATCGAAGCATTCACGAACCACAATGGACTCAGACTCATGTTCAAGTAAGTGTCTAAAAATCTAAAAATTCAGGTTTACCTTGTAAATTTCTCAAAACAAACTCTCGTTTCTTCATCTTCATCTTCAAGAACAATGATGAACAGATGATGTCAGATAATACTTCATTTGTTGAGAAACCATTATCTTGTCTTTCAGAAGAGTTTGTATTGAACCAAGAATACTACAAACATTCTATACCTTGCAACGTATACAGGTGCAAGAGAATGGCGAGTTATTTTCAGTTATTTCTGTTGAATCACAAATTTCATTGTTTAAACCAGAATCAGGTTCTCAATACAAGGATCGTTCTAAGAGATTAAAGAGAATAAACCATTTTTTTACCATTTTTACCATAGTATACGAGCCGTATCAGAATATACGGCCCGTATACAATCATCGTATACATTGTATACGATCGGTAAATTTGTTTTTTACCGAGAGTATACGGCCGTATAAACGGTATACGTCCCGTATACATATGGTAAAAAATGGTAAAAAAATTTATTTCTTTCCTTTTTTTAGTTGCTTCTCTTGTTAAGTTTCTGAACCAACCGAAATCCACAAATTCCAACAGTTTCTTCGTGGATTCCGTAATCCACAAATTCCACAAGCACATACGCCGAAGAGGCAGCAAGGACAGATAATACTTCATTTGTCGAGAAACCATACTGTCAAGAAACTAACATCTTTTAATACTTCATTGCGTATGTGCTTGTGCTGTAGAAACCGGTGATGAATTTGTGTATCTAAATCAGGTTCTCTGCCTTAGATCGGTCATTCCTTGTGATACATGAACGTTGTATTCTTGTCTTTCAAGACAAGGATCGTTGGAAGGATTGTAGTAGCAGGACATTGGTACCACTGTGAAAATTGCATCAGGAGGGGAGAGAGTCTGATACAATAAGGATGTTGGGAATTAAACGCATGTACGTGACAAAATAAGGATGTTCGCATAAACATATATTCGTTTCATAACCTCCTCCTATAAATCAACCACAACTGACAAAGAGCCTGTATTAAAAGCCATCCTATGTCTTTTACCAACCGAAGAGGCAGCAGAAGACGTGTCGGGTTCTTCCAACATTCACTAACCACAATGGACTCAGACTCATACTACTCACCCTCCCCTGAGGAAAAGTTTTCCCGACGACTCAACAAAATCCTGATAGAGAAAAAACATCAACAACCATTTTTTCTTTTCCTTCAATTTCGAGAACATTCTCCCTGTGTATGTGCTTGTGCTGTAGAAACCGGTGATGAATTTGTATACACAACTGAACATTAATTGATATTGTTTTAGACAACAACAGATAATGAACGGATTGTTGGTGGATAACGCAAACAAGTTCTCCACAGTTTGTTATTCAGATCTCTATTCGGTCATCTTTCCAAACTACAACACACGATAAGTTTAAACTTTTATAGTGTGTGATTTGACCAGGAAATGATTGGAGGTGAAGGTTCAGTGCACGAAAAGTTTCTTACGAAATGTACGTGACGAAACAAATATGTTGGGAATTAAAACGCATGTCCGTAATCCCGCGTTGATAGCTTCCGTTTTATTCAGACTCCTTACAACTCTCATCAAATGCCTCACCCTTCCTTTTATTCTATAAATATTAAATAAAGAATAACACCGTGCCCGTAATCCCGCGTTGATAGCTTCCGTTTTATTACAGTCATACGACACGTTTTCTTGTTCTTCAATCATTGTTACTTGTTAATGTTTTATTTTTTTCTACTTTTTGAAAGTTTTGAGCACCTCACCACTCTAAAATATTTGAAAAATCAAAATTTCGTTCCATACGGGCCGTATATTAGTATACGGCCCGTATACACCATGTGTAAATAAGTTTTCCCATGTGTTAATATTAGGACCCATTATTAATGATAATACATAATTCATTTATTATTCATATATGGCCTTTGTCTCCTACGAATTTATTGATATAGGAGTAATTAGGAGTGCTCACTTTTATTTAATTATTTTTGGATTATGTTTTCTCTAATGTGATTGTCAAACAAGTTATTTAAAAAACACTATTTTAGTAAAAAAAATTCAAACAAGTTATTTCAAAAACACTATTTTAGTAAAAAAAATAAAAACGATTCATATATAAAGGGGGGAAGGGGCGTATGACACACAAGAGTTCAAGCAAGTAAGGTTAATTGGGTACACCGTCGCAACCCGATGAGTAGTGTCTGCGAGTATGTAATCCAAGTATGGGAACTAGGGCGTGAACGTTTGACAACACGCATGTCCATCAAGAACCCTAGTTCACACATCGACCCTACATCACAAAGTTACCTCAAATGTCACTGTGATGGTGAACCTTGGCTTGAAAATAAAAACGACGGTGGTGGTGGTGGTGGTGGTGGTGGTGCTGCTGAGCTAGTGTGAACAAATCTGAGGATGATTTGATTATGGTTCTCATCATAAACGTATCTAAGTCTATTTAAGTTTGATTAGTTTTTAATTTAAAAATGTTTGGGCTATGATTTGAGCTAGGTCGGTGTTCCCTCTTAGACTGTGTGCTATGGCTTCACGCTCAGGTGATGTGTCATTGAGAAAGGGCATGATGAGCCTTAAACACAACCGAAGGGGGCATGAAGGGCGGTGGCGTTAAAGAGGTGTGGTGATGTGGGCCATGCTTTTTCAACCAATCATAACTTTTTCTTTGGTTTTAACTTATTTTAAAAGTAGTATTAATTTAATATGTAGTAGGTTGTGAAAACTAGTGAAATCCTAGTGAGGGTTAGTGAAGAAAAGTAAATGAAAATGGTATGGTGTGGTGTGGTGTGATGAGATGACACATACTTTATGACGTGGTAGTGATATGGAGTGAAAAATTGTGAAACCATAATGAATAACCTTGTTTTAGTTGAACGGGGTTAAATGAGGTAATAAAATCCTATAGGCTAGTGAAGTGAGTTGTGGGTTGCTTGGTGCGTGACCCCTCTAGGGTGTGAAATTCTGACACGACTCGAAAACACTACACGTACCTAACACATACCGAACACATAATCTGTGGGTTTGAGTTTAGTCTAAACGGGTTCGGGTCAGTTTCAGGTTGAACCCATGAACCCGTTTGGCTAAACGGGTCGGGTTCGGGGCCAACTCGGCCGGGTTGGTGGGTTGACTTGTTTAACCCATTTATATTAAATTATCTTTTTACAATATAATTTATGTTATAAATTAAATTAGGTGTGTATTTTTTGTCATAATTTTCATACTATAAATTAGTAACATTATAATGCTTTATAGTGTTGTACTTCATGCATAGGGTTTTTTTATACTTAAATTGATTTTTCACTTCAAACTTAAAGGTTTTTATCTTTTGTATTTTAACCCCTTAGATCTTTTTACTTTTGACCCAAAGCTTTTTATTTTTTACAATTTAACCCTAATATTTTTTTTATATTCAGCTATGGTCCCCATACTTTACATCTTTTGCAAGTTTTTCGTTTTACGTTTCCTTTTAAATTTTGCGAGTTAACACGCCACAACGTACGTGTGGGGTTTAACGTCTTTTTCATCTGTTTTTCCCATTTGACAGGCACGTCGCAACGCGTCTATTTTTTCTTGTTTGACAATTTCGTAGCAACGTGCAGTTCCTAGATCGACTTAGTTATTCTTTTCTACATTTTTACGTTTCTGTCTAATTTCTTTGCATTAACTCGCTGCAACAAGTGTGCGTGGTTCAACGATTTTACGTCTGCTTTTTCATACGATGTTATTTTTTATTTTTTATTAATTTTATTATTAGGAGCTTTTCCGATGTTGGTGGTCGTTGGCAGTGGTGTGTGTAACAACCCTCAAAATTTTCTCGACGATACGAAACCCCAAGTGCGCACGACGAAACTTCTAATAATAAATCAGAAAACTTAGCAGTTAAGAAGACTTGGCGGTTGATGAACCAACCCTCACAAAAATATCCCGAATAAACCAGTAAATGAAACTCGAAACCATTTACGATCAAGAACAGAGCATACGCGTTAAATATCAGCACGAAAAACGAGAATTAAACGTGATTGGCGAAAAATACGGCGGAGGACATGTGTCAACCTCGACCTAACACGTGTCAGATATATGCTGGTGACGTGGTAGGCCTAGGCCAGGCCGACCGCCCAGGCGCCACGCGGGAGTTACCCTGTCTCCTCCCTTGAATTAAGCCCTAATCACTGAAATGATACCATGTCCGATTGATCAATAAAGTAATCAGCGAATGCCAAAGTGCTGCCTGAATAAGGCTATACTTTGTTAACTTACGTTGAGGTTTTGATCTCGTGATTATCGTTAAAGTTTGAGTTGGGTTTATACAATACGAATTACATTCTGTGAAATTAGGGGCTAGAATCAGAATGCTTAAAACTATAAATTCACTGATAAAGTAGACGCTTAATTATCAGAAGACTCGGAACTATAAACTTACTGTTAATCAAGAGGCTTAATATCAGAAGGCTTAGAAACAGGAGGCCTGTTAAATCAGAACTATAGATTTACAAGGTGAGACATTCTCTTTTCTTAACATTATGTGATACTTAAATGTTTTCAAACCCTAAATGTTTTTCGATTGTTACTTATATTTCAGTGATTAAGTCTTTGTATTCTTACTGTGAAACTACTATCAATATGTGGGGTTTTGTATACATTACTTGATAAGTTTTGCTATTTGGACAATGAGTTAGCTAAATAGTGATATGACCACAGTCACAGGAACTGCTGAGTGACAAATACTATTAAAGTGGTTTTCTTTGCTATTGGACAATGAGATAGCCAATAGTAATTTTGTAATATATAAACAAATGTAAAAACCGTTAATGTTGTAAATATAAGAATGTGTCATTTTATGCAAATGAATGATTTCACAAGTATTTGCTACTGATAAAATGTTTTTAAACATGTTTCAGGTGATCACAGTAGATCTGAATAAGCGTTGTGATACGACACCAAAAAGGCTTAAAGGAATGGCTTATTTTATCAAATCAATTAAGAAACGTTGTTTTGTGTACTCGAGTTTATCCCATATTAAAGCTACCTTTGTAAAACATGAGTTTTATTCCCATTTGTTATAAATAAAATTCCGGTGTTTTTAACCTCTGATATTTTTCCTAATTCACGGTCCTGATGAAATTTCCGCTGCAATATTTTCAAAATAACCACCGGTACTACTTGACTGTTCACAGCTCCCGTCCAGGGTGTGGTCGGGGGTTGTGACAATGTGGCATTGGTCCTACTTGGCACGATTTTACAAACGTTTTTAACTTATTAAGTTTTTTACTAATAATTTGTTTTGAGTTTTCCTCTATATTTTCTTTATTTAAAAAACTAATTATTTACGTGCATATTTTTATGTACGTGTCGGTACAAATTTGATTTGCTCTATATTTTGACGTAAACTTTTTCTGGAAACGACTCAGCTCAAATATAATATATTTTCTTTAAAAAAAACCATTTTTACATGCATAGTTTTATGTATGTATTGGTATAAATTAGAGTTAGTCTACGATTCAACGTAAACTTTTTGGGAAATGAGTCAGGTCAAAGATAATATGTTTTCGTGCTTATTTTATGGATGTTTCGTAAATTTTGTTTCAAATTGGGTGGAGTCAAATAGTGGTTTTTTTTCTTTTTTTAAAAGCTCTAATCAATCTCTTTTGATTACACGTGTCGGTTTTTTCTTTTATACCTGTTATATTTTCTATGTACGAGTCGGGTCACATGTAATACGTTATGATTGTATAGTATAAACTCCATTTACTTTACGTTTTGGTCGAATCGCAATGCTTATATAAGTTACATTGAGTTCAACTGAATACGTCGAAATGCACGTTTTCAAATGGTTAACACATCGCATAACATTTGTACTAATTCATTCAATGTTTATGATGTACCCACACCACAACACACACGGATCTTTTTGCTAGTTATAACTTACAAAGTTAAATTATATACATTATATTATATTATATTATATTATATTTTTCAACGTATACAAAATCAATGGCCGGTAATAGTGCTTCTCAATTATTGGGTGAAATGAACGGCTATTTTTCATCTATTGGGTGACATGGGCGGCAAAGGGAATAGTGCCAGGCAGCTGTCTGACACTCCCCTATTGGCCTAACAAATTTACGATTTTATCCCGCTTTAAAATTACGATTTTTTCATCAGTTCAAAATTATGTTTTTACCCCTACTTAAAAATAGATTTACCCTTTTGCTCTCAGCTAAAATTTTCAATTTTACCCTCGATTCAAAATTACGATTTTGCTCCGTTTAAATTTATAGTTTACCATTAGTTTATTTTCCTTAAAATAACGATTTTGCCATCTCTTCAAAATTATGTTTTTAACCCCACTTAAAAATAAATTCACGCTTTTGCTCTCAGCTAAACATTTCAATTTTACCCGCGGTTCAAAATAACGAATTTTCCCCCGTTTAAATTCACAGTTTCGCCATTAGATTTTTTCTCTCACAGGCAAGTTACGATTTTGCCCTCAACTTAAATTTACATTTTCTCCATCGTTTTTTTTGTTTTCCTGGTTAAATTACAATTTTGCCCCTGGTGTAAAATTACAGTCATGACGGCAACTACCTGGCACTCCCCCATTGGTCCATTTAATTTACGATTTTACGCCTGAAATAAAAATATGATTTCGCCCTCAGTTCAAAAGTATGTTTTCCCATCGTTTTAGTTTTTTTAGCAAAACTATAAAACTTTTTCGTTTTAATTGGTTCACTCGATTTAATTTTTTTTCGTCTCAATGAGCTGCCTAACATTTGCTCGTTAGTCCTGAAAAATAACGGTTTTGCCCTAGACCCAAAATTACGGTCTTATCATCGTTTTACTTTTTTCCTAGCAAAATTATAGTAGTGTTATTTTAATTGATTGAAAACTATTCGGCCATCGCCCTGTAACGCGGGCGGAGCATCAACTAGTATACTACAAATTAGATGATCAATGATTTGGATTTTTTGTCTTTTGTATTTTTGCTTTTTGGTCTTTTTCTATTTCCTTTTACTTTTACTCTTCAACTTTAATATCGACACTTACAGCCAGTGTTGTAAAAATCGAAATTAATCGGCGTCTAGGCGCTAGTCGGGTGTTAACTGATTAATTTTGAGCTAGTCGGACCATTAGTTGGTATTCGGTCCAAGTCGGTGCAAGGCGGCCCAAATCGGCCCAAGTCGGCCAAATCGTTTCTAGTCGGCCCACTCTTTTTTAGTTTAAATCTGGCCCAAACAAATGTTTTTAATCATTAAATACATGGCCCAAGTTGTTTAGTTCCAACCTGGCAAAAAAAAAAAAACATGTTTTAAGCCATTAAAACATATTCCATAAGGTCATGACTGATGTGTTAATGTTTGAATATTTAAATACTTAAATTGCTATGTTTTAAACTTCATTGTTTAAATTTTGAACTATTTTTAAGTATTATATTGATATTAATGTGTGTATTGAATGTTTAAATACTTGATTTGTTATGTTTTAAACTTATATTTGTTTGAATTTTGAACTATTTTTAAGTATTATATTGATATTAATGTATCTGTATATATATAAATTTAAAAATTATATATACAAATTCCGATCCGATTAATCCCGATTAATCCTGATTAATCCCTAGTCAGTACTCCACCGCCCGACTGACGCCTAGCGATCTCTACAACACTGCTTACAGCTCCTCAACTTTTTAAATACCTTTTAATCAAATTTTACGTGTTTATTTTTATGTATGTATGAGTATAAAATTCAAGTAGATTACGTTTCAACGAAATCTTTTCTCGGAAATGAGTCGGGTCAAATATAGTATGTTCTTATGTCTCTTATCATGTATGTTTTTCGGTTGGTCTACGTTTTGACGTAAATATTTTTATTATTTTTTTCCGGAAATGAGTCGGATCAAATATAATACGTTTTCGTACTTATTTTTATGTGTTTTAAGTTGGTCTATGTTCTTACATATTTTTTTTTCGGAACGCCGCGGCAACACGCAGAACAATTTACTAGTTGACATACAATTTTATAATTTAAATGTATGTTTTAAAAAAAATAAAAAGTTATGGGTTGAATGGGTCGTGTTCAGGTTCATATGTATCACACAATTTTCGGGTTTGAGTCGTGTTCGAATTCATCTAAATTTTTTTCGGGTTCAGGTCGGGTTACACCCGACCCACGAACACGACCTGTTTAGCACCCCTCCTCCACCATATATAATTTTTCACCAACTCCTTGCGAATCCAAAATTATAGACTTGCTTACGGATCAGTTGCAAAGATTCCAAAAGGTATCAATATGGGCATAGTTGATGGTCCACTCACGTTAACATAGATAATAACTGAAATAAAAGGGTGAACCAATGCTAACTGCTCTAGCAGTAAATATATTTCTACTTTTAACCAATCAATAATAGAGGAAGCATTGACAATGAGAAACAATTGAGCAAAATAGGTCCCAACATTTTGTGAATAGTAATAATGGTAAGAGAGATATTGTGTGGTTAAGGGATCTATGACCCTACAACACAACTTGCTTAACGCATGGGACCCTACCCATTTGCTAATGGAGCCGCCTTCAAGTTTGAGAATTCCACATTCACCTTTACAAACGACTTTAATTCTAATAAATAATCATTACCCTAAGACTAAAGGGTATGGTTTGGCCCATCCCCACGGGGATGAGCCTCCACGTAGGCGGCTCGTGGGGGATGGGCCAAATTGATAATTGAAGGGGATGGAGGATGGGGCCCCACCTTATTATTTTATAATTTCCTAAGCTTTAATTTAATAAGTTAATAAAAACTTTATAAAAATTAAAAAATACAACATAAAACAACATAAATAATTTCATTTCATAACATAAAAAAAATTACATTTCCTAAAAAAAAAAAATTACATTTCCTAAAAAAAAAAATTACATTTCCTAAAAAAAAATTACCGAAAAATAAAAATAAAAAATTACATTTCCTAAAAATGAAAAAAAACCTACGACGTCCACTTTTTCTTCACCTCTTCCTTCATCCTTCGATACACCTCTCGTTCCTCCTCCGAAACCGAGTCGAGATCCAACCTCATTATCCTAAAATCCTCCGCTCGAGCATAGTCGGCCGACACGTTTTTCTTGTGACTATATTTTTCGGCCGCAAATTCTTGGAACGAACGGAATTGGGAAATTAAGTCGTCCATTTTCGAAGACGCCTTCGAGCCACCACCTCCACCCGAGCCGCCACCTCCACCCGAGCCGCCCCCTCCACCCGAGCCGCCCCCTCCACTCGAGCCGGCCCCTTTACGCTTTGCGGCCGCCTCTTTTTTTGCTTTGTCCCTTCCGGTGGGACGACCCGGTTCGTGATATTCCTGTTCCTCATAATCCGGTTCGTCGTTTATGTCGATTTGACAACGAGCGGTGGAGCCTCCCGCGCTATAACTTCCGGACTCGGAAGTTTTAGTCCGTTTGGCGGTTGCGACCTCATCTGGAATCGGCGCCCATTTAGGGTCTTTCTTTAAAACGTTCCATGCTCGGAGGTGCGGGAAAGGCGGATTTTTTGTTTCCCATTTAGATATCGCAAGGTTAAGAACGTCCTCGTCGCTAGTCCCACTAGGACGATGGATGTAAAGTGGGTTATAAATCCCGATAAAATCATTCACGCACTTGTTCATTTTCCGCCACTTGCCCGATACGGATTCGAGATCACGGTAGGGGCCTTCCCCCATAAGGGTATTAAACCTTTCCGTACATTTCTTCCAAAAACCAGAACCCGATTGATTGTTCCCTAAAATTAAAAAAAAATGGATTAGTAAAACTAAAAAATAATTCTTTTTAAATTTATATAAAAAAAAATTAACTTTGGTTCATACCGACAATCGGGCAAGTTGAGGCCTTAATAAACGAGATAGCTAGCGCCTCCTCCTCTACTTTTGTCCACGGTCTCGGCTTTGCTCTCGAACCGCTTTTTTTTTCGGTGACGGGTTCGGTTTCAACCGCCTTCCCCTTCCCCCTGTTTTTTTTTGCGCTTGAGTTCTTTTGGTGGCGATTCGGGGACGACTTCATCATCATCGTCAAGGTGAACCGAGGGTTGTGGTTGGGAAGTTGGCGGTTGCGATTGGAATTGATCAAGTTGAAGCGAGCCGCGTTGCATGAATTGTTGGAATGCTTGGTATTGTTGCATTTGTTGAAGTTGGGACATTTGATTGAAGGTGTTAGGTGATTGTTGGAAACCCGAGAACGTAAATGGTGGAGACCCCCACGAAGAATCCATAGTCGGAGTGTAAGCGGGACTAGAAAAAAAGTTTGGATTGTTCGGGTTGGGATTGTTCGGGTTGGGATTGTTCGGGTTGGGATCGTTTGGGTTGAATGGATTCATGATGGTAAAAAAAATGAGTGTGTTTTTTTTTTAAAAAATGGATGATAGAAGGAGAAGATTAGGAGAAATGGATGTGAAATGGTATAAAAATGGATGTGAAATGGATATATATTTAAAGTGGAAAATAAATTTTTTTTTTATTTAATCTATCCGTTAAACAACGGATATATATTTGAAAAGTGGGGCGGCATCTTCGGCTTGGGCTTGCTGGTTTAGCCGGGGTGGGATGGAGGGGGGCGGTGTGGGGGACCGGCGCCGGTCCTTGCCGGGCCTAGCCGGCCCCCATACCTTCCAGTCTAAGGAGTTGCGTAGTGGGGCGGTATGCCCGGTCATGGCGCCGGCAAAACGCCCGACACACCATAACGATGGGCGCTATCAAATGAAAAAGGGGGTGTGGCGCGATTAATTTAGCGGCGTTGTGATTGTTAAAGTTTTTGGTTAATACATGTTTGGTCCCAGCAAAATCGGAGAGGAAGCAGTATTGGGCCTGCAAATCGGAGAAGAAGACCGTGAAGAAGCCGGAATTTCAGCCGGAGAAGAAGACAGAGAAGAAGAAGAGGCGCCTATTTTAGTTTTAATGTTTTACACATTTGGTCCCTGCATTTTCTCAAATATTTAAAATTGGTTTTAAACTTGTTTTTCTCTTATTTTTAACATTAAAAATCTGGCAATTTTTTATTTAATTTTAATTTAAAAAAGTCAGAAATTAATTAAAAAAATTGAAAATTAATTAATTGAGTAATGATGAGGTATGAGCTTTATGACTACGGGCTCTAGTGATATAACGTCCCATAAAACCCCTGTGTGACGTGGCACGACACGTGTCGCATAACGCCCACAAAGGGGCTTTATGACTACGGATGACCTAATATCTCATCATCATCATTGTACTCAGTAAATCCCACTAAGGTCATCCGTAGTCATAAAGCCCTTTGTGGGGCGTTATGCGACACGTGTCGTGACACGTCACACAGGGGCTTTATGGGGCGTTATATCACTAGAGTCCGTAGTCATAAAGCCCTACCCATCAATACCTAATTATTAATTTTCGTTTTTATTAATTAATTATAAAAACATTAACTAATTTTTGATTGGTCCATTTTTGAAATCCTCCCCCCCCCCCCATCAGGCGCCATATATATAGCGCCACCCACCTTTTTTTGTCTCATAAAGCCTCTCGTGGTGGTGTTTGGGGCTTTATAGGGGCTTTATGAGGGCATATAGCGCCCCACTACACATTGTCTAATAGCAAAACTATGGTAGGGTCTGAGGATGGTAAGATGTAGACAACCTTACCTCTACCCCGTAGGAATAGAAAGACTGCTTCCAATGAGACCATCGGCTCGATGATAGTTTTGTATCAAACCTTGGACATAAGGCACACAACACTCGACATTACCCTAATATCTAAAGTTTTAAATAAAAGTAACAAAGTCACGTCAAGAATATTAAATTTTAAGGTCTTACATTTCACATAAGGTTTCTATAAAATCTGTAAACATCTTTAAACGCGTCCATAACGAAAGTTCGAAACACCATAAAAAACTATAAGTCAAACACGTAAAATTAAATAAAAAAACCCGGTAGAAACGAATTGAAACTATTTTTTTTTTTGTTAAAATGTGGATGTAGATATCACACTTTCACCAAAGGGCAAAAGTTAGAAAGCAAAAAAAGAAATGTTATATTCTTTACTTGATGGATTTCATCACTACTATTCCTTTTCCATATTCTACAACTAGAACTAGTATCTATCCATTTCATGGCCCCATTTTGCTTTTCTTTATGAGCTTTCTATACATTATTGATTTATTTAAAATGCCATTCAGACAGAGAGAAAATAGACTGCATGGCCCCCCTGGCTTGAGCCACCACTTAATACTCTTTATAACTAATGGAAAATATGAAATAACAAAAGGGTCTTTAACTATTTAGCATTTAGTGGGCCGATGCTTAACATAGCGATATTTAAGATTTTGTAGTTAATCAAATTAAAGTTGGTTTATCAGTACTTTAGAGTTTAGCCTTCACACAGTGGCGGACTCAGAAATTATTTGCTGGAGGTGCGGATGAGTGGTTCAAACATATTTTCAGGGGGTGTGGTCGGGTTTTTTACCTAAAAAATACACTAAATTTTTTTCAAAGGGTGCGCCCGCCCACCCTGGGCTTCATCTAGGTCCGCCCCTGCTTTCACAGTTTCACTCCATGCTCTTTGTTAATGGTTCATGTCTGTTAGTTTTCTCATTTATCATTCACTTCCGATATACGTTGATCATCCTTGGATTTTAGTTTGTTGGTGTTAATTTTCTAACCATCATGGTCTATAGGAGATGAGATGCAAGTGATATTGTAGAGTTGATGCAAGTAAATATACCATTTTTCTTAACATAATCGAAGCATTAGAAGCATTTAAATGAATTACAACCATCAATCCAACTATTGGAAAGAAAAACCGTGAAACCAAACCAGAATTAAATCGTTAGTAATGGTTCGGTTTGGTTTCAACTTTTACCAGTTTGGTATCGGTTTTTAATTATCAAAAATCACAACTAACGGTTTGTCTTAAAAAGCAGTTAGAAAACGAACCATAAACACCCTATTCAGGGCAAAAAAGATAGCCATCAAGTTAAAATTCCTAGTTTACCTAGTGCCTGGTGGCATCTTGTGGGTGGAATAAGGCTTTGGGACCAATAGACCCTGGGTTCGATTCCTACAAGGGGGTTTTCCCATATTTATTGGGTTTCATTCTGAATTGGTGTATAGGCATTATGCCTAGTGGAGATGGATATGATCAGGTGGTTACGCTGGTGGGGGTTTTTCCCATATTTATTGGGTTTCCTTCTGAATTGGTATATAGTCATTATGCCCAGTGGAGATGGATATGATCGGGTAGTTACGCTGCTGGCACGATGATACCACAGTGGTCCATCAGCAAGGGCGTATCTTTCAAGGGGCCGGGAGGGGCGCCCGACCCCCCGAACTTTTGGCTTAGTAGTGTTACGTATGTACGTTTCGTATAGAATTTTTTAGGTATATACGTTTTCGACCCCTCGGTTTTATAAAAATAAAATTTACTTGTATAGAATTTTTAGGTCCGATGACTTCCGACCCCCCGGTGAAAATTTTCAAACTTCGCCACTGTCCATCAGTGATCCAAATTTGCCGTTAAAAAAACCCTATCCATCAATTTCATTCAACTTAAATGCATTTAATTTTATTGTTGATTTTTTTAAATTCATATATGATAAAAATAAACACAATGAACAGTTGATTTATTATTATTAAATTAATATTACAATTAGATTATTAAATTAATATTAGAATTAGATTAGAATTATTTAAAATTAGTAACATGATTAAGAGATGAGCAAATGGTATCGGGTATAGGTACCGGTCTCAAATTTACCAAACCGATGTATTTTTGGTACCGGTTTCGCACAGGTATTCACCGGTTTTTACTCTCAAATACCGGTGCCGTACCAATACCGACCTGTACCGAACCGTCCATACTAGGTATATTCGGTACCGGTACCCACTTTTGGGGATTTCGGTACCAGTATTTTCGGTACCGGTTGGTAACGAGCTCATCAAATCCTGTAGCAACGCAAGTAATTGCACCGTTTAGATTACTTTTCATACACCTAGTAAGTAAATTGTATTTCGTTTGAATGAGGTTTTATATACACAACAACTTATTTTGCTTTCTTTTTTGTCTTTTTCTGTAATGAATAATTTTTAGCATGTAAAATTAACTTGGATATTTAGAATATTGATGAGCAAATCGTATCAAATCCTGTAAACGAACCGGTATCGTATCGGTACCAAATTTACTATACCAAATCATTTTCGGTACCAATTTGGTACCCACCTTTTGGCGTTTTCAGAATCGTTACTTTCGGTTCGACACCGGTCTAGCACCATACCTGTATTTATTGATTTTTACCTTCAAATACCATACCGTATTGTACCGACCATTTTCGATGCCGGTACCTAATTTCGATGATTTTCTGGATCGGTACTTTCACTGCCGTTACCGGTACCGAGCTCATCCATATTTTAACGTGTTAGCACCGTAATAACTGAACTGAAAACAACCGAATTTCCAACGTGTAGGACGTGTGAGTCTTATTATTATATATTAGGTTATTTAAAATCGTTTTTTTATGACGGATTGACTATCCTTACCATGTCATTTTATTTATGTTTTGATATTCGGTATCTGTTTCCCGTCGCTGACACGCATTTTGTAGTCATTGGGTCCCGCCGCAACGCGCGGGCGGAAAATAACTAGTTATAATTAATTTGCTATACATCCATAGTTGACTGGCATGATAAGTATATGAAGTATGCAATTGTCTTGAAGATAAAGACAGACAAACACAAAGACCTAAAAGTCTTTTTCTTAAGTTATAATGAAAATCTTCATTTAAGTTCTAAATATTTTACAAAATCCGAAAGCAGCCTTTGCCAACCAGCCAGCCAAGAAAGACTAGTGTATAATAAGTCGTCACAACTTCTTATATTATTTTTATTTAAATATTTAGGTTAATACTATTGCTATAATCAGACTTTTTATTGGTTAACGCATATTGTTGTAATTATTTTAGCGTTAATAACTAATTAAATAACGATAGTGTTACACGTCAACCTCACTTGGAGCCGAGGTACCCAACCTCTCAATAGAGGTGGAGGTAGGTACCTTGGAGCTTGAGATAACTGGCTCGCTAAGCGTCGAAGAACATGAAACTTTGCGTTCAATATACATGCATGCTACTCGTCCATAAAAATTATGATATTGGTCCGAGCTCAAATTTGTATATAAGTTACTCGGTAAAAAAAAAGCATGTGGGCTACTTGATTGATATTAAAACTAGTCTTAAATAATGTTGTTTTTTTTTTTTGCTTCTTGGTCGATGCTTGTGGTTCTCAGTTAATTTTGACAAGACTTGTTATATACATTTCACATTGTGAGTTGTGACCCTCTCTATCACATACAAATTTATTTTCTAATGTCAAAAGGACATATATATATATATAGAGGCCGGTTATCATACAAATACTCTAATCGTGCATTATGTACGCTACATTCTAGGCCGTCAGATCATCTCATTTAATCAGCGTGTTTTATCAATTTAAAATTAATAAAAAAGAAACCGCCAAGGTTAAAATCGTCAAATGCGAGATCAAAACCCCTAACAATCAGCACACAATAACTCCCCAAAACATACCGTAAACCCCAAAATCAACATTGCATTCTCCTTCAACAAAGTTCCTGCTACTCTCCGTTGCGATTCAAGTTAGATTCATGAGTTTTGAGAAACGAAGCAAAGCAAACAACGACAGGCCACAATCGAAGAAGATGAATCCAGGTATCGATTGAATTTGCGATTTTATAGTATAAATATACATGGACTTTAATGTCAAATGCGATTTTGTTTGTTTATTAATCTTTTAACTGAAACATATAGTTTTATATTATACATATTGGTCACAACTGCAATTTTGCTAGGGTTTATGACTGGTATGTTTATTTATTAGGTTTGGCATGATTATACAGTTTTCATAATTATACATGATATATGTGCGATATCATATAAGGTTTTGTGAGGGTTTTGTATGACAAATGCGATTTCATAAGATAAAATACTGTATGTTGAAGGTTTTGCTAATGCTTAACTAACACATGCGAATTGATAATTAAAGGCATGCGAATTATAAAGATTGTCTATTTTTGGTAATATATTAGTGTTTTTAATTTCGCATTTGTGTTTTTAATTTCGCAAATTTGACAATGAATTATTAATATTTGCAATGAATTATTAAAATTTGCGAATTGATAACTAATTCATGCGATTTTATCACTTATTGACTTAATGTACATGATTAACTGATAAATGCGATTTTGTAAAGTTTCTTGACTATAGCATGCGATTTTGTAGAAATAGAATCTGATGATGACTTTGAAGGGCCAATATCAAGACTGATAAAAGTTGACAAGAATAGAAAGAGAAGGATAGTTGTAGAAAGTTCTGAAGAGGATGACTTTGTTAAGCCACTCCCAAAAAAGAAAAAAAGATGAGAAGAAATCAAAGATACAGACAAAAAAACATTCGAAAAAGGTGGAACAACCTAAAACAGAAAGTCGCGAATTCTTCAAATACAGCAATGAAGCAATACTGCTGAGATGCCAACCTAACTCATACATGGATACTGTGAGTAGATTTTCAGAAAAACAGCTTGAAGAAGTAAGGAATATGGGATTTGGTGCTATACTAAATATCAACATCAACCATATTTCGACACGATTGGCATATTGGCTAGCAAGAAACTTTGACGAGAATTCCGATGAGCTAATCTTGGGAAAACACAAAATAAAAATAACATCGGACACAGTTTTTGAGGTATTTGGAATACCAAGAGGGCCAAAGAAGGTTGAGATAATAGCCGATAAGAGGAAAGTTAAAAAGCAAGTGAAACTTGAAAAAAGTAAAGAACCGGGAAATGCTGTGAGGGATACATTCATCCACCAGTGGGAGGAAAACAGGAGAATTACCCATGGATTAATTGCAGATACAATGGAAAATCAAAGAGACGGAGGGAGCCTGTTTAAATTAAACTTCCTAGTATACTGGATGACGTTTTTTGCGGAGATTACAAAGGCAACACTTGCAAATGATAGATGTTTGCTTGGTGTAGAAGATGTTGAGGAAATAAAGAATCTAGATTGGTGCTCATTTCTACTCGACACCTTGCGTCGTACACGAGCAGGCTGGAAGAACTACAAAATACAGTTTGTGGGACCTGTTGCCTTTCTTACGGTACATTACTACATTTAATAACACATTTAGAATACTATTTTGTTTTGTTATATAATTAAATGATCTTGCGATTTATACAGCTTCTGTACACGCATGAGTACAACAAGAGGCTTAACCTGTTTGAGAAAGCTGTGGAAATACCGGTTATTCGTTATATCACATCATCGGAGATTGATATAGTCGAAGATAATATTTCGGATAACGGACCTCAATGGATATCAAGTGAGAGTGAAGAAGAAGAAGAAAATGAAGAAGAAAATGATGAAGAAAATGAAGAAGAAGAGGGTCCTTTAACGGAAGATTATACACTACGACCACCGGTTGACACCACAATAAGCTATAAAAGAAGGACTGCACGTGCAGTACAAAACAAAGAAATCGGGGAAGAGCCAAAAGATAACGAGAACATTGATGATTTCATGGATTTCAGTTTTGAAATCCATGAAATGTCTCAGTTGAACCTTGAGATGGGAGTTGGAACACAGACACAGAAAATGATTGATTATTGCGCCACTCCTGTTCAACTTTCACCATCCATATTCTATGACACAGCCCAGGAACAAGAACGAGAGGCTTCAAGAACCCACAAAAAGGTAAGCGCAAAAAAAAATTAATTTCAGTTAATCCATTCATATTTAACATTTCAATTAATAGTATATTAACTCAAAAAATATTTACAGAACCTGTTAAAGAAAATGAAAGCAAATGTCAAAAAGTACATTAAAATGGTTCAAGATGTTCACGAGATGAACAACTTAGTTTCAGAAGCAAGAACTAAATGTTTTTGGGATCCGGAGATTATGGCGGCCTGTAAGCAGTGGGATGAGACGCTTCGGAATAATCGCATTTGTGTGCCGCCTGCTTCGGATCAAGAGCATGAAACTGCAACCTCTCCTGTTCATCAAGATCCTGAAAATCCAGCTTCAGAAGTTCATCAAGAAGTTACTACAACCGAAGAAGGTAGAAAGGATGATGAAGCTCAAAAAGTAATATCCAGTGTTTTGGTAGAAATGGCATCAACAGGTAAAACATGCGAACTCAAATATCAACACATGCGAAATTATTTAAAAAAAATACTATTTTTATGCATATGCGAAACCAATAAAAACACATGCGATTTAGGTCAACAACACTTCAAATTTGATTTCGCACGCAATGTAATGTATACCCTGCGATTTTGATTATAATGTATTAACATTAAATAATTTGTATCTACAGGTGTACTGCAACCAGATGATGGAGGAGTCACAGACACCCTTCTTGCAAACATTCAAACTGTGGAACCGGGTGTATACACTTACCAACAACCTGCCAAAGGTAAAAAAACACTTTATATTATGAAAAAAAATAAAAAGCACAATTTATTGTATTTCTTAAATTACTCTGGCCTGCAGAAATTGGTGAAAACGAAACTGTTGTCGAAGAAACAGTTAACCTTTCAGAATCTACCCAAGACATTCAACAAAAAGTTCAAGAAAAAGTGACAGAAATGGAAACAGTTTCTTTAAAAGAAACAACACAAAAAGACCCTCCACATACCGATACGGGAATTGAAGTTGAGAAGGAACCGGTCGTTGAGAAGGAACCGGAAGTTGAATGCCCTCAGGTAACGGCTGAGGAATTGAATGAAGTTGAGTTGCTTTTGAGCCTGGGTACCACCATGGAAGAAAACAAACAAAAAAAAAAAAAAACAACTAAGGGGAGAAAAAACACAAACCCAAAGCCAGTTCCAAAACAAACAATACCAAAAGGGTTAAATGAACTGCTTTATAAGACAATAGAACAAGCCAAAATTCGAGCTGAGAAAAGATGTAAAGAGCTTGGAGAAAAATTTTGTTCCCCTTATTGCAACAGGGTGGTAAACTTGCACGAAGCACTATTGACTCAAGAATTGAGTATGATTCGGTATACATTTGCAACATTTGAAGACTTACAGTAAGTAAAATACTTATATCAAATAACAAACATCTAAAAATATATACACACAACAAAAAACTAATTATATATTTTATGACTGGCAGAGAAGAATTTTACCGATAAAAAACTGAAGTTGCAACATTCAAAGCTGTATTTGAAAGCTTCTATAGGGAACAATACATAGCATCGAACGGAATAGATGCATTTGTAGATATTCTAAACCTTGAAGAGAAGAAAAGGGATAAGAAATCATCACCATACAGACTCTTCTTGTTTAGCACAATGATGGTATGTTTTCATATACATTTTGTCATTTGAAAATTCTAAAAGTAAATGCATATTAAATGATTTCGCACACTAATTATAACTAAAATCGCATGTATTATAGAAGAAATTTCCCTGTGAAACATTTCTCATACTGATTTAATTTCGCATTTGTTATATGTAATATTCGCATGTGAAAAAAAATCCTTTGTTTGCATTTCTCATACAGTTATAATTTCGCATCTGTTATATACACTATTCACATGTTAAAATTAAAAATACATTGTTTGCATAACATTGATTCTATTTACATAACACACAGCCGGATATCTTTTACGACGAGGAGAAATACACAGACAACCGACGACTAACCATATTTGCCTCAAATTTTGAAGACATCATACAAAAATATGAGGTTAAAAAACTTGATTCGGTTGACTTGGTGTTTATTCCGGTACTTCAAGGTGACCACTTCTATGTCTTGTGCTTCAACTTGAAAACCGGCAAAATTGAGCTGATTGACAATTCAGCAGCTGAACAAGAGTTTAAAGAAAGATACAAGGGCCTTCCAGACACACTGGTAATACAAAAACTTATACATATAAATGTTATATATTATGTAAAAGCTACTAACACAATGTTGCTATGTTACAGAGAAGGGTATTGGTTTTATACCTACGAAAGGCTTTAAAACCAACACCGGCTATCGAAGAACTTGCAACCTCGGTTATCGAAAGAAAAGTTATGGATTGGAGGACAAAGAATAACGGCGTCGACTGTGGAGTGTTTACGATGCGTCACATGGAAACATACAAAGGAGACACAATACCATGGATGACCGGATTTGTGAAAGAAGATGAAGTAAACAACAGACAGCAAGCACAACTACATCTCCTAAGGCACAGATATCTCAGCAAAATCATTCTATCCGAACACAATATCCACCGTCAAAAAATAATTAAAAAGGCAAATGCTTTCGATAAAAGGCAAGACAAACAAAGATATATGAAAGATTTGGATAAGATAATCCCAGAAAGGATGAGTGTGTATTTTGGGAAGGAAACAAAGTAAACTTCTTTGATGATGGATTTATGTTGAATATTTAAACTTGTTAGTGTTTTTTAATTTCGCAAATATCAGTATTTTTAATTTCGCAGTTGTATTTTAATTTCGCATTTGACAATGAATTATTGAAATTTGAAGTAAATATGTGGCAATTAAAATGCGAATACAATTCCATTATACAACACAAAATGCGAATTTATTTAAACATGCATAAAAAAAAAACACAAATTCATTCAAAAGATGAAAGAAACTCCATTTTCATCTTCATCGAGCATCTTAAGACAGTTATTGCATCAGCCAACTCTTTCAACTGTTTCTCATCCCTCTCACCCAAATCCACCATAAACATAACAGCAATTTCTTTAAGACTACTCACTTGCATCTGAGATAGCAAGTCCAGAATTTCTTGTCTTCTCTTCATGTTTTCTGTTACACGAGAAATGTTGGCCTCCAACATCTCTTGACATGATTGATCCTCTTGAATTTGTTGCTCAATCCTTTTCCTCAAATCCTGCTTGATACTTGGTTCAGAAGAAGATGATGTTGGTAGATCTGCCATTCTTAATAGGATGTTTGAAAAGAGTGTTAAAAATATAAAATATATGATAAAAATTATTGATATGAATTATTGAACTGAATTATTTGATTTCAATTATTGAGCTGAAATATGAAACACCCTGTGCGAAAATAAAAATAATTATTATTAAAACTTGCGAAATTAAAAGCTATATTTGATAAATACTTTAAGATTTGCGAAATCACATACTTAAAACATGCGAAATTACAAAAATATTAAATTTCATTGTTTGCGAAATGTCTAATTTAAAACTTGCGCAGTTATACAAAAGATCCATTCTTAACTACCTGTATTATGTTAACACAATACATGCGATATAACCAAACAACACATGCGATATGGTAACCAAACAAAAAAAACCATAAACAACTTATCTTCAACCTCGTTACAATCTAATAAAATGAAAAAAAGCCTTCAGATCAATTAAAACCCAAAACTCAAACATAATTAAACTATTGACGAATCCTAAATGACGAATCCAGTTTCAATCAAAGAATCAAATCAAAAACCCTACAAATCGAATTGATACAAACAATAATTAATTGGACGGTTACGAAACGAAATCCATATCTGCTTCCTAATTGCCGGAATTCCCCTAAGATGATCGAATGAAATGTCTGATACACCCTTATTTAATTAAATTGAATCAGGACACGTGTATGGCTGTGGGTAGCGCGTACATAATGTACGATAAAGAGATTTGTACCATACTCTTTACCTATATATATATATATATATATTTTTTTTTTTTGAACGGCTATTGGTGATATATATTATAAAAGATTACAACTACCTTGCCTTAACTACTTTATAATAAATGAAACATATAATGAAATAAAAAAGGGTACCTGACTGTATTAAAGGTATAGGAGACATGCCAGTGTGTTGTGATTCAGATGTTTTACTTGTAATATGAGACCGATATGACACACAATGAAAGTTTTTAAAAAGTATTAGTTTGGTTTGATGACTTTGTCGGGTAGTTTTAGAAGGTAAAAAAATCAAAATAGGTTCACACCTTATATGTGCTTTTGTGATGGCTAGTGGCAAGGGATGGCGTGTAAACGAGCCGGGCCGAGCCCGACTAGGCTTGAGCTCGGCTCGTCGTGTTTTGATGAAGCTCGAGCTCGCTTCAATATCGCTTGAATGAGCCAAAGCTCGGCTCGAGTTTGGCTCGCCAATGCTATTGTTATTATTATTATTATTATTATTATATATAAAAAAAATAAAATTTTGTTTTTTGTATTTCAGGCTCGAGCATGTAGCTCTCGAGCCTCTGGGCTTGTTTACACGCCTAAATTGGCAGGCACAATAACATCAACGGTGGTGGTCTAGCGTAATGACTATCAAGGGCGGACCCATGTTGATGGGTGGGTAGGCTGGCGCACCCCTTAAAAAAAGATTAGTGTATTTTTTAGGCAAAAAACCCGATCGCATCCGTTGAAAATATGGTTAAACCCCACATCCGCACCCCATAAAATAATTTATAGGTCCGCCACTAATGACTGTAATGAGGGCGACTTGGGTGGCACGTGTGTAGCACACTCCGATACCAACTGGCAATACTATTGACCTTTATTTTCTGAGTTCCATATATATAAGTTTCAGAAAACCAATAATGGCAATATTAGCGACACATAAACTTAAATGTGTGGCAAAACTGTTTGTTAGGCGGATGAGGTGGAGTGGCGATTAGGTCGATACAGACATTTTCTAGTATATGTTGAAACGGCCGTGCTGCACTCTTTGCCCCCTTTGTGTTTTCATAAGTAACTAGTAATAAGATCCGCACGCGTTACGACGTGCGTACATCGCAAACGTTGAACGAATTAGTCCAAGCGTTATGTGATTCGTTAACCATATGAAAACGCACGTTTCGACATATCCGATTGAACTCAATGTAACTTATAAGCATTGTGAGTGGATCAAAACGTAAAGTAAATCCAATTTATACCGTACAATCATAACGTACTATATGCGACCCAATTCATATATAGAAGACGTATAAAATAAAACACAGAAGCGTACACCAAATTTACGTCAAAACGTAGACAAACTCGAATGTACATATATACAAAATAGTATACCAAATTTATGTCGAAATGTAGAAAAACTCGAATATTGTATTGACTATGCAACATGATTACGTATAACTTATTATCGGCCCTTTACATTAAAACGTAGACCAACTTGAAATTTTGACCCAACTCGTTTTCAAACAAAAATTTACCCCGAAACGTACATAAAAAGTAAGCATGAAAAAGTATTATAAATGAAAACAAAATTTATGCCGAAACGTACATTATAAGTAAGCATGAAAACGTATTATATTTGTCCGACTCATTTCTGAATAAAAATTACGTCGAAACGTATATCAACTCGAATTTATACAAACACGTACATAAAAAAACATGCAACAAATTAAATTTGTTTTGTTAAGTTAACGAACAAAGATATTATGGAAAACTCAGATTATATATACTCTCGAAGGGGTTAAAGTGACATTTTACAACGCTCATAAAAAGTTAAGAGGTTGAAAATTACATTTCCTAAATATAAGGGCTAAGAAGGGATGAAAATAAGATGTAACAAAACTACCAAAGTTGAGGGTCAAAAAGAAAACTATCACCGACCTTTCAAAATATGGTTATATAAACACACCCATCCAATGGCCAGGATCGCTTCCTACACTTTGTAGGAAAAACAAACTTTGCGAAGGAACTCCACTCTCTCTCTCTCTCTCTCTCTCTCTATATATATATATATATATATATATATATATGGTAAAGAGTACTGTACAATATTGCTTATCGTACATTACGTACGCTTCAATCTCAGCCGTCAGATCATCTTCCCGCATTTTAAAATCGCATGTTGTTTTCTTTTATAACAATTTCGCATGTGATAATTTTTGATGAATTCGCATGTTGTTTTTTTGTACCAATTTCGCATGTGATAATTTTGATGAAATAGCATGTTTTTTTTATAGCAATTTCGCATGTGATAATTTTTGATGAATTCGCATGTTGTTTTTTTGTACCAATTTCGCATGTGATAATTTTGATGAAATATCATGTTGTTTTTTGTAACAATTTCGCATGTGGTACAAAAAAAACAACATGCGAATTCAATCCGGGAAGTTGATCGGACGGCTGAGATTGTAGCGTACGTAATGTACGATAATGGCATTTGTATGATAACCGGCCTCTCTCTCTCTCTCTCTCTATATATATATATATATATTTATTAAAAAGTAAATTGGTTTAGAGTGCCACTTAAGGGTGTTGTCAGGGTTTCGGATTATTCGGTTTTTTTGGGTATCCACTGTGACCTGAATAAGATTCAAGTTAAGCGGTTTCGGGTTTATTCGGGTCGGGTTAATTGGTATATGAGCTTCAAAATACAAGTTGCAATGCATACTTGTTAGTGCATATGTCTGTTGACTTCGTCTTGTATCGAGTCATGTAACTAGATAGATAGACCAAGACACGTAGTACGAGAGAAACGGGAAACAGGTCTGAACCAGCAGGTTCATGCGACCTGGCCAGTTCGTGCGAACTGACCAGTTCATGCGACCTGGTGACGTCTGGTTCGTGCGACCTGGGTTTCCTATATATAGGTGGTCTTGGGATTTCATTTGAAACATTCTGATTCCGGTAGCGAAGCTCTGCCGAAGTGTCGCCAGCTCGTGTAACGTTGTATAATCAATACAAATGACATTTAATCTACTACTAAGTGTATATCAAGCTGCAATGAAGATCAAATCAATGAATTCCGCCTCTGATTTGATCTAAAACTCTTCTGATCGACTCATTTGATCGATTCCCCGATCCTACAATACTTTACAATTTAACTTAACATGAATATTATTAAATAAAAAAAGAGTAAATTGCCATTTTAGTCCCTGAGTTTTGTCCAAATTTTCTATTTTAGTCCAAATAGTTTTTTTTCGCCTCTGGGTCCCTGACTTTTCCCTTTTGTTGCCATTTTGATCACATACCCTAACTCTGTTAAAAAACTTAGTTTAGTTAAGGGTATTTTGGTCAGATTATAAATATGTTTTGCTTTTTTCCATTTTCATCCAATAACTATTTTGCATTTATATATTTTTTTTTGCCTTTTTCACATAAATATATTAAAAAAAATTATTTTAACTAATAAAAATAAAACAAACTTTTTAACATATATGCATATGAATTTGATATCACCATCACCACCATCAATTTCTTTCATTTTTTTTCACCACCACCACCGTTGTTCACGGTCACCACCATCCTCCACCGTTAACCATCACCACTATCCTCCACGGTTCACAATCATTGTCATCCTCCACCCATCACAACAACAATTGTTCATACCAACATCAAAACCCATCCCGACCACCAACCCCAAATCAAAACCCACCACACCTCAATCCACAACCAAATACACACATCATTCCCTAAACCACAAAATACTCTGTTATCTCCGACATCCAATCGCAAGTTCACTGAATATTCGCCGGAGAATACACTGATGTCCGGAGATGAGTTTCAAAATCGGTTTGCCTGAACACACACCAGGTTATTACCACTTACCTCGGTCACCGGATATTCGCCTGAACACACACCTTTGTTTGCCGGAGTCCGTCCACCACCGTCCCCAAAATCCGTCCACCGCCGTCCCTAAAATCCGTCTACCACCGTCCCCAAAATCCGTTCAACAAATCATACCAGATCTGCAACCATCGTCACATTTGCACATGTGATATCAGATCACCTTTGATTAATAGAACATCGGGTGGTTCGATTTTACCTCGATTCCAGATCTAGAACATCCAAGACCGATCGGAGCTCTTGGGTCTTCATCGGAATACTAACTTGACTAGAATAACAACCTCAACCTTACTAGCCGTTACAATAAACGAAACCCTAACGCTGTCGTTCTCCTCCCCTGCGTCTCGTCTCCATCTCCGATCGTCTCTGCAGGTTCGCCGAAAAACAGTGGTAAAGCTGGTGGTGGAGGTGGGTAACGTGGTGGAGGTTATTGCAGACCATTACATGCTCGTTTATCTGGTGGTGGTGGAAGGGATGGATGATGGTAAAGGTGGGTGGCGAAGGGGAGGTGGGTGACGGTGGTGGAGGTGGAGGAGATGCCATGGTGGTTTTTGTGTTCTAAAGAAAGTGATAATAAGAAGAGAGAAGGAGATGAGATCAGAATCTGTGTATATGTATAATATATATCTGTAACAATAATAATAACATATAAATGAATAAAAAAGAAAAATGTAAAAAGAGTTTTGGATCAAATTGGCAACAAAACAAAACATATATGTAATCTGACCAAATTATCCTTAAGTTAACTGACATTTCTTAACAGAGTTAGAGGGTTGGATCAAAATGGCACAATAATGGAAAAGTCAGGGATCCAGAGGAGAAAAAAAAACTATTTGGACTAAAGTGGCAATTTGAGACAAACCTCAGGGACTAAAATGGCAATTTACTCATAAAAAAACAAAACGTAAAATAAAAACACTCCCAATACGATATTTCGTTCATAACCATACTTTAAACACGTATATTAACTAAAAACCGTTAAATATCATAAGCACAAGACCAAATCGTATCTACCAATAGTATAAACTAAAAAGAAAACATCAAATAGTATTAACAAAATTGTTAGGATCTAAAGGTTTATGGATTAGTAGGAAAACGGACCAAGCTTCTAGAAGGTGGGTATTAGAGTGAGCTTAGGTGATAATGGGCCGAGGGTTTTGGGGGAAATGCTCCCTAAACCCATACTATAAATAGTAAATGATGGTTAGGAGCTTGGTGTTGGTTGTTTTGTTTTAGAAACTTGTATTAGACAAATCTTTGTATGCAAGTTTAAGCATTCAATCAACAAATCTTTCTTCTTGTTCTTGTTATTTCTTGAAGATCATCAAGCTTGGATTCTTCCCATCCTTGGTGATTGTTTGATATTGTTGTTTGATTCGGTTTTTCGGGACTTACAAAAATCAAACCTTTTTAGTTGGTCAATCAACAACGAAACACACACAAAAAAAAAAAAAAAAAAAAAAAACATATGGGAGTGATTCTAGACTTTTCTGCTGATTATGCGTATGATATAATTGACATTTGTTTTTATGTAAATTCAGGTTAACCATATTAAAATTACTTTTAATGCAATTACTGACCTGAATACTGCTTTAGGGTTTTCGTTCCATCTTGTTTGGGTTCGGGTTAACTGGATAACACTATAATTAGGTTCAAGTTAGTTTTATTAAAGTCATTTTTCGAGTCTTGGTTAAAAAAGCACACCTACCTCAAGATAAAACTGTTAACCCATACATCCCATACAATTCCTACATTTAAATTGGCACATAACTTTTGTTATCGTTGTGAAAATGAAAATGCGGCGGTTGTCTTTCTTTTTTATTTTAATAACAAATTGACATGTATTTTTTTTAAATGCGGCATTTCATTAGAAAACGGAATCAACTGTTGGTACTTTTAGTGTTGTCAATGGATTTTAGGGCATTGGATTAATTAGTCGATCGTGATAATAACGTTGGTGATTAATCGAATTAGGTGATAGGTGAGTGCGGGCTCGTATGACCGAATGTTATTTAGGCCTGGTATTATATAATTGCTTTAGGCTTAATATATTTTATAGTAGGCCTTTTATAGTGGGCTTATGATATGTTAATCAAATAATTATTAAAAACCCATTACATTTAAAGTCCACAAATCGTTTGTAAATTGGTTTTTGTTCGGTGCACTACAATTTTATTTTAAAGTATGCCGCTAATGGTCTTAAAAAGAAAATATATTAATTTTAAAGTAGGCTAAATGACTATGTTTCTGTTTACTCTGTGATTGAGTCTAGAACTGCTGATTTTGTCAATGAAGATAGATTTTCCTCTATGCCTACACTAAAGGATATTCCTTATAGTTTGAAAACATTAGCTGTAACTGAGTTTGGTAAACCAAAGATGTACCATCTACTAGCTAGTACCGAACCTAGAAAGAGTACTAGAGTTAGAAAGGCCAAGTCTTTTGGTTATGACTTTCATCTTTATTTGGTGGAAGGAACCGGTATGAGGTTGAATATCAGTATTGTCCCACCCCAATTTTCGGTGGGCCCAGAAGGGTAAGGTTTAAGTGTGATGATTGGATAACAATATCACAATATATTTGTAGCGGAATATTGAGTAAAAATATTTAATTCAATAAAAGCTTGAATATAATATTTAAAATTTAAGTACAAGCGTTTAAGTACATGCCCACATGTGAGATCAATGAAAAGAGCTTTAGACATTATAGGCCTTAAGCTGAGGAGTTGCAAAATCCATAGCCTTTATCATAGCTGACCTGGATTCCCAGCCTAATATCAAGGTTTGGTACCTGCGGTTCAATCCTTTGAAAATAAGTCAGCTTTCGCTGGTAAATACAATTAACCGACCCGTTTTGAAAATAGTTTTTCAACAAGATTTTCATAGATAGAGAAAACCCGTGGGTAATCAATTAATATTTCTTGGGATTTTATCTTGTCACCAGTTTACAATACTTGTCATACAGTCAGGAACCAAAAATCATAGCCGATCACTTTCAGTGCATAATGATTAAGGTATACACCAAAGTTTAATAACGCGTCCTATAGTCAGTATGCCTACCCCGACGCGTTATCTAGTATGGACATGATAGTTTATGAGTCGGGACGTCCGGACACGATACCATTAACCCCCAATTGTTTCAGTTATCAAGTAATACCGATTAAACTTACTTACTTTATTTATAAGCAGATCTCAAGGCTCATTTATATAATACCCGCTCCAAGTGGCATATTTGCCATACCCCAAGTTTTAATATAAAATAAGTTAAGAGTATTTACCTTTTGATAGCTTCCAACCGATAACGATTTTTATTTAGCAAAAGCCGCAAGTCTAAGTATTATTGACCTAAGGCCGATTATCTAGGGGGATCTATAGTCTGGAATGAACATAATTAGTTATCCGTTAGAATGTCTACGGGTCATAGGTAAGTTCCTCAGACTTGACCCGTTAACTTAGGAATAAGTTCGGTTTCGCTAGATTAAGCGTAGACTGGATAGAATGTGGTTTATACCTATCCGAGTGCAATGACTCATTAGATAAAGGTTATTTAACCAAACATTTTTTTGAAGTGATTTTGAAATAATTTGACCCGTCACGCTTAGTGTATGCGAACTATGTTCGTATAACTAGTTATGCGCGTACAAGCAGGTTCGGAAAGTCGGTTGAGTCTATGACAAGTCCAAGGGGTAAAAATATATTCCATAATAATATACATTCTGATTGGGGATGATTTTAAAAGGTTTAAACCCAATTCAACTAGTTTATATATTTTATATATATTTAACTAGTTTCGTTTGCGTAAACAAGGCATCGGGTGGTCCAATGGGTCTACGTCGAGTCCGTTATGTCAAAACATATTTTAAAACATGGTTAAGATCAGTCTTGAGGTCAAATTATATGCCTCTTTGATTTAGAAACCATTTCTACGCCAAAAGGGCGTTTTTGACATTTAAAAAGTACAGATAGTTGACTCGTCGAATAACCCTTCAAATAATATAACCAAAAGATATAATATTAGAGGGTTATTCTCTATAATATTATGATCACATAAGATGCCTTGATTGGGTCCTAAAGTAGACCAAACGGTTCAGAATCGAAAGTCAAAGCAAAAGTCAAGCTGCTTGACTTTCGATATAGAATTGAAGTCTAAACTGAATATGATGAGTTTAGACATGTCAAAATAAGTTTTGTAATGTTATATAAACTGTTATAATGTCAAAACTTATAGTTTAGATACTTAAACGATCATTCGTCGTAATTTGCAAAAAATCTGCGTTTTTGACCCTCATTATTACGATCACGTTGCAAAGTTCAATTTGAACTTTGATTTGATCAAAATGGTCAGAACCGAAAGTCAAAGCAAAAGTCAATTTGCTTGACTTTCGGCTAATAACTAGCCAATAAATTGAAATATACTTGGAAGAAAACTTATTAGTGTTGAAGAACACTTTTAGAACTCATAATAGGAGGCTCCCAAGCAGAAGCAACTCCATAAGAAGTTTTTAGAAGTGAAGTATGAAGGTGTGAGTGAAAACGTGAGCTTAAGAGTCCTATATACTAATCCTAGTGTTGTAAGAAGATGAAAAGTGTCATTAGGAGCTCTGATGTGTTAAAAATGCAACATATAAATTTCATCAAATGAGGCATAAAACTAACCCTTTTTTAGTACTAATGTTGGAAAAAAGTATGCTTTTGTCTTCCTTTTGTATTTTCAGGATTAAATGAGCTCAAAGTAACAAAAGAAGCAAAAAAGACATCAAAATCTAACATAAATACAAGAAAAGGAACAAGACGTGACATGCCCGACCCCACGACAGCATCTTCCCAAGCAAAACAAGAGATCAGAAGCCTGAACACGCCCCGTGCTCAGCCAGCACGGGGGCGTGCCCAAGTGTCAGCAGAAAAGACAAAGTGGTAGAAGCTTCTATTGCCCACCACGGGGCCGTGCTCAGCGGACACGGGGTCGTGGTCAACTATAAGATTCGCACAATCCAGGCAAATCTTCATAGTACAAAGATTCTTCAGCACACGGGGTCGTGCTCAGCGGACACGGGGGCGTGGTCAACTAATAAGACAAAACTGCATTTAATGAAGAAAGGGAGGATGTGGACACGGGGCTGTGCCCACTGGACACGGGGCCGTGCCCGAGCTTCTGTTCAGCCTATAAATAGAAGTGCTTGGCTCAAGCTCAAACCATCCCTTGGCACACCACCTCTCTCACACTTCACCCACCACCCACCACCACCATAACACCATCATCCACCACCATCATCCATTGTCCATTGTAGAGTGTGTGAGTCGTCTCGGGATCCAAGATTGATCGTAAGAGTTCTTGACAATCAAGGCCATGTTTGCCTAAGTCTCTTACATCACTTGGTGAAGACAAAGTGTCTAGTGTAATACTTTTTATTTCTAATCTTTTGCACTTTTTATTTGGTTTTGTATTAATGACTTTAATAACTAGTTGCTTATGTTGAAGGTGATATTTCCTTATCGTTTGTCCGTGGTGTCTTGGCATTATTTTACTGTCTATATAAAATAAAAGATTTTCACCATTCATATCTCCACGGTCTATATGGAGGTATGTTGGCTACCTGGTCGGGGGTTAAGGGAACGGTTTGGTAAAGGTCTTGCCATTGTTCAGCGTTTAGAGGTCCTGCAATGGACCTGGGTCAAATTTAGTAGGACCTCCTTCAATACTTAACGGTATTGGATGGCGGGGGTCCAAACTCTTTGATCCCCTCATAAGTTAACTACTATTAATACTATAACCCGGCTATTTAGGACTGTATCCCTGCTGACTCAGACTACTTAGTCGAGGGTAACATCACCTCCAAAAGAGGGGCCTACCATAATTTACATTAATAACTTAATTAATTATCTTCCAATAATCCACCCTTTTAGGATTGTATCCTTGCTGACTCAAACTACTGGGGTGAGGGTAACGTCACCTTCAAAAGAGGGGCCTACTACAATAACTAAGATAATCTCTTAAATATGTGCAAAAGTGCGGAAATAATCAAAGGTTACACTAGATACGAGTCGGAACCAAGTGATTCATCTTGTCTATCTTTTTTTTCTTTTTATTTTTATTTTCAGCATTTTAGTTAGTTTTTATTTTTCTTAGTTTAAAACATTTTTCTAACCTTTTTATTTTGATTAGACGTTGAGGATAAACCGGTACTAAAAGCTCTTGTGTCCTTGGACGACCTCGGTATCTTACCAACACTATACTACGCTCACGATGGGTGCACTTGCCCATATGTGTGTTTAGTGTTAGTGAAATATCGTGTTTGATAAATTTAAAACTTGGCTAAAAATAAGTGTTAAAGGGGCTTAAAATATACACCTAATATATATAACACTTCACACGCATCAAGTTTTTGGCGCCGTTGCCGGGGACACAAGGATTTTAAGAAAGTTTAAAATCGACGGCCTAATCAGTTTTTCAAAACCTTTTCAAAACGCGCGCACATTTTTCTTCATTTTAGTTTAGTTTTGCATTTACAGTAACCTGTACACGGGGCCGTGTTCACTGAACACGGGGCCGTGCTGCACATTTTCATAAAAACACCCAGTAACAGTAGCTTGAACACGGGCCGTGCTCACTGAACACGCCCCGTGCTCAACTAGATCAGTAAATTTAATTAAAACGCCCAGATACAGATTCTGAACACGGGGCCGTGTCCAGCCTCTGTTTCCGTTTTTATTTTTGTTTTCTGATCTCGAGACTTGGTTGTGGTCTGCTGAGTGATTCTTATGGATCAATACTCAGGAGGTTACAACTACACCTATGAGGAGGATGAGTATAGGGGTAACTATTGCACTAATTGTAGAAATCTGCGCTCAGTTCAATATAATCACTCATATCAACCATCCAATTCATACACCTACTATGAGGAGCCCAGGTACGAACCATCAACTTCATACACATCCTATGAAGACCAAAGGTATGAACCTCCTCCCTCATACTCATATTTTGATGAACCAAGGTATGAGCCTTCATACTCATACTTTGAGGAACCAAGATATGAGCCACCACCTTCATATGCTTACTATGAGGAACCATGGCGTGAACAACCCACCTCATATGAGTATTATGAAGAACAAAATTATGACCCTTATCCATCATATGCCTACAATGAAGAACAATGGTGTGAACCATCTACTTCATATGGGTATTATGAGGAACAAAGGATCGAACAACCGGATTCAAGCTGTGAAAATCCCGATTCTTTTTCTATAACCGAAGTGACCGATAGGATATTAGAACACATTAGAGTTATCGATCGCTGTATAAAAGAATCTCGCGCAAGGGAAGAAGAGTCCCGCGCAAGAGGAGAATTAAAAAAAGGAAGAGATAACCGAAAGTGTAAAAATGGAAGAACAAATAAGTGAAAAACCGACACTTGAGTTAAACAACGATAGAGGTGAGTCCGACAACGTTAAAATTCAAGAAGAGTCTAATTTTGAAGAAATTAATCTCTTGTCACCTTCTTTCGAAAATCATTGTTTAGTACCCACTCATGCTAAGTTTTTAAAAGAGTTAAACACTAACACTAAAATTGACGAAACAGTAAGTGTTAAGTTAACTAATGATCAAACCTCGCTAATAAAAGAAGACCCATTTGAAATTAACATTACACCGGTTCCATGTTTCTTTCAAAATTCGTTTATTAGTAATGTCACAATTGATAAAGATCTTTGTGTTAACATAATGCCTAACTACATTTTCGAAAAATTAAGTATTAGTGATTTTTCTCCACTTCAAATACCCATTTTTCTATCCAATCGGAAAGTAATAAAATCAATCGGTGTAGTTAAGGATGTATTGGTTCAAACAAATCAAATGGTAATACCGACCGACTTTGTCATCCTCGATGACGCTCCTCTAGTGTTGGGACGACCATTTGTAAAAACTCACGAAGCTTTGAAAAACCGGAAGTTCAACAATCTACCTCTTCAATTAGGGGCATTTAAAAGAAGTGTCGATCTTGAGCGGTCAATGAAATATCTATTCGGCAATAATGACCCCCTAATTGAAGATGAGTCAGAACCACCCGATAAGGTGGGTCTAGCCAAGGACCCTTATAAACGTGGCGCACCACGGAGGCATTCCGCGGAACTATCATTAGTTTAATTTAGATTAACTTTTATATTTTCTAGTTTAGTTTTAATTTCCAGGAATAAAACACACTCGGGATGGTGAAGGATACTAAGGAAAGCTTGAACCAACAACCCATGCACAAAAACAGAGCCTCCCGACAATTTTTCTTCATTACAGCAAGTTCAGCACGGGGCCGTGCTCACCCCAACACGCCCCGTGCCCAAGGTTCTGTAGAAAATGCCCAGTTCAGGTACCTGGACACGGGGCCGTGCTCACTGGACACGCCCCCATGCCCAGCCTTCTGTTTACTTTTGGTACTGGCAGTCTGGACACTGGGCCGTGCTCAGCCAACACCACCCCGTGTTCAGCTACCCAGTACCATAAAATCTTGTTTTTAACCCACTTTTACACATTTTAATCAACCGAAAAACTTATTTTTGGGACACATTGAGGACAATGTGTAATTTAAGTGTGGGGGGGATGCTAAAACCTTGAATCTTGCAAGTCCTAAATACAAGCCTTACACAAAACTCTATTGGAACCGCTAATCACCCCAAATTTTTTCAAAAATTTTCATTTTTTTTACTTGTCTAGGTTTAACTTGGGAATTTCAAAGTTCTAAAAAGGTAATATTTTTACAAATTTACAACCGATAGCGTTGTGATAAAAAGAACCAACATAAGAAAATTATGAAAAGGCATGACAAGCTTACTTAAAATTTGATTATATATACTTGATCATATAAAAACCCATTCCCACAAAAGTGAGTTTTGAGCCTTTATTGAGCATACAATTACATATCATTAGAACTAAATGCTCATTTTTCGTTTCTTGTGTGAATAGCCGCTTGGTTCTTACGACTCTAGAACTTGCCATGACGATGCATTCCCGGTCCTTACCAACTTAAACCCGAGTAAGTAAATGATGGAGGCATTAGGACTAACCCTTTTTATTTCTACACCATTATTTTTTTTTTTACCACCTACCCAAAATCCCCCTAGTTAGCCCCTTTGAGCCTAAACCTTTTCATTTCATAACCCAAACCAAACACCCTTTTTACCCACCAAAACCTTTTTCATTTTTTACCCCTTTGTTTTAGTAACAAGTTCGATTTTTCGTATGACTTTTCTTTCAAAAAAAAAAAAAAATTTGTGTTGATGATGAAGCAAAAGAAAATAAACAAACAAGTTCATCAAAAATAACTTTGTTTGAATAATAGCTTCATCAAAATAAAAGTTACAAAAATAGAAAGTCTTACGAAAACCGACACTTGTTACGCTTTTCGCCTTTTTTTTTCTACTAACCACTAACCACCAACCCAACCACCTACCTTTAACCCAAGCCTAACCCTTCACCCACAAAGTCCTCTTGATATTTACAAAGGTATATAAGTTAAAAAGAAGGAGGATTGATTGCTTGGCAAGCCTATGGTAGGAGTAAGTTCCATGCCGCTCTCGAGAGATCCACAAAAATACGTTTTCGGCCGAGTGTTGAGTGATCCCCGTGAGGTATGTGAACTTGTATATAAATAGAATTTAAAAAAAAAGCATGTTATGCCCTAATAAGTAATTTATCTTATGAAAAGTTTTAAATAAATCATGACGAATAGGATTGTAAATAAATAAAAATAAAATTAAATAAAGAATCTTGGAAATCCCGACACTCTACGACAAGCCCAAAACCTTCTTCTCTACCCATTCCATTTGGGAGTGTAATAGCCACATATTAAAGAGTTTTGCTTGAGGACAAGCAAAGATTCAAGTGTGGGGGTATTTGATGTGTTAAAAATGCAACATATAAATTTCATCAAATGAGGCATAAAACTAACCCTTTTTAGTACTAATGTTGGAAAAAGTATGCTTTTGTCTTCCTTTTGTATTTTCAGGATTAAATGAGCTCAAATTAACAAAAGAAGCAAAAAGACATCAAAATCTAACATAAATACAAGAAAAAGAACAAGACGTGACATGCCCGACCCCACGACAGCATCTTCCCAAGCAAAACAAGAGATCAGAAGCCTGAACACGCCCCGTGCTCAGCCAGCACGGGGGCGTGCCCAAGTGTCAGCAGAAAAGACAAAGTGGTAGAAGCTTCTATTGCCCACCACGGGGCCGTGGTCAGCGGACACGGGGCCGTGGTCAACTATAAGATTCGCACAATCCAGGCAAATCTTCATAGTACAAAGATTCTTCTGCACACGGGGTCGTGCTCAGCGGACACGGGGGCGTGGTCAACTAATAAGACAAAACTGCATTTAATGAAGAAAGAGAGGATGTGGACACGGGGCCGTGCCCACTGGACACGGGGCCGTGCCCATTGGACACGGGGCCGTGCCCGAGCTTCTGTTCAGCCTATAAATAGAAGTGCTTGGCTCAAGCTCAAGCTCAAACCATCCCTTGGCACACCACCTCTCTCACATTTCACCCACCACCCACCACCACCATAACACCATCATCCACCACCATCATCCATTGTTCATTGTAGAGTGTGTGAGTCGTCTCGGGATCCAAGATTGATCGTAAGAGTTCTTGACAATCAAGGCCATGTTTGCCTAAGTCTCTTACATCACTTGGTGAAGACAAAGTGTCTAGTGTAATACTTTTTATTTCTAATCTTTTGCACTTTTTATTTGGTTTTGTATTAATGACTTTAATAACTAGTTGCTTATGTTGAAGGTGATCTTTCCTTATCGTTTGTCCGTGGTGTCTTGGCATTATTTTACTGTCTATATAAAATAAAAGATTTTCACCATTCATATCTCCACGGTCTATATGGAGGTATGTTGGCTACCTGGTCGGGGGTTAAGGGAACGGTTTGGTAAAGGTCTTGCCATTGTTCAGCGTTTAGAGGTCCTGCAATGGACCTGGGTCAAATTTAGTAGGACCTCCTTCAATACTTAACGGTATTGGATGGCGGGGGTCCAAACTCTTTGATCCCCTCATAAGTTAACTACTATTAATACTATAACCCGGCTATTTAGGACTGTATCCCTGCTGACTCAGACTACTTAGTCGAGGGTAACGTCACCTCCAAAAGAGGGGCCTACCATAATTTGCATTAATAACTTAATTAATTATCTTCCAATAATCCACCCTTTTAGGATTGTATCCTTGCTGACTCAAACTACTGGGGTGAGGGTAACGTCACATTCAAAAGAGGGGCCTACTACAATAACTAAGATAATCTCTTAAATATGTGCAAAAATGCGGAAATAATCAAAGGTTACACTAGATACGAGTCGGAACCAAGTGATTCATCTTGTCTATCTTTTTTTTCTTTTTATTTTTATTTTCAGCATTTTAGTTAGTTTTTATTTTTCTTACTTTAAAACATTTTTCTAACCTTTTTATTTTGATTAGACGTTGAGGATAAACCGGTACTAAAAGCTCTTGTGTCCTTGGACGACCTCGGTATCTTACCAACACTATACTACGCTCACGATGGGTGCACTTGCCCATATGTGTGTTTAGTGTTAGTGAAATATCGTGTTTTATAAATTTAAAACTTGGCTAAAAATAAGTGTTAAAGGGGCTTAAAATATACACCTAATATATATAACACTTCACACGCATCAAGCTCTAAGATGAAGATTAGTGCCTAGACATGTGTTTAATTATGGTTAAGTATGGCACAATTGAAAGATAGGTGGCTTGGTTTGCAGCAAGGCTGCTGCCAGCCAAGAAACTGCTGTCAGCGATTGCCTTACGGACCGTATGGGGTCAGGCTTATGGTCCGTAAGTAGTCTGGTTCCACCGCCTTATTTCTAATGTCCTTAAGGACCGCAAGGATATATGGTCATGGTCCGTAACGAACCTTGGCGTCTTATAAATATTTCAAATGCCTTACGGAACGTAAGACATTACCATATAGAGTCTGCAAGGGAACTCTAAGCATGATTTAATTATATTTAACATCCTTATAGATTGTAAGGGGTTTAGGATATGGTTCGTAAGGGACCCACTACAAGAAATTGGGGGGTTTACCCACACATGCAAATGTGTGAGTATTTACCTACACATGTTTGTATATGTGTGGGTAATGGTTAATGATATATTTTCATAATGATTAACACTTAATATGCGTTGGTAATACATTTTAGCCACACTTAGGGCTGTAAACGAACCAAACGTTCGACGAACAGTTCGTGAATCGTTCGGCGGGAAGTTCGTTTTTGTTCATTCGTTTATTAAACAAACGAACACGAACAAGAAATTTCGTTTGTTTAGTTAAATGAACAAACATGAACAGAGGTCGCGTTCGTTCGTTTATGTTCGTGAACGTTCGGTAACGTGTTCGCTTGTGTTCGATAGTTCATTAATGTTTTTAGTTTTTATATTTACTTAAATATATCAAATTCTGACAAATTAAATATCTAATAAGTGTCGGCGTATTATATATTCTGTTCATGAACGATTGTTTGTGTTTGTTTGTTTCCATTTGTGTTCATGAACATTAGTTTGTGCTCATTTGTGTTCGTCTACGTTCGTTGCCTTAAATTAACAAACAAACACAAACGAACACGAACAAGTTCATTTCCTTAACAAACGAACACAAACATAAAATCCCGTTCGTTAAGTGTTCGTGAACGGTTCGCAAACACATATATTTTTTAACAAACGAACACGAACAAGGTCTTGTTCGTGTTCGTTCGGTTCGTTTACAGCCCTAGCCACACTTGGTGTTGTTGGGAAAATTTCTCCCCAAAAAGTGCGTACACATGTAGCAAATTTTCGTCATGTCTAGCTAAATTATCTACACATATGTAAAAAACTAATATATATGTAGATAAGTGATTATGTTTACCAACACATAAGAATTTTAAAAAAAATATGTAGATAAACTAAGGCATTATATATATATATTTTGAAAATGACGTGACAAATTAAATACATACACATGATTAAAAATGTACAATATGTGTAGATATTACATACCCATAAAGTAAGTAAATATATATTTTTTAAATGATGTGACAAAACAAATATCTACACATATTTAAAAATGTACAATATGTGTAGATATTGAATACGTATAAAATAAATAAGTAAATCTTTTTTTTTTAAGATGACGTGCCAAAAAAAATCCTACATAGATTTAGAAATGTACAATATGTGTTGATATTTGACACATATAAAATAAACTATGAGGGCTCCGAGCTCCATCTAAAGCTCAAGCTCGGTTCGTTAGTTGTTTTTTCAAGATCCGACTCTGCTCGTATTTTATTTATTAATTAGTTTATATTAATTATAATAATTTATTTTTCAAACTTTTATATATAACATAATATGTATACAGGGTAAGGTTATTGTAAAAAAGACCAAAAGTGTGAGAAAGGTAAGAAAGAATCTCAGTCATTAGATCTAAATTAATTGAAAAGGGTAAACAAGTAATTTAATCATTAATTCAATTAATTAAAAACTTCCCATAACCGCCACCTTAATTATAGGAAGTATATAACACCATTCAGCAGCAAGTATATAACACCATTCAGCAGCAAGTATATAACACCATTCAGTAAGTATATAACACCATTCAGCAAGTATATAACACCATTCATTGACTAAACATCTGTTCGAAAGATATTTTTTTTCTCTATATAAGTATAGCAATATGGTACTCATATTAAAGATAAAAAACGCTCGTTATTATGGTGTAATTTTTTTTAAAAAGTTACGTATAAAAAGTTATTGACGTTTAAAAAAGACGAGGGGAAGTTACATGTGCATTACCTAATTTCTAGTGGGTTTAAAAGACTATATTGCCCCTAGTTATTTCAAATCAGTCCAAATTAATGAAAATATTTTACAATTTGGTCCCTATTGATCTCAACCATTAGATCAAAAAATCTAATGGAAAAGATTATTTCTTACCCTTCTCACACTTTAGGCCTTTTTTACAGGACCCTCTACCTATGTATACATATGTATTCATATATAGTTTAGTTTGATAAATAATAAATAGCATTATATAAATATATATATTTTTATATTAAATAAAAATTATATAAATAAAAGGCTCGCGAACCAGCTTGAGCCCGAGCGTTACTAAACAAACTTATTTTAGACTCGATCTCATTTAAACTCAGCTTGTTTGAAGTTTTTTTTAAACAGATCTCAAGTAGTAGAAAATTTCATAAAGCTGATGAAAAATTTAATATAGTGAAACATTTTAATTTCCTCCAAAACTCACCAATTAAAACTTCCCCCTAACTTTTCACAAGCTTCCACCAATAGCTTTTTACCCAATTTCCTTTCCCTCCTATTGTGTCCCTCCCTCTCAATTAAACATCTCAAAGACTCAAACACAGTCCAAGGGCAACATAAGTTGGCGATTCACGGCGCTGCTCCAACATTTGAAGTTGCTTCAGTCGACGACCCAATATCTGAAGTAGTCACTCCCAGTTCTCGATTTTGAAGGCATTTATGCCATCAAGATTCTACATGTTTTTTTTTTAATTTTTTTGTTGTTTAGGTTATAGACTTTCGTAAATATATTACGGTTTTGGATTTATATTCTTTAGCTGCTGTTTAAAATTGAAAGGTTGAAGACGCATACCAACTTTTCGATTAAATACTTCAACCAACTTTATAATTTTATTTTGTGCATTTATTAACGGTGAACTGTTGACTATATTAAAAATTATACCAGGCTTTGTTGGTCTAAAACTACAGTTACACAAGGAATACCATTACCCGTTAGACTCGAAGTAACTAAATGGTCTTTCAGCAGAATTAGTTATCTTTTGTTCTTTTCCCAATCACTGTTGTACATATTTAGAATCTAAAATTTCTCATTCAAAATTGTCACTAGATGTAAATTTGTACATTATTCAAAGAAATAAATTATATTTCATGACACAATTTCTTTGTTTCAATACTTTAGTTTAATATCTGTACTTGTCTATTGACTATAGACCATGAGTCTAACATGTTTAAGACTAAGCGGTATGGGGTTCGGCTTAGGCCCGGCGAGGCCCGGCGCCGGTCCCCCACACCACCCCCTCGCCCCGTTCCGTCGTCCCCGGCTGCCCACAGACGAACTCGACGTGCCATATTTAAAAAATATATCCGTTACTTAACGGATAGTTTTAATAAAAAAATATTACCTTTTTCACTTTAAATATATATCAACTTCATCCATTTTATTATACCATTCACATCCATTTCACCCATTCTTCTCTCATTCTCATCCATTTTTATAAAAAAACACTCCCATTTTCATCCACAATGGCATCTAATCCTTGGTGGTCCTCGTCCTCTTCGGACGAAGAGGAGATGTTTTTCGCAAACGCTGTGGTAAAGGCGGCGAAGATTCTTTTGGAGGAGGAAGAGGAAGAGGTCTCGTCTGAAAACGTTATTACCAGACGAATACGGATTAACAGAGACCGCGAAGGTTTGTCATTAATAAATTTTATATATTTATATATTTCCTCGTATTTATATATTTTTTACGACAGGAGCGCACGAGAAATTGGTGAACGATTATTTTTCGGATGCACCCTTTTACAATGCCGACATTTTCAAACGAAGGTTCCGAATGAGTCGCCGGTTATTCACACCGATTGCTGATGATTTGGCGGGGCTAGACCCGTTTTTCACGCAACGACCCGATGCTCGGAATTATGAAGGGTTCACCACGTTACAAAAGTGTACTGCGGCCATTCGCCAACTGGCGTACGGGACAGTGGCCGACGCTTTGGACGAGTACTTACAGATGTCGGCAAGAACTTCGCGGGAATGTTTGTATCGGTTTTGCCATAATGTGGTGAAACTGTATAGCAAAAAATATTTGCGGAAACCAAACACGTATGATGTTCAACAGTTGTACCAAGCTCATGAAGCAAGACACGGGTTTCCGGGAATGCTTGGTAGCATTGATTGTATGCATTGGGCGTGGCATAACTGCCCGACTGCGTGGCAAGGCCAATACACGCGAGGTGATCACGACCATCCAACCTTAATACTTGAGGCCGTGGTGTCACACGATTTGTGGATCTGGCATTCTTTCTTTGGGCTCCCTGGTTCACTCAACGACCTCAACGTACTATACCAATCGACGATCTTTAGCGATGTCGTTAATGGAATCGGTCCGGACACCCGTTTTACAGTTTCAGGGGTTGAGTATAGACGCGGGTATTATCTTGCTGACGAAATATATCCGTCTTGGTCTACAATTGTCAAGACTATTTCATTTCCCGAGGACGAAAAAAGGAAAAAAATCGCCAAGCGTCAAGAAGCTGTAAGAAAAGACATCGAACGTGCTTTTGGTGTTTTACAAAAAAAAATGGGCCATCCTTGAACAACCGGCACGTGCGTTCACACCGAAGAGGTTGCGCCTTTGTATGTACGCTTGCATTTTGCTCCATAACATGATTATTGAAGACGAAGGTCGGGCGATTTGTGAGTATGATGAGAATGCATCTTACGGGAATACTGTCCCGGTAGATCCGACGCAACAGGATTTAAACTCCTTCGCACTAACCAACGACTTCACGCATGCAAACCTTCAACAGGATTTGGTAGAACATATATGGAACAACGTAAACGTCGGGGACGGTGACGAAGACGAGTAGTGTAATTTTTTAGTTTTAGGAAATGTAATTTTTTTTCGGAAATGTTTTTATTTTTATTTTTAGGAAATGTATTTTTTTTATGTTATGAAATGAATTTATTTATGTTGTATTTTTTAATTTTTATAAAGTTAATAAAAAAAACTTAGAAAATTATAAAATATTAAGGTGGGGTAGCCCCATCCTCCACCCCCTCAAAAGTGAAGGAGGCCCATCCCCCATGAGCCGGTGATGTGGTGCCTACGTAGCGGCCCATCCTCATGGGGATGGGCCTTACCATACCCTCTAGTCTAAGTGGTTTATGAACTCAAATCTGGTTCGGGTCATGCATTGGGTGGTTTTAAATACTTAGGGCTACCCAATATAAATTAACAGCTTTTGTTAGGCTTTAACTCTCTACCTCCCCTGTGTCTTAACATACTTAATTTAACACTTGTTTTGTTGCACATAGCTTTAGCTAGTGATTTACTAAGCAGAAATTGTAGCAGGGTCTGAAAATGGTAAGCAATTATTAGGTATATAATTTTATTTTATGGGTGTTCAAAGTTTGGTTTGAAACCGTGAAACTGTCTAAACCGGTTATCGGTAGTTTTCATGGTCGATGTTTTTCTTAGCTTTCGGTCGGTCGGTTTTGAAAATTTCAAACCGTACGTTTATGCCGCAAACCAACCGGACCGGACCGGACCGTAAAGGTTAATTATATTTATTTCTTTAATTTTATGTATATATATTATTTTTATTGTTATTATTTATTAAAGTTACTTTAAATTTAAATTGTTATAACTGTATAGAAAGTCAAAACTCAAATGTGAGCTAGCCCAATTTCGTATCTCACATTGTTTAAATCTCTAACAAGTTACATACTCTTCAGCCCTTTTGTGTTTCAAAAATTCCAACCATATAAGATTAGTCAAAATCAGAGTTATTTTCTTCCATCAGTTGCTCATTTTGTCTGTGTATTGAAGTATTAAGCATGATTTTAAGTTCTGTGCAACTTTTATTTGTCAGTTTGTTTTTTTTTTTTTGCAATTTTCAAACAAATTGTGCATTGCTTATATCTTAATAGTTTATTCGGGAGTCAGGAGAGTTTGTGTTTGACAACTTGTAAAATTCTGGACAACTTTATTTCTATATATCATACATTTTGGTCATCTTGTATAAAATTCCAAAGAGCCCAAACCGTTAATGGTTCGGTTTAAGAGTTTTATAGGTTGGGTTTGGTTTACACAAATAAAAATCGTTAACTAACGGGTTGGTTACGATTTGACTTTAAAACCGTGAAAATCGGACCGTGAACACCCCTAATTAATTTAGTGTACATGTCTTATTATTTTTTTTCTTTCTAAAGGCAAAAATGATGAAGCAGAGAAATGAGGATCCAGTGGAATCAATGAGCGACAAGTCGATTACTGAGACTGTACTTGGAAGAAGCTATGTTCGTTTGCACAGGTGGGGACGTGATCCGGTTAATTCTAGTAGCACAATGGGTGCTGTTAAAAAATCAAAGTGTCTAGCTTACGATGAGCTGGTGGATGCTTACGATGAGCTGGTGGAAGAACTTGGAACGGTGAAAGGTAAATGTGCAATTATGGAACAAGCGTTGATTGAGAATAATATCATGCCTCGTCCATCAAGCACACTAGAACAATCTCAATGTGATACATTAGAGGGTGCTGAAAACATTAATGAGTGAAGGCGATTTAGTTGATTCTATCACTCATTAGTAACTTACAAACACTTTTAGTTTTGTTTGTTTTAGTAGAGTAAATTGCCACAATCGTCCCTAAGGTTTAGGTCTGTTTGCGAGTTTCATCCAAAATGACTTTTTTGTGCCAAATAGCCCTTCACCTTTGACATTTTTTGCCCTTTTCATCCAAACCACTAACTTAGTTTACTTTTTCTGTTAAGTTGAAGGATATTTGGATAAAACTGGCAAATATAAAACCTCAGGGACTATTTTGGCAATTTACTTAAATTATTTTTAATTTCTTTTATTTAATTAATTTGTCACACACACACACACACACATATATATATATATATATAACATAATATACATGCAATTCTTATAGAAAAAATAATAGTTTTGTCACATAATTTTTATAAATTTTCATCCAACCACTAACTCAGTATTTTTTTCTATTAAGGTGAAAGATCTTTTAAATTTTATAAATTAAGACAAAAAATAATTTCCAATTTTTTTATATACATCAATTTTATAAAAATAAAATCTACTTCATCCTCTAAATTTTATAAAACTAAAATGTTAGTGACCTTATAGAAAAAATGTCAAATAAACAAATCTTATAATATGTACCAAGTTTGTAATTCATCTTCTACTCTTTTAAATTCGCTCCTAACAAAAGACAGAAGCCACTACCCCCTATCAAACAACGTATCGTTACCAAACCTTAAATTTACCCACCAAATAGTAAGTATAATGCCATGAATCAAAAGTTTTTTTTTACTCAAACCATTCGGAATAAATATTAGTTAGTTACCCTCATAATCTTAATTAGATAAATATTTTATTTCCGCCAACATATTTCTTAGGTGCTCAACACATTAAAAAATATGTAACGTTTTGCAATTTTTTTTTCTATATCTACACTTGATTAAATACTAAAAATTGTAATTGATTGTTATGTGCTGCACACCATTGATATTTATTTTCTATATGGTTTTCTTTTTATAAAACTGATCTATATAAAAAACTGGATATTAATTTCTATCTTAATTTATAAAATTTAAAATATTCTTCACCTTAACAGATAAATAGACCGAGTTAGTGGTTTGGATGAAAATTTATAAAAATTATGTGACAAAACTATTAAAATTTTTATAAAAACTGCATGTACATTCTGTTTTATATATACGTAACAAAATTAATTAAATAACATAAATTAAAAGGAGTTTGAGTAAATTGCCAAAATCGTCCCTGAGGTTTTATATTTGCCTGTTTCATCCAAATATCCTTCAACTTAACATAAAAAGTAAACTAAGTTAGTGGTTTGGATGAAAATGGCAAAAAATGCCAAAGGTGAAGGGCTGTTTGGCATAAAAAAGTCATTTTGGATGAAACTGACAAACATGCCTAAACCTCATGGACGTTTTGGCAATTTACTCGTTTTAGTATTTAAATTTCTATAACTAGTACTTTTATTTGGTTGTTTGTATGATTGATGTTTATTTGTTTAATTAAGAATCTTAATTTGTTCACGTATGTTTCCATGTTGCTTTTGTATTTGTTTGTACATATTGAATATTTTATCTGTATATAGTGTGGTCAATTTCTACACTTTAAAATATATTTACCAACACATAAACGTTTTTTTTTTCAATACAAATTATGATCAATACTTACACATCTTCAACTTTTACCTACACATAAGATTACTTTTACCCACACATATATTCATGCCACGTAAACTACCACGTCAGATGTCTTCTAAACAAATTGTTGTACTTTTAACCACACATATAAATGACTTTTAGCCACACATAGGGTATGTTTGGCATGGAGCTTTTATGAGCTTTTAAAAGCTTCTAGCTTTAAACTTTTTGATAAAAAGCTCCTACTCAATAAAAAGCCTTGTTTGGTTAAAGGGGCTTAAATCTTTTAGATTAGGAGCTTGAAGCTTTTGGTTGAATGCTCATACTAGTAGCGTATAGAAGGAGCTACAAGCTTTTAGGTAAAAAATGACTATTTTAACCTCTAAAGATAATGAACTTTTTATTTATGTCCATTTTATTCATTTTATATATTTTATTAAAAGCTCCAGCTACTCTGCCAAACACCTAAATCTAAAAAGCTACAGCCACCAGATACAGCTACCGGCTTCCAGCCATCAGCCACTAGCTACTTTTGCCAAACATACCCATATATGTCCAGGTATAACTTGCTATATGCCTACACATAACTTCTGTGTGGGTAATGACCTATAGCCACGCATTTATGTGTAGGTAAAGACAACTACCAAAATATTATATGTTTTTCCCACATATACTTTGTCTTGGTAAAGAACCAAATTTCTTGTACTGGACCTTAGTCGTGTAAGTTATTTATAACACCGTGTGGACGAGAAGGGTACGTAAGGACTCTCAACATACCATAAATTTTGCCTTAATGGCAGATTTAGCCCATCAACTTATATTTTTAACCTATTTTGAATATTTATATGATTTTTAACCATTCCTTTCAACACCGTGAATTATATGGAAGGTATCTAGACACGTGTCATGCTAGGATTTGATCTAAAATTTTCGGGGTGTTACAAGTATCAATATTGTTTCAATATTGAGGAAGATCCTAAGACATATAGTCAGGCAATGACATCTAGGGATGTTATCTGATTTGCTCCTAGTTGCAAATGTGTAGGTTGCAAATGGATTTTGAAAAGAAAGATGTGAGATGATGGTATAATAGATAAGGTGAAAGCCAGGTCGGTTCCAAGGTTTTAGACAAAATGAAGGAATAGATTTCTTTGATACCTATGCTTCTGTTGCAAGAATTTCCACCATAAGGCTTCTTTTAGCTCTTGCTTCAATTTATATCTTGATAATTCACCAAATGGATGTCAAGACTGCATTCTTGAATAATGACTTGGATGAATATGTATACATGAAACAACCTGAGGGTTTTGTATTACCCGGGCAAGAATACAACGTGTGTAAACTCGCAAATCATTATATGATTTGAAACAAGCACCAAGCAGTGGTATCGAAAATTTGATGAGGTGATCTTATCTCATGGTTTTCTTCTAAACCAAGCTGATAAGTGTGTCTACAACAGATTTGAATCCTCTGGTAAATGAGTGATAATTTGTCTATATGTAGATGATATGTTGATCTTTGGCATTGACCAAGATCAAGTTGATATGACAAAGAAATTGTTGTGTTCTAATTTTGAAATGAAGGATATGGGGAAGGCGGATGTGATCCATGGAATAAAGATTAAAAGGAGTAACAATGGTATAACCATGACACAGTCTCATTACATTGAGAAAGTGTTAAAGAAAATCAATCATTATAATTGTACTCCTGTTAGCACTCCCCATAGATCCTACCAGCTGGTTAATTCCCAATTCTGGTGATTCAGTTCACAATTAGAGTATTCTAAGGTCATTGGATTCTTGATGTATGCTACGATTAGCACAAGGCTTGACATAGCTTATGCTGTGGGTAAGTTGAGCATATTTACTAGTAATCCTGGTGCTCGACACTGGCAAGCAGTGAACAGACCACTTAAGTACGTAAAAGGAACCATGAACTTTGGTTTATGCTATTAAGGTTTTCCTTCAGTTATAGAAGGGTACTCTGATGCAAGTTGGATAACGAATATGGAAGATCACTCTTCTACAAGTGGTTGGGTATTCGTACTTGGAGGTGGAGCTATTGCCTAGGCATCAACGAAACAAACTTACATCACTAACTCAACTATGGAATCTGAGTTCGTGGCTTCAGCTGCAGCTGGTAAAAAAGCTTAGTGGCACAGAAATTTGATCCATGATATTCCGTTATAGTCGAAACCGATATCACTAATCTCTATCAGGTGTGATAATGCAACTACCTTGGCTAAGGCATATAGTCAAGTGTACATTGGGAAGTCTAGATACTTAGGTGTTAGACATAGTATAATTAGAGAGTTAATCATGAATGGAAAGTGATATATTTTGAGATTGTTAAATCTGAGTTTAATTTAGCTGATCATCTAACTAAAGGGTTAGGAAGAGATCTCGTGAACAAATCAGCTAAAGGGATGGGGTTAAAGTCCATTTAAATATCTTATGTTAAGACCCCCAATTCCCATCTAATACAACGTTAGATGTAGAATTCAATGCGGAAGTCCTGTCGTAACAATACTGGAACACATTAGCAAATCATCCCAAGGTATATGTTCATACTGCAAGATAAAGTAGGATGAAGTTGAATTTCTTAATAGTTCATTGATAACTTGCTAGGCAGGTGCAAAAGTAATGAACTACTTATCAGAATATGAAGTTAAGCCGCTTCAAGAAGCTTTGGACTTGAGCTTTGATATATTCTTTGAAGGATTAGGACACATGCTAGTAAAACATTGTGTTAAGTGGAATTTGGATTTGTAAATGCGTGTGTATGTTACCTACATGTATTTAAATGGATAACATGGGTTCAATCCATTGAGATACCTTGTTATTCTAATATTTGTATCATATAATATACTAAGTGAAAATTCAATCCTCGTGACATTTTCATTATGCATGCGTTTGTGTTTCTTTGAGGATAGTTAAGTTAATCATGGATACCACTAAAACGGGGGAGGAATGTTGGTAATTTTAGTGTTGTCAACAGATTTTAGGGTATTGAATTAACTTGTCGATCGAGATAATAACGTCAGTGATTAATCGAGTTAGTTAACATGGGAGTGTGGACTCGTTTGACCCGAATGTTATTTGGGGTTGGTATTATATAATTGCTTTGGGCTTAATATATTTTATAATAGGCCATTTATAGTGGGCTTATTATATGTTAATCAAATAATAATTAGTGTTTTTCAATGACGCGCGTTGCGCGAAAGGCATTGGTGTTTTCGACCGACATGATCCTGCAACTCTTCTTTTAACTGTTTCACTTCTTGCAAAAACTGAACGTAGATCCTAACTCTTGTTTCACCACTTAATTACTGTAATAATTACAGGATTCATGTTTGGGGCATGGGTTGACAGGTGGACTTCGAGCCTCCCCGCTGGTGGGTGACGTGTTGGGTCGGTTAAGAAAAAAAAAAAAAAGCCTAAAGCGTTAGGTAGATTTCGAACAGGGCGAGCTTGTCCAACGACTTCCGCTCCTTGCCCCGGAACTCGATGTTGGCCACCGCCACCCGATTTTCGTGACTTATATCACCACCCGGGACGCTATCGTAGTAGACTTTAAAACGGTCGAGCTTCGGTCGTAGCTCGCGCCACTTGTGTTGGCACGCGTTTAAATTGTGCCGGTCGTTCCCCACGTTGTGCCGGTAGCTAGCGAAAGCTTCCGGCCAGTAACGGGTCTCACCGGGTTGGCGGCCCTTCATCGCGTTGTGCCGGTATCAAGTGTGGGTAGCGGGTTCGGGTAGGTGGTGTGAAGGGTTGGGGTAGCGATGTGGACAGGCGGTGGGGTTGAGGGGTTTTATAGTGACTTGTTATTTTTAAAATTTAATCCTAGCCGCTATGGCCTAGCCAACCCAGCCAATGAGAGCCGGCCACGGAGGACCGCTAGGCATGCCCAACGCCCGGGCTGAAACTCCCGCCCAAGGGGCCACGCCGAAACCCAAACCTAACCGGGGTGGTGACTTGGGCATTTGTACCCAAGCGGGTTCGGGTAGGTGGAGTGAAGGGTTGGGGTAGCGATGTGGACAGGCGGTGGGGTTGAGGGGTTTTATAGTGACTTGTTATTTTTTAAAATTTAATCCTAGCCGCTATGGCCTAGCCAACCCAGCCAATGAGAGCCGGCCACGGAGGACCGGTAGGCATGCCCAACGCCCGGGCTGAAACTCCCGCCCAAGGGGCCACGCCGAAACCCAAACCTACCCGGGGTGGTGACTTGGGCATTTGTACCCAAACCACGGCCCAACCCTCCCATACATAAATGAATATAAGGTATTGCTCAATATAAAAAAAAATCACATAATAAACAAAGAATTAATAATCACATATAGAATTAAAAAATGAAAACTGAATGACACTGTTCATTCAGTTTTCATTTTATCATATAGTAATTATTAAAAACCCATTACATTTAAAGTCCAGAAATCGTTTGTAAATTGGTTACCACAAAGTAGGCCTAATGAAATGAGATTTCTAATTCTCTCGACCCTGTATTAAAGTAGGCTCAATGAAATCTCATGAGATTTTGAATTCTCTGGATCGTGTATATACAAAATATAGAACATGTATACTTACGGTTACGAGCATTCCATCAATTTCAATTTCATAAAAATCACCCAAATCCAATTCCTACAAGAGTAATCTCTGTCTAATCTGATAAATCATTGTGTGTAACTCGCAAATACGTTTATTTGATAGTTCTCACACGATTTAGAGATTAATCTGGGTTTCTTAAAACTTGCAATTTCAATTCGAGTTTCAGATTTGTTAATTTCTTCGAATTACTTGTTCTAGACCAAATATACAACACCAACTAGCAAGAAACTAGAGGCCCAAGAAAACCGAACAAACAAGAACAACTTCAAATACAGAGACGAATTACAAAAAATTGAAACAATCCCATGGCGCTTCGTCAAGATCGATAGTCTCAGCCCTGCTCTAAAGCCACAGGAATCCGAGAGCCTTGACCTCACCTACTATTCCTACCACATAGCCACCTTACTCTGAAATATCAACTTGTTTCGCACTTGCCAAATAGTCCAGCAGGTTAACAATATGATAGCCTCGATGATTCTCTTCCCATTCTTAGACATCTTCAAAGATCCATGAAGTTGCATTAAGTCTCGAGCACTGAAAGCGAAGAAAGGCTGCAAACGGCACCACGATGCAATAGCCATCTAAATCTCACCCGAAAAAGAACAAGCTAGCTGAGAAAGAATGGTCTAAAGATTGGGCGCACTCAAGGAAAATCAGACATAAAAAAGAGAATCAATATGAATATTCCGATGTTGAAGAGAATCTTTTATCTTTAGAAGGCAAGCGACCAAGAAAAAGCCTCAAGCCAAAGACGCAACCAAGAATTCCAAGAAAAGCCAAACCTTTCTGAATCAGCTTTGAAAAATTGAAACTTTTTTCTCACCGATTTAACAGAAAAGCCTTTATCAGGGTCAATGTTCTAAGACAAGTGTCCGGTTTATCATTTAGAGACACCCCCAAAAGTCAAAACATGCCATCAACTCAGTGTCATCCGTCAAATTGACATGTATAATGTATTTTTATAAGATAAAATTTCATATATTCGTTTTAAATTTGTGAAGTATCAAATTTTCTATATATAATATACAATTCTCAATGATTTAAGAAAATATAACAATTAACAACGTTAGAGAGTATACGAAGTTCTTCCTTTTAATAATTTAGGTTTCCATCTGACGACATCACCAATTCATAAACTCACTCATAATACGGAGAACTAAATTATTTTAAATATAGAAAAACTTCTATCAAATGAAAATTATCTAAAATAATTTTTGTGGTTTTAACATTTGAATATACTAAAATAATATTGTTCCATCTTTGGCTTTATAAAAATTTATAATTTCACCCATTAACAAAATAGAGTATGTACAATGATATTTATGAATTCGCTTCAACTAAGTAGTTGCTAATGTGAGTATTTAGATGGTGTAAAATCAGATAGCATATGTCGTTGTTCTAATAAAAAATATAGAAAACAAATTCACCCATATAAGATATAACCTAACACCTCAAACTTTATGTAAGGAGGGATTCCTATGAAATATAAACATACATAAATATAAAACAAAAATAATATATGATACCTTTTCAAGTTCATGCTTGCATGAGAATATGACATTCCAGAACTATATCGATCTATCTCAGTTCACGGATTTTTAACGAGCTCAATTGTATGTTTGCGAAAGCCGAGGACTTTAGGAAGTTTAATCGTCTCAAAGACACAACTGATCAATGGTTTAGTTGTAAACACACTCACAAACAAAACTATTCACCTGTCAATATATCTGTATAGCACACTGATGTTGGTAGGTTAAGTAATGGCTTAAACGTGCATGGCGTGTAAATCGATATCTTTCTTCTCTCTCTATACACACACACACACACACACACACACACACACACACACACAGATACTAAAGGGGTTTTAGCCTAGTGGAGTAGTGGTAGGTTGAGTAATGGCTTAAACGTGCATGGCGTGTAAAGCGATATCTTTCTTCTCTCTCTCTCTCTATATATATATATATATATATATACACACACACACACAAAGAGAGAGAGAGAAAGACTAAAGGAGTTCTAGCCTACTGGTATTAAGGTGTGTAACGGGATATTCTTCTATATAAAGTTGAGACTTTGAGTCTCTTAGTATACATTAGTGTATATAATTAGAAGTAGAATTATAGTGTTGACCAGTTCTGTTTTAGGCATAATGGAAAACATGAAAACATACCTTTGATTGCATCAGCACAGGCCAGCAGAGAATCCAGATGGAGACGCAGCAACAGTGTTTGACATGATTGTCAGCTTGGTCTGGTTCCTCCTTAGGGTGCAATCTAATGATGGTGATTATGAAAACCGAATAAGGGAGTTCGGCTATGGAGATGGAGGTCGATATTGATGTTATGATTATTAGGTTATGTGTCTAACCTTAGAACCTCTACATAAGTCTCCTTATATATGCACCCAAGAGGAAACCCTAATTAGTTAATAAGGGTAATTAGGCCCATCAACAATTACCAACTAATTATTTAATAGGATTGTTATATATTTTGATCCATATAATGTAAATGATTATAATGGCTACTAGATTAAATATAACATAAAATATATTTAATCTTACATTCTCCCACTTAGCCGAGTAATCATTTACTATGAGTATTAGGTAAGCCTGATCAGGAGTTAACACTCATTTTAGTCTTAAACAAGTACTATAGTAGAGAAATACAGCCGTTGAATCATTATGCGACTCAGGACCCCCATTTATCATACTATAGCCTTAATTTAAAACCTAATCGTTATGATCAAAATACGCATAAGCCCTTTGTTTGATTTGTAACTTTATTTGTCTATATGCCATTATGTCGACTTGACATATTCTTAGAGACATACAAAATCAAACTGATGAGGAAAATTAACTAATACTTAGTCATTCATAATACGATATGCAATTACGCACGACCATTAATTAATACCCGTCTATGAGCTCTCTTAATAAGACTTATGGGTAATAGCCCTTCAGTCATAGGATCCTTAAGCATATCATGAATGTATTCGATACAAAACTTAGTTTCCTCAATTCATTCATAAACGAATAATTAATTGCGTATCGAAATTTAATGCAGCACGTCTCGAACTGTTACTGTTCAAGGAGTCATGGTAGCTGACTTTATCACACTAAGTCTTCAAAACATTAATTATATGGAGTTAATAAACTTATGAGTCCACTGATAAATTTCCAACAACATTTAGTGACTATATTATGTCGTTATAACTTAGGTTGTTAATATCAGTGCATTATGACTCCTCCATGAGATAGGTTTTGTCTGCTGACATAAAAATATACCCGAAATTACATTTTGTCATCTTTGAATATTACAAAGTTAAAGTAATCAACCGGTTTTTAGTTCTCACATTTTCTTTAAATTGTAGCCTCTCGTTTCTTTTAAAGATATTGTAATACTCCATTAGATGCTTCACATTAATCTAGACAAATCTAGTGTGTTGCAATGTGAGTAATATCTAAACGAGTATAGACTTGAACTTACATAAGGCTTCTAATAAATAAAGCGTAAGGAAATAATCTCATTTATCCTATTATCCTCTAAAAGAGAGCAGTATTGTTTGTTACATATGTAAGGACCCATTTAAGGTTAAACTTATGGAATGAAACTAATATCCCATTGGGTCTATCTCAGTATGTTATGATATCTATCACGTAAGAGATATCTTTGAGATCTATTATATCAAAGTTTGTGTTAACAATGCTTTGACTTATGTAACATATACCTGTCAAAAGAATATCATCTATATAGACAGGTTTATCTTAGTTGCTCCCACTCATTTTGAGGTAGGTACATTAATTCACTTAGTTGTTGATGAAAATAATTACGTTAAGATTTCATCACATTATAATGTTTGCATTAACCCATACATGGATTTTATTGGCTTACAAATAAAGTGTTCTTTAACCTTCAGTTTAGTACTTTCAGGTTGTTTTATGAACATGTAAATATGTGAGCCATTTGTTAAGGAAAATTGTTTTTAATGTTCATCTAATGTAGCTTTAAATTATTATAAGATACTAGAACAGTGATGATCCTCAAAGAAATCTTTGATAATTTATCTCTTCCTAAGTACAACCTTTGACAATCAATCATGCTTCTTCGTGTCTTAACGCTTATATTAGGATTTGATTTAGTTATGAACACTCTTAGGTAATTCAATCAAATCCCAAACGTTATACGAACACATAAAATCAGTTTTACTAGAAAACAATTTTATTCCATTTAGAAGATTGATTGACACTAATGGCTTAATTTGAAGAGATATGATCGATAAACTTTTCCAAAGTCCATCTCAACTTCATTAGGGAGGTTATGTAATCATCAAAGTTAGTAGGTTTTTAAACCTAGATGACCTCCTAAGTTGATTATTGGGTTCATTAGAAGTTTCAGTTTTATGGATTAGCTCTTGGTTAGGTTGCTATCATTTTCATGGTTCTAAGTGTGTAAGAGTTGGTGCATTATGGTGTACAAGAGGTGTAATCGGAGTTAAATTCAGAGTGAAATTTAATGACACTCTTCCCCCCGCCTCTTGTATTCCTTGCAAGTCATGATAAGGACTTTGACTGCTTCCACTAACCTTAGAAATCTTTAGGAACTCAACATGCTTAGGGTCAATATTTAACGACCAACAAATTCTAATAGAGAAAACAAATTAATGACGTTAGTCGTTGTGATTTCTCTTGTTGAGGATTATGTTAGTTTAGGTAAGAAGTCTAAGTGTGCCCACAATTAAGCAAAAATGAAACTTTTTGTAAGAGTAGTATTGGATTTTGAAGAGACAAGTTTTGATAGAACAGTGTCGAGATGGAGCAATGTCTTGTACAAGAGGTGTAAATTGAAGTAATATGAAGTTTTCACTCCCCCACCTCTTGCAGCTATTGCAAGTTATTATTAAGACAGTTAATCCTCCCACTGATCTTTAATATCTCTAGAATGCTACAAGAGAAGTTTCAATGAGCTACGTGACGTGGGAACCTATCATATATACGTTAGAATTTATTTGATTTCTTTAGTGTCCAGATGTCATAAGAAAACTCATGGACATATTTAATAGAAATCTTATTAAGTATATGAATTGATTTCTTCTAAGACCGTGGGCCATATGCGACAAAATTTAGATACAAGTTGATAACCTTTTAAATGATAAATGAATTATGTCTGAATATTCCATTTGGAATAAGTTCCACGAATGTCAATGAATGACTTATGATGGACCCATGCTTATTCCTTAAGCCAAGTAATATTTAGGGCTGTAACGTCATGATTTAAAATCACTTAGAATGAGATTAGATGAAAAAAATCATCCTTATAACCATGTCATGATTTCTCATGAATTTTGGTTATAATGGATAAAATTTGTAAGTCTCATTTTCCTTTTGTCAAATCCTCATTTACATGATGACAAAAGTTGTGAAAGTGTAAGGTATCATCTAGTTTTATCTTAGTAATGTTTCAATCCAGATATTTAGAACAAATAAAATGAGAGTTTAAGGTAAGTGTGACTTTATGTTGACTATGCAAACCTCACAACCTTCATAACATTGCTTAATTATGATACTATATTCTGATTAATCTTCAGAATATATAAGGTATCAAAAAGCGTTATTAGAAGACTGCTTATTATGGTTCTTATAGTCTTAACATTTAATTTTGTCACTAACTCTCATGTTAGTTATTTGTTGACTTCTTGTAAGGAAACGTTTAAAACTCGAGTCAACTAATCATGTGTTAATAGGAATATTATAATTAGTAGACTTAAATATCTTTAATAAGTGACTATCTAATTAATTTATCCAACTGTTCTTTAGAATAATGGATAGTCTCGTTGCTTATGTCTAGTCTAATGACATAATTATGCAGTGAGATTTTCCCCTGAAGAACCTTAAAGTTGGAATTAGCACTTGTAATTTGTCTATGGACCTTAGAACAATCCTCTTTTAAAGTTTAAGTGGTTGTAAGGTGGGTAACAACTTATTTTCCAGCTTCAAACATTTATTTCTTTGTACATATGTTGCTTATCAACACACTCATTATACTTTGGTACTTTTGATTCTTATAGTTGATTTATAAGGCATCAAATTGTACAAGTGAAAATCTTAGTATGTAATGTACTGGAAAAATGTACTTATTTCCATGCGTAAGCCCTTTACTTTATGGGTCATGGTATTGTACAATATTATGTATTCACATATACCAGTTAGCTTTATAGTTTAGAATTTTAAATGAAGGCATGCATCTTTAGGAGTTCCTGTGATTATTCCACAAATAATAGGTTTGTCTTAAGAAAGACTTAATTTGGAATGACCTTTTAGTAATAGCATTTATGTTAGAGAGCTCTTGATTATCATGAGAGACATCATGTTCGATTTATCCTAATCATCATGCTCTACTTTTCTTCTGTAGTGCTTTATCAGAAGAGAGCAATAGGATTATTGTGTCTTAAGTGATAATCAAGGATTTCATTTAAGAGCTAATCTTATGGAAACTTTAAATAAAGCAAAACATTTTAGGTTTAAAAATTAGAGTGGATGAGATATAGATTTATAGAAGAAAATTATAGTGAGTAAAAATTATGGGTACTAAGAATAAGGCAGACGAAATGATCATAAAAATTAATTAAGGATCATTAATATAAGGATCATTATGTGAAGAGGTTGTGATATGTCTATTACTAACATCAAAATAATAGACTTATTTAGAGTTCTACTTAAACGAAGACAAATCAGCTTTGGCCAGAATTGAAACAATCACTTTAGTTATGCACTCGTTAAGTATGCCATCTATGAAGGAATTAAATCAGCTTTGGCCAGATATTAAGACATTCATGTTTATGATGCACACTTAACATAGCTTTCGTAATACTTGAACGATAAGTAGATGCATCAAATCAGCTTTGGCCAGAAGTGATACATCAGACGCTCATTCAAGTTAAGCCATTTTGGTTTTGTGAAACATTATTTGATCCTTATTAATTAACTAAGTATTTACAAAACCAATCATTTAATAGCAAACCACCTATTAGCGCGGATCAAACTCCGCGGTGAGTTCGCTGGGGGTTGCAGGGGGACAGCGTGCCCCCGCACGGGGTTCGGGCACGGGGTTCGGGGCGGAGCCCCGAGCTAAGTCTTAGTTCACATTAAACAGCCTAAAATAATGAGGTTTCGAGTGAGATCTCGACTCAGTTATGAGGTCTCGAGTGAGATCTCGAGTCAAGTCTCGACTCAACTTGTAAAATTATGAGGTCTCGACTCATCATGGTCTCGAGTCCCAACCTCAGTCTCGAGTCGTAATCATGGTCTCGACTACTGTGTTTTATGAGATCTCGAGTGCTTGATGAGATCTCGAGTCGCAACCATGGTCTCTAGTGATTAAGATTGAATCCCTTGGTCAAAACCTCAGTGGTCTCGAGTCGAGACCCTGTGGTCTCGAGTCGAAATCGTTGTCTCGAGTTTTGAAGATTTGAGAACACTTATGATTTCGAGTAGAGTCCTTATGGTCTCGAGTAGAGACCTTATGGTCTCGAGTAGAGACCTTATGGTCTCGAGTCGTTAAACAAATGATCTCGAAACTCTTGTTAACAGCTGTTAGTGTGATAAGTTTGAAATTCGAATTTTAAGGGATTTGGTATATTTCATTTCCTGTTTTAAAAGATATTTTATATTTATCCAATGATTTCGAAAATTATATCTAATAACATTGACAGATTTTTCGAAATCTTAAGGGATAAAAATTAATCAAATACAAGAAAAAACACATTCTAATCCTTAATTCATTCCAAAATACGGGAATTTATTCGAATTTCACTAAGAACATGAAGAATCCTAATAAATAAAATAATAATTCTGAAACCCGAAACCTGAATTTTTAAGAATTTTATACAGATTTCAGACAATTAAGATTTACCATTATGATTCCGAGTCATTAAAAAAAACATTCTTTTCCCCGAAACAGTGGACTCGGGTTATGTGACTCGAAACCGGCTATGAATTTAATTAGACTTTCAAAATTCCGTTTTCCAGATTTCAATCCCAGAATTAATGGATACGAAAACAGAACTGATTAATCAACATATGCTCTGATACCACATGTTGATCAGTTCTGTTTTAGGCATAATGGAAAACATGAAAACATACCTTTGATTGCATCAGCACAGGCCAGCAGAGAATCCAGATGGAGACGCAGCAACAGTGTTTGACATGATTGTCAGCTTGGCCTGGTTCCTCCTTAGGGTGCAATCTAATGATGGTGATTATGAAAACCGAATAAGGGAGTTCGGCTATGGAGATGGAGGTCGATATTGATGTTATGATTATTAGGTTATGTGTCTAACCTTAGAACCTCTACATAAGTCTCCTTATATATGCACCCAAGAGGAAACCCTAATTAGTTAATAAGGGTAATTAGGCCCATCAACAATTACCAACTAATTATTTAATAGGATTGTTATATATTTTGATCCATATAATGTAAATGATTATAATGGCTACTAGATTAAATATAACATAAAATATATTTAATCTTACATATAGTCTACGTAAAAATTGTCATGTACTGAAAACAAATTAAAATAGCAAAAATATTACGTTTACGTTTCATCAAATTTTCTAACAAAACATATATACAAAGCATTCAAGAAATCTGATCCTAAAACTTAATGTCAACTGAACACCTTTAATAATGATTAACGAGAACAAGTCCAACACAATCTAAAACCCTAAAGACAGTTAACCTCAATTCCATTCTCCGTACTTCTTTTACTTCAAAAACAAAAATGGATTCAATTGGAGCTTTCGCATAGGATCTTCATCACTAGCGTGCACTCTTTCTAACCCACTCGCACAACTTCTTAAGCTTCTTGTCCCCTTCAACAGCTCTCGTTGCCTTGCAATTATGAACACGAGTGGTACAGAATTAAGAATGTTACAACATGTGTCTTCATGGCGGACGGTTGGAGGCACGTGATAACAGCCATGAAAGAAAGGATGCTGAAGAGCTTGCATGGCTGTGGTCCTTTCACACGGACACCATGAAAGAAGTGATGCAATAAGATTAACCACATCAGAGCTTGCATTCGGCAATAGTTCTGGCAATAGTTCTGAAATCCTCACACCAGGAAAATCAGGAAACCGATAGCATATGTTTTCAACAAGATGAAGTCCTGAGAACCACGTACTTTCAGATGGGGTGCCTACACTCTGCTGATTTTATACATTACATCTGCCTCAACCGAAGAATTGTAAAATGGTGAACGTAGAAACACCTCTGGGGCACGATACCATAATGATACAAAACCAAATCGTATCAACCAATAGTATAAACTAAAAAGAAAACGTCAAATCATATTCACCAAATCCAACCTTTTTAGTCGCTCAATCAACCTACGAAACAACAAAAAATATGGGAGTGAATCTAGACTTTTCTGCTCATTATGCATATAATATAATTTACATTTGTTTTTATGTAAATTCGGGTTAACCCGGTTAACATTATTTTAACTCAATTACTGACCTGAATACTACTTTCGGGTTTCGGTTCCATCTTGTTTGGGTTCGGGTTAACTAAGTAACTCCATAATCAAGTTCAAATTAGTTTTATTAAACTTGGTTTTCGAGTTTCAGTTAAAAAATACACCACCTCAAGATAAAATTGTTAACCCATACATCCCATGCAATTCCTACATTTAAATTTGCACGTACCTTTTGTTATCTTTCTGAAAATAAAATGCGGCGGGTTTTTTTTGTGTAATCTCTATACTTCTGAAAGGTCCAAGGGGTTGGGTTGGGCCAGCCTTAAAACACAATTATTGTCTTTCTGTTTTATTTTAATAACAAATTCACATGTATAATGTATTTACTAAGAGAAAATTTCATATAATTCTCTATGATTTAAGAAAATAATACAATTAAGGTTAGAGAGTATATGAAATTCTTATTTGTACTAATCTAGGTTCCCATTTGACAAATCACCGATTTATAAACTCATAATAGGGAGAAATACATTATTTTAAATTCAGAAAAACTTCTATCAAATGAAAATTATTTAAAATGATTTTTGTGGTTTTAACATTTGAATATACTAAAGATAATATTGTTCCATGACTTTATCAAAATTTATAATTTCACCGGTTAACAAAATAGAGCACGTATAGTGATATTATTAATATCAATTCGCCTCAACTAAGTAGTTCCTAAATGTGAGTATTTAGGTGGTGTAAAATTAGATAGCATATGTGTCGTGGTTCTAATAAAATATATAATATAATAAAAATCAACCTATTTATGATCAAACCATATAAGATAAAACCTAACACCTCAAACATCATGTAAGGAGGGGCTCTCATAGAATATAAACATACATAAATATAATACAAAAATAAAAATATGATACATTTTCAAGTTCATGCTTGCATGAGAATATGACATTCCTCGTCTATATCGATCTATCTCGGTTTTTTAACGAGCTCAATTGTATGTTGCGACGACCGACGGTTTTAGGACGGTTTAATTGTATCAAAGACACAAATGATCAATGGTGTAGCAATGAACACATTCACAAACAAAAACTATTCACCTATCAATATATCAATATAGCACACTAAACTTTATGATGGTAGGTCGAGTAATGTTAAACGTGCAAGGCGTGTAATGCGGTAGCCTTCTACTCTCTCTCTCTATATACACACACACACACTAAAGGAGTTCTAGTCTAGTGGTATCAAGACGTGTAACACAATATCCGTCTCTATAAGCTTGAGAGAATCAGTAAACAATGGCGTATAATTACAAGTAGAATTATAGTCACAAAACTAATTAAAATAGCCAAAGTATTACATTTACGTGGCTATCAAATTTTCTAACAAAACACATACTGAGCATACAAGAAATTTTAATCCTAAAGCTTAATGACAACTGAACATCTTTAATATTGATTAACCATAGCAAATCCAATGCAAACTAAAACCCTAAAGAAAGTTAACCTCAATTTCACATAAGTTCATGGTATTTTGATTCTTTTCTAGCTTCATACTTCTTTTACTTCAAAAACACAAATGGATTTAACCGGAGCTTGCAAATCGGATCTTCACTTGGATCCACTCTTTCTGACCCACTCGCACAACTTCTTAAGCTTCTTGTCCCCTTCAACAGCTCTCGTTGCCTTGCGATTCTGAACACGAGTGGTACGGAATTAAGAATGTTACAACATGTGTCTTCAAGGCGGACGGTTGGAGGCACGCGGTAACAGCCGTGAAAGAAAGGATGCTGAAGAGCTTGCATGGCTGTGGGCCTTTCACAAGGACACCATGAAAGAAGTGATGCAATAAGATTAACTGCATCAGAGCTTGCATTCGGCAATAGTTCAGAAAACCGCACACCAGGAAAATCAGGAAACCGATAGCATATGTTTTCAGCAAGATCAAGTCCCGAGAACCACGTACTTTCAGTTGGGGTGCCTAACACTCGACAGATTTTATGCATTACATCTGCTTCAGAAGAACCTTGAAACAATGGTTGGTTGGTAAATAACTCAGCCATGATTGCACCAGCAGCCCACATATCAACCGAAGAATTGTAAAATGACGAACGTAGAAACACCTCCGGAGCACGATACCATAATGTTGTAACATTTTGAGTGTATGGCGGTTTACCATTCGTCTCGCGGGCCATACCAAGATCGCCGATCTTTACCGTATTCTTGGATACAAGAAGGTTCCCAGGTTTGAGGTCACGGTGAAAGTAGCCTTTGCGGTGCATGTGTGCAAGACCTTGAAAGATTTGGAAGCACAAGTTTCTTATTTCGGTTTCAGAGAACGGCTTCATTCTTGCAACCATAAGCTTGTAGACAGTGGCGAAGCTTGGATTTTTCGGCCGGGGGGTGAAAACATATATACCCAAAAATTTCTATAGAACCGGGGGGTGAAAACGTATATACCCACAAATTTCTATACGAAAACTACATATATAACACTACTGAGCGAAAAATCCCGGGGGGCGGACGTCCCCCCCCCCCCCCCCCCCCCCCCGCCCCTTACATGCTGCGCCACTGCTTGTAGAGATCGCATTCCATGCATTCGAATATCAAGAATAGTGTGTTGTTTTCTCGTATGACCTCCTTAAGTTTTACGATATTAGGATGATTGGCCCTCTTGATGAGTGATTTGACTTCTATCAAGTTCATGCACTGTTCCGCTGTGTGATATTCTTCGAGGAGTTTCTTGATCGCAACAACCTCTCTGGTCTGCTTATTCATGGCTTTCCACACAACCCCATACGACCCACGTCCAATTTCCATGATTCTTTCATATATCTCCATAGCGTATAGACTGTAGTGTAGTGAGTTTCGAATGAAGTAGTATGTTGAATATGAGATTAGGGTATGTTACTTATTTATACGGTTTTATATATCATGCATAGAATGTCGGTGCATGTTTATTATCGTAACAGAAAAATCTTATTGTTTAGAGTTAATTACACAAATGGGTGCTGTGGTTTATAGTTAATTTCGCCTTTGCGTACTAACTTTTTTTTTTTAACATGTTTAGTTCTCATGGTTTCAGTTTTGTAACACCTTTGGGTACTAACACCAAAATTAGTTAATTAATGACCAAAATGCCCTTGCATTTTTTTAAGTTTATCAATGTAACACATTTGGGTACTAACACCTAATTTTATTTAAGTTTAAATCAATTTTATAAAATCAATTTATTTTTTTTATTTTCATCTTTTTATTAACATAAAGTCTATTTATTTTTTTATTTTCATATTTTTATTAAATTTCTTATTTAACATAAAATCTATTAGTTACACCAGTAAAATCTACTAGCTATATAGTTTTATGTAAATTAAATATCTTACTCGTTTTAAATAATCTAAACCTTACTCGTTTTCAATTTTGGATAGATAATAATAAATATAGAAACTGTATAAGTTCTAAAATAGTAAAATGTAAATGAACAAAAAAGCAAGTTAAAAAAAGGTTTAATTATATGAAAGATATTAATTATTATCAATTATATCTACCCAAAATTTATTATTATCAAAAATATTTATTATCAATTATTTTGGATAGTAATAAATAATAAATATCTTTGATAATAATAAATTTTGGATAGATATGATTGATAATAATAAATATCTTTCATGAAAAAAAAATTAAGCCTTTATGTAATTAAGCCTTTACAATTAAGCCTTTACAAAATTAAGCCTTTATGTAACAACACGTTACAAAAAAACGAGTTAAAAAAAGGTTTACTTATTTTCATGAAAGATATTTATTATTATCAATTATATCTATCCAAAATTTATTATTATCAAAGATATTTATTATCAATTATTTTGGATAGTAATAAATAATAAATATCTTTGATAATAATAAATTTTGGATAGATATAATTGATAATAATAAATATCTTTCATATAATTAAACCTTTTTTTAACTCGCTTTTTTGTTCATTTACATTTTACTATTTTAGAACTTATACAGTTTCTATATTTATTATTATCTATCCAAAATTGAAAACGAGTAAGGTTTCGATTATTTAAAACGAGTAAGATATTTAATTTACATAAAACTATATAGCTAGTAGATTTTACTGGTGTAACTAGTAGATTTTATGTTAAATAAGAAACTTAATAAAAATATGAAAATAAAAAAATAAATAGACTTTATGTTAATAAAGAAATATAATAAAAAGATGAAAATAAAAAAAATAAATAGATTTTATAAAATTGATTTAAACTTAAATAAAATTAGGTGTTAGTACCCAAATGTGTTACATTGATAAACTTAAAAAAATGCAAGGGCATTTTGGTCATTAATTAACTAATTTTGGTGTTAGTACCCAAAGGTGTTACAAAACTGAAACCATGAGACCTAAACATGTTAAAAAAAAAGTTAGTACCCAAAGGCGAAATTAACTATAAACCACAGGACCCATTTGTGTAATTAACTCTATTGTTTAATATAAGTTCTTTCAATTTAATACGGGATAAGAATATCTACATAATTCAAATTTGCAAATCTGAGTTTTAAAAATATCATTGTTTCTTTATATACGAGAGAATCAGAGAAGTATATCTATCACATTTCAGATTTACAAGTATGAATTTAAAATTGTTATTGTTTCTTTTATTTTCTTAGATCATAGTAGAAGTTTTATGTTTCAAAACATGAAACAAGATATACAGGCGATAATTACGTAGAAAAGTCGCTTGATTTTTGTTTGCATTAGCTTAAGAAAATATAAATGATTTAATTTATACATGCATGAAGTAAGTTTTATGTAAATTCCAATGAAATAAAAAAAGTTTAAAACTTATAAATTCCAAAATACCTACATTATTTAACATACATAAACTTATAGATATTTAAATTGGTTGGAAGAGGTTTTTGGGTGAAAAGGTGTTATGAAAAAGAGTATAATGAAATAAATTTAAAGAAAATTGACTGACTAGCATGTATGATTTGGCAAGTCTAATGTGATTTAAACAGATTTGTCCGTCGTAAAAGTAAAAGACGTATGTATTGTAGTGATTCAGTCTTCATTGTAACTTTGTAGGCGGATCGAGGAGATAGAGGACAGAAGAGAAAAAACCATGACTTCTTAGTCTTCATTGTAGAAGTTAAAATTGTTATTGTTTCTTTTATTTTCTAACACTACAAGAAAATGGGGCAATAAAGGCGACGGCTGTCGCCACTAATAATCCAGATCACCGCCGCTATTGGTAATAGCTGCGACATATCTTCGCTATTGTAACACCGCTATTGATGGGACGTTATTGACCACATGTCGCTGCTATTGGTCCATGTCGCCGCTATTGGTGGTTGACCTTTATCAGCGATACTTCGTTGCTAATAAGACGTCGCTATTACCTGATGAGTATTAGCCTCAAAATTCACTGGAGACGGCTTTATCAATTTTCATACCAACAAAACACGAATAATTTGTTACTTAACTTGCTTGAACTCGATAATGAACTAGAACACTACATATTTTCTCACTAAAATCAGATTTACATAACATGATTTCTAAGATAAACACTACATGATTTACAAGAGATAAAAACTAGCTAGTGGCCGGAGCTTGACGACAGAGCTTGACGGTGGTTGTGGTGGTGTAGCTTGACAGTGGTGGTGGTCCGGCTTGACGGAGACAAAGGTGGTGTTCTGACTAGACGTTGACAGTAGTGGTGGTCCGGCTTGACGGTAATTGTAATAGAAAAATCTGATTGTATTTCTTTCAATTTATTACGGGATAAAAATATCTACATAATTCAAATTTGCAAATCTAAGTTTTAAAAATATCATTGGTATTGTTTCTTTTATCTTCTAAGATCATAGTAGAAGTTTTATGTTTCAAAACATGAAACAAGATATACGGCGTTAATTACGTAGAAAGAATCCCTTGATTTTTGTTTGCATTCTCTTAAGAAAATATAAATGATTTAATTTATACATGAAGTAAGTTTTACATAAATTCCAAAGAAATAAAAAACGTTTAAAGCTTATAAATTCCAAAATACGTACATTATTTAACATACATAAAGTTATGGATATTTAAATTGGTTGGAAGAGATTTTTGGGTCAAAAGGTGTTATGAAAAAGAGTATAATGAAATAAATTTAAAGAAAATTGACTGACTAGCATGTATGATTTGTTAGTCTAACGTGATTCAAACAGATTTATCCGTCGTAAAAGTAAAAGACGTATGCATTGTAGTGATTCAGTCTTCATTGTAACTTTGTAGGCGGATTGAGGAGAGAGAGGATAGAAGAGAAAAAACCATGACCTCTTAGTCTTCATTGTAGAAGTTAAAATTGTTATTGTTTCTTTTATTTTCTAACACTACAAGAAAACAGAGCAATAGAGGCGACGGTTGTCGCTACTAATAATCCAGAGGTGGTGTTCCGACTTAGCAATGTAACGCCTGGCTTTTTTGTAACTTTCTTTATTTAGCAAGTTCATTTGTACTTTCCATTTATGAAAACTTTTATTCCTTTGTATTCGTACTTCATTTCAAACATTATAATCCGAGATCTGAATCATAATGAAAATTTCATATTTTATAAATACATGTGTTATTCATTATTCATATATACTTGTTGATTATTCATGAAAGATAGATACTTGATATCACTTACATGCAAATTCATACGTATTCATACTTATTTAACATGCAAAATACATTTATACATTCCTTTATTTATGCACAACACTTATACATTGCACTTATGCGTTTAAAGCGTTTAAAACCGACCAAATCAGCCAAAATGGAACATTGGGCTTTTGGGCTTGGCACATTCGTATGAATGGGCCGGCCCAGTTCGTTCAAAAGGGCACATCCGCCCTAACCTGCCATTCAGCCTATAAATACAAGGCCATCTCCTTCACTCCAAAACTTCAACACCCGAATTTCTCTCTCGAGTTATCATTGAGCAGATCATTTGGAGTTCATATTAATCACTCCTAAGTGAGTTCTTAGCTCGGAAACTTTTGATTTCATCTTGTTCTTCTACTTCTCTTTGTTTTCCTCAAACTTTTACAAGGATCCTTCACAAATACCCGTCTGGTTTATCAGCCTTGCCATGGTAGCTGATACAAACCCTCAACTTGGTTGAGGACCATGATAGAAGTGAAAATAATCTTTCCAAAACGTTTTTACAAACTTTCTGAATTCAAACTTAACTGGAACTGAGGTTCGTCGAGCTCACAAGCTAAGTAAATAGTTGTGGATTCAAGATTTAACCAATTCCAGTTGAGTAGGTGACCAGTTCAAACAAAACCGAACTGATGTACCTAAGAAATGGCCACATCCGTCCGAATGGCAGGCTCATTCTTCTGAAAGGGACATCCCTTTCGTACGGATGTGACACCTCTGTTCGTATGAATGCAGCTGCTCATCCAGTTTTGATGATTTTCAAGTGTTGGATGATTGACCAGATTGCTATTTTCCATATAGTTAATTCTGGAACATCAGAGTGTGTTCTGTGGGAAGCTTGGTTTCCAATCCAGACCCACCACCTCCGAAACATAGGATTACCTTTCCATGTCGTGTTGGCACACCTGGGTTGTACATTGTTCGGTTGTTTAGTTTATTTACATTTCTGTTAATTCCTTTTTGTAATCATGACCAACCGGTCATTTAACTAAGTTAACTGATTTGTGCTTTGGTGATCAATAATAAGGTTGAAACCTCCAAGCATGACTTCTATGAATCTCCTGATTATATCGGACTGTTATATACTATTATTATAACTAATAAAACTTAACAGAAAACACGAACGTAACTGCTTAATAGTTAAGATGTTCAAAATGAGAATCTGATCACAACAGTCCCGTTCGTACGAATGGCACATCCGTTCTAGATAAACTCGTATGAACTCTTCGTATTTTTGTTCCTGTTATTCGGATCTCTGTGTTCCTTGCCGACTGATTTCTGTGTTGAGACAAGGGCACAAATAGAATATACTTTCTGTCTGTTTATAATTTCATAATATACTGAGTACCTTAATTTCTGTAACTTAATCCTCCAATTCCAACTCACGCCTTCGTTTACCCTGTAGGGTGACCTTGGTATTCCTGTACCAAATCCATCGTAACGTTGGCGTTCCTGTACTACGCCTACCTACTCCTGCCAAAACTACGCTCACGGAATTTCTACTGAAGATATAGGAAAACCGTGAGTATACTCGAACACCCACTTTTCCGTTTTACACTTTGGGTGCAATATGTTTATCTATTAACCTACACAGTTACACTTAAACTTTTATACAAATGCACAAACAAGCCAATCATACATGCATGCATACGTTATACTTAATACTTTAATCTAGGTTTGTACGTTTTGTGTTGAACTTGTCATTAACTTCGTACGAGCCTACCCTTGACATGTATAGCGCTATAGGAGTAATGCATCGCTTGTGAACGTTGGGTCATGTTAAGTCTTTTACTTGCGTTAAACTTTGGGTTGACTTGTTGTTCACATACCTGTTTATTGTTAATCTTGAATAACTAGTTTGCCATGTAGATTTGTTTAAACTTTATTACTTATGCTATGTATCAAAACTTGTATACTCGCCAATACGTTGTATTGAACTATGTATTTTTAACATATTGCAGGTTGATGATGATGTCAAAATGGGCATAGCATTGATGCTTTAGATACACACCAAGAATTAATTGGGTTATGTTGTTGTATCGAATTTTGTATCACGTTGTACTTTGTTTCGTTGTTGTATTTTAACTTATGTTGTATCTGAAATTTCAAGTATTGTAACTTGACATGTTTTATGCAATGAAATCAGTTTATTTAAATTACTATCACTTTTAGTGTTATGTTGCAACGAGCAATCTCGTTTTCGTCTCACTCTGATGTTTCCGCCATCGGTTGGGGTGTGACAGATTGGTATCAGAGCCATACCTATAGGGAATTAGGTAGAACTGCAATGATTCAACCTAGTCTATAGTCTATGTGCCAAAACATACCATTCCGAGTGAATTGGACCAACTCGTACAAAGTGCACTCCACTTCGTGTGAAGTTAACAGTCTGCCTCATACGAATTGGACCTTCCACTTCGTGCTAAGTGACTGTCAGTTTCGTGTGAACTGGACAGTTTGTGATGCTTGAAACGCTTAAATTCTTCCTACTTGCTTCTATCTTATCCTTTTTGTCTTAATACTTACAATATGTCTTTCCTAAGACATTTACACAATACACGTTGAAGATTTGAAGACACTCATATCATACAAACGAGACGATTTTACTAAAATAGGCGTGAAACCCATAATTTGGTGAATGACTCTCAATCCGCTTATTCTATTTTGCACGAAATTACGCCATCAAGTAGGGAGTGAAATCCACATCTTGATGGTAAATTTCCAACTCAAACTCAAGTGGACCCTCGTCAAAGTGTCGGAAATAACTTCTCGACCCGACGAGTACCAACCACACTTAGGGTACGATGTTTCAAGTTAGGAGTGAAACCCGCATCTTGTCAACTAGTTCCATTCCTCGATTTTCAATCCCTCCAAAGTTTTGATTTTTCATTCGATTGGGGACGTGTAGTAACTGGAAGGGTAAAATACCGTGAATCGCTTCTCGACGAGAGTATTTTATCTATAGCCAAAGCACGTTTCCCTAATTTGAAAGGACTTTCGATTCACTTTGGAATAGTCGAAGTTTCTAAGCCTGAAACAATCCAATGTTTTATTGAGCCTCTCTTTTATGATATTTCCATTTCTATGTGTTTTAATACTTGTTACCTCATTCGTTTCAAAACCGATGCACGATTTGCACGTCTCTCGCAATAAAAAAACGTTAATAATTCTCATGAACAAACTAAATTTATACTCTTTTATGCAATCATATGTGTTTATACTTTGTGAATACTTGTTAAATTCATGTAACTTATGTGAATCATACGTGTTACATGATACTATTGTGCTCATACTTGTAAACGTTATTTTAAATTGTGATCAAGTCTCATCCTTCGATTTTCTTTCGAACCTCTAGATGTCTTCCCAACCTCTTCCAAGAAGTCCAAGAAGTCGCGATCGGGTTCGAAGAAAGGATCCAACGGCAGCGACTCAATATCCAAGCAGGAACTCATGGGTTTAATCGCCGAACAGATGTCCGAGCAGATGGCACAAGTTATACCCGATATTGTGAGCAAAATCCAACCCATTACTGAAACCCCTCATGCCCCCGTCGATTCAAAGGTGGAAACACCTAAGACAACGTTTCTTTTCAAGCAGTTTATGGCCTGCAAACCCCTAGAATTCACTGGAAAGGAGGGCGCTACCGCTTTACTTCAATGGTTCGACGCTATCAAACTAACTTTCCTCCAGAGCGGTTGCCCAGATAACCTACGCACCCTTAATGCAACTGGAATATTCCGATTGATAGCCCTCGATTGGTGGACTTCTGAGCGCAACACACGAGGAAACGACGCAGCCCATGCCTTACCTTGGGCTGACTTGAAGAAACTAATGAGGGATGAGTTTTGTCCTCCCCACGAACTTCGAAAACTAGAGGATGAATTCTGGAACCTGAAGCAAGTCGGGGATGATAACGCTGGTCTCACCGCCCGATTCAAGCAGCCAAGTATACTGTGCCTTGGCCAAGTCGACACTGTTGACATAGCCATTACCAAGCATATCCACTGCCTACCCACTTCGATCATGAACCTCGTAGAGTCAGCTTCACCTAAAACTCTCAAGGACACCTTTCGTTCGGCAGCCCAACTCAACAACAACTATGTTATTCGTGGAACTTCTAATAAGGTTCCATCGAAAAATGCGCACCAAGCCACAACTGAAACTACCACCGTTGAACCCTCCCCCTCGCAATCATCCAAGAAAAACAAGGCCAAGAAGCGGAAGGCTTCAAGCCAAAACTATGCGGTCGTCACTCCACAAAACCCCAAACCACTACAAGCAGTCCCTGCTACACCTAACACCAAACCTTAATGCAAAGCTTACATTGGGACTCAACCCAAGTGTAACACCTGTGTTTATCACCATCCAACTAATGCACCATGCCACTTACGCACAAATTGTAACACCTGTGTTTAGCACCATGCCATAAACCACCCACCAACCAAAACCAGGCCGTTGTACCCTAGAACCCTGCACATAGCCAAGCACAATCGCAAGTCGTTCCTGTTCGTGCCTTCTTCAAATGTGACGATCTCAACCATCTCGCTAATGCTTGTCCACAACGAGCCAACAACAATAACCCTCAGCAGCAGCAGCAGCCAGCTCGAGGTAGAGCATTCGTCATCGCCGCCGCTCAGGCGTAAAACGCCAACGACATCATAAACGGTACGTTTCTCGTCAACAATGTCTATGCATCTTGTTTATTTATTACTGGCGCGGATAAGAGTTTTGTATCCGTTGAATTCGAATCTATGTTTAAGTATAGACGATCTAAGTTGCCCAAGTCATTCGCTGTTGAAGTCGCAAATGGTAAATCCAACATTGTTGATTCCGTCCTTTCTAAGTATTCTTTGAATCTCAATGATTATACATTTTCGATTGACCTCAAACCTACACAGATGGGTAGTTTTGACATCATAGTTGTTATGGATTGGCTTAGGCGAGTTCATGCTGAAGTCGTTTGTTCCAATAAGGTCATTCGTCTTCCTCTTCCCAATGGTGATTCTTTACACGTCTATGGCGAGAAACCTTCTAAAGGTCTCAAGCTTATGCCGTGTACTCAAGTGAACAAACACTTGCGCAAGAGTTCTTTCGCGTTTCTTGCCCACGTTGTGGAAAAGTAGGATAAATTCTCAAGAATAAGTGACGTTCCCGTCATTTGTGATTTTCCCTATGTCTTTCCTGACGATCTCCTTAGTCCTCCGCCTGCTCGTTCTGTTGATTTTCGTATTGATTTAGTGCCTGGCGTTACGCCTGTGGCTAAGTCTCCCTATCGTCTAGCACCCTCAGAAATGCAAGAACTATCGAGCAAACTTCAAGAGCTTCTTGATAAAGGTTTTATACGCCCTAGTACTTCTCCTTGGGGCGCTCCCGTTCTGTTCGTCAAAAAGAAAGATGGATCATTTCGGATGTGTATTAACTATCGTGAGCTCAACAAGCTTACAGTTAAAAACCAATATCCTCTTCCTCGCATCGACGACTTCTTTGATCAATTACAAGGCGCAACTTGTTTTTCCAAGATTGATCTCTGTTCTGGGTATCGTCAACTTCGAGTCCTCAAATAAGATATACCCAAAACCGCGTTTCATACACGATATGGTCACTACGAGTTTGTGGCTATGCCCTTTGGTTTGACCAACGCACCTGCGGTTTTCACGGACTTGATGAACCATGTGTGCAAGGCTTACTTAGATCTTTTCGTGATCGTCTTCATCGATGATATTCTCATCTATTTCAAGACTCAAAAAGAGCACGAGCGACACTTGCGTCTTATCCTTCAGCTTTTACGCGCTGAACGTTTTTACGCTAAATTCTCCAAGTGTGAACTTTGGCTAAAAGAAGTTGAATTCCTTGGTCATACCGTCAATGAACTGGGTATTCACGTTGACCCTACAAAGATCAAAGATGTGAAGAATTGGATTGCTCCTAAGTCTCCGTCTGAAATCCGTTCGTTCCTTGGTTTAGCTGGTTACTATCGTCGTTTCATTTCGACCTTCTCGAAAATCGCCATTCCTCTTACTTCCTTGACTAAAAAAGATAAACCTTTTGTTCGGGGTCCTGAACAAGAAGAATCTTTCCAAACACTCAAGGACATGCTTTGTAATGCTCTATCCATGCTCTTCTAGATAGTAACGATGACTTCGTCATATATTGCGATGCTTCAAACCTTGGTCTTGGTTGTGTCCTTATGCAACGAGACAAGGTTATCGCTTACGCGTCGAGGTAACTCAAAATACATGAGAAAAACTACACTACGCATGACCTTGAACTTGGTGCAGTTGTTTTTGCCTTGAAGATATGGCGACACTGCCTTTATGGTACTAAGTGTGTGGTCTTCACCGACCATAAGAGCCTTCAGCACATGTTCAACCAAAAGGAACTGAACATGCATCAGCGTCGCTGGGTAGAACTGTTAAACGACTACGACTGCGAAATTCGATACCATCCAGGTAAAGCGAATGTCGTGGCCGATGCACTTAGTCATAAGACTCATGTCAAGAGTGTTCGTTGCTTTCAGCTCGTTGACGATCTTCGAAACCGCATTCGTGAAGCTCAATATGCGTCTGTTAACGAGGGTAACCTCTATAACGAGATGCAATATGGTGCAGAGGAAAGTCTTGTAACCAAATCCGATGGTATTATGTACTCTCTCGACCATGTCTGGGTCCCTACTCGAGGTAACCTACGAGAACTTCTGATGAAAGAGGCACACAAATCTAGGTATTCTATTCATCCTGGTGCTGATAAGATGTATCACGACATGCGTACGTCCTATTGGTGTCCTGGAATGAGGCAAGATATCACCACTTTTGTCTCGAAGTGTCTCACTAGTTCAAAGGTTAAAGCTGAACATCAACATCCCTCTGGCTTGCTGGAACAACCAGAAATTCCTGTCTGGAAATGGGAGAGCATTGCAATGGACTTTATCACTAAGCTTCCTCGTACTTCATCTGGTCATGACAGTATTTGGGTGATCATTGATCCATTAACCAAATCAGCTCACTTTGTCCCCATTCATGAAGATTACAAAGTTGAGAAATTGGCTTGTATCTACACAGAAGAAGTCATTTGTCGTCATGGTATCGCCATTGACAACATCGCTGATCATGATGGTCATTTCACTTCCCGTCTTTGGCAAACGTTTCAATCTGCTATGGGTACTCATCTCAACCTTAGCACCGCTTTTCATCCTCAATCTGACGCTCAAACCGAGCGTACTATCCAAACTCTAGAGGATATCCTCCGTTCTTGCATAATCGATTTTGGTGGAAACTGGGATATGCACTTGCCTTTGATCGAATTCTCGTATAATAACAGTTACCACGCGAGTATTCAAATGGCACTGTTCGAGGCATTGTATGGTCGTAAGTGCCGTTCTCCTATTTGTTAGCACGAGATCGGAGAAACCCAAATCACCGGTCCCGAGCTTATACAAGAGACCACGGGCAAGATTTTACAGATTCGAGACAACCTGCTAAAAGCCAGAAGCCGACAAAAGAGTTACGCTGACAAGCGTCATAAACCTTTGGAATTCAACGTTGGTGACTTTGTACTTCTCAAGGTATCCCCTTGGAAGGGTGTAGTTCAATTTGGTAAGAAAGGAAAACTCACTCCTCGCTACGTAGGACCTTTTAAGATTCTCGAAAGGATTGGTAAGGTAGCGTATCGACTGGACCTACCTCAAGAGCTCCATAATGTGCATCCTACTTCTCACGTCTCCAACTTGAAGAAATGTCTAGCTGAAGAAGGACTTCAAGCTCCACTCGAAGATCTTCAAATCAACGAGACTCTACACTTCGTGGAGAAACCTGTCGAGATCATAGATCGTGGTGTCAAGCAATTGAGGCGCAGTCGAATTCCTATTGTTAAAGTACGATGGGAAGGAAAATGTGGCGCTGCGTTTACTTGGGAACTCGAAAGTGATATGAAGACTAAGTATCCGCATCTGTTCATTACATCTTCCTAAATTTTTGGGATGAAATTTCCTAAAGGAGTGGAGACTTTAACGCTTCGCTTTTTGTAACTTTCTTTATTTAGCAAGTTCATTTGTACTTTCCATTTATGGAAACTTTTATTCCTTTGTATTCGTATTTCATCCCAAACATTGTAATCTGAGACTTGAATCATAATGAAAGTTTCATCTTTTATATATACATGTGTTATTCATTAATCATATATACTTGTCGATTATTCATGAAACATACATACTTGATATCACTTACATGCAAATTCATACGTATTCATACTTATTTTACATGCTAAATACATTTATACAATCCTTTATTTATGCATGACACTTATACATTGCACTTATGCGTTTAAAGCGTTTAAAATAGACCAACTCAGCCAAAATGGAACATTGGGCTTTTGGGCATGGCACATTCGTATGAATGGGCTGGCCCAGTTCATCCCAAAGGGCCCATCCGCCCTAACCTGCCCTTCGGCCTATAAATATAAGGCCATCTCCTTCACTCCAAACCTTCAACAACCGAATTTCTCTCTCGAGCTATTAGTGAGCAGATCATTTGGAGTTCATATCAGTCACTCCTAAGTGAGTTCTTAGTTCAGAAACTTCTGATTTCATCTTGTTCTTCTACTTCTCTTTGTTTTCCTCAAACTTTTACAAGGATCCTTCACAAATACTCGTCTGGTTTATCAGCCTTGTCATGGCAGCTGATACAAACACTCAACTTGGTTGAGGACCATGTTGGAATGAAAATAATCTTTCCAAATCCTTTTTACAAAGTTTCTGAATTCAAACTTAACTAGAACTGAGGTTCATCGAGCTCACAAGCTGAGTAAATAGCTGTGGATTCAAGATTTAACCAATTCTAGTTGAGTAGGTGACCAGTTCAAACAAAATCGAACTGGCGTACCTAAGAAATGGCCACATCCGTCCGAATGACAGGCGCATTCGTCCGAAAGGGCCATCCCTTTCGTACGGATGTGACACCTCTGTTCTTACGAATGCAGCTGCTCATCCAGTTCCGATGATTTTCAAGTGTTGGATGATTGATCAGATTGCTATTTTCCATATAGTTAATTCTAGAACATTAGAGTGTGTTGTGTGGGAACCTTGGTTTCCAATCAAGACCTACCACTTCACTTAAACTCGTAAACGAACACCCAAACAACTTCCTAGACCTAGAACGAGTGAACCTCGTCCAACCTCTGACACTTAGGATTACCTTTCCATGTTGTGTTGGCACACCTGGGTTATACATTGTTCGGTTGTTTGGTTTATTTACATTTATGTTAATTCCTTTTTGTAATCATGACCAACTGGTCAGTTAACTAAGTTAGCTGAGTTGTGCTTTGGTGATCAATAACGAGGTTGAAACCTACATTCATGACTTCTATGAATCTCCTAATTATACCGGACTGTTATATACTAATATTATAACACATAAAACTTAACAGAAAACACGAACGTAACTGCTTAATAGTTAAAATGTTCAAAACGAGAATCTGATCACAACAGTCCCGTTCGTACAAATGGCACTTTCGTACGAATGGCACATCCGTTCCAGACACACTCGTACGAACTGTTCATATTTTCGTTCCCGTTATTCTGATCTCCGTGTTCCTTGCTGACTGATTTCAGTGTTGAGACGAGGGCACAAATAGAATACACTCTCTGTCTATTTATAATTTCATAATATACTGAGTACCTTAATTTCTATAACTTAATCCTCCAATTCCAACTCATGCCTTCGTTTATCCTGTAGGGTGACCTTGGTGTTCCTGTACTAAATCCATCGTAACCTTGGCGTTCCTGTACTACGCCTACCTACTCCTGCCAAAACTACGATCACGGAATTTCTACTGAAGATATAGCAAAACCGTGAGTATACTCGAACACCCTCTTTTCCGTTTTACACTTTGCGTGCAATATGTTTATCTATTAACCTACACAGTTACACTTAAACTTTTAAACAAATGCACAAACAATCCAATCATACATGCATGCATACGTTATACTTGATACTTTAATATGGGTTTGTACGTTTTGTGTTGAACTTGTCATTAATGTCGTACGAGCCTACCCTTGACATGTATAGAGTTATAGGAGTAACGCACCGCCTGTGAACGTTGGGTCATGTTAAGTATTTTACTTGCGTTAAACTTTGGGCTGACTTGTTGTTCACATGCCAGTTTATTGTTAATCTTGAATAACTAGTTTGCCATGTGGATTTGTTTAAACTTTATTACTTATGTTATGTATCAAAGCTTGTATACTCGCCAGTACGTTGTATCGAACCATGTATTTTTAACATATTGCAGGTTGATGATGATCTTAAAATGGGCGTAGCATTGATTCTTTAGATACACACCTAGAATAAATTAGGTTATGTTGTTGTATCGAATTTCGTTTCACGTTGTACTTTGTTTCATTGTTGTATTTGAACTTATGTTGTATCTGAAATTTCAAGTATTGTAACATGACATGTTTTATGCAATGAAATTAGTTTATTTAAATTACTGTCACTTTTAGTGTTATGTTGCAATGAGAAATCTCGTTTTCGTCTCACTCCGATGTTTCCGCCATCGGTTGGGGTGTGACAGGTGGTGGTGTTCAGGCTTGACGGTGACAATGGTGGTGGTCTGGCTGTATGGTGGAGCTTGGTGGTCATTGTGGTCCGAGGGTGGTAGAGCTTGACGATGGTGGTGGTGTGTAGTTGAAGGTTGGAGAAATGGAGCGTGTGATGTGTATGAGGAGAATGAAGGGGAGGTGTGTGTTTGTTTAATATGGAGAAGAAAAGCTGGAGAGATGTCCACCATTGGATCATCACCTAATCAATGCCAGGAGCAGCTGCTTCTAGCTCACACGGATCGTCACCATTAGCGGCAACACCTTTAGCCGCGACACAAGGCATTAGCAGCGACATGCGATGTTGTCGCCGCTAATGCCCTGCGTCGTCACTAAAGTTGTCGCCGCCAATGGTGACTTTTCTTGTAATGTAAAGATCATAGTAGAAGTTTTATGTTTCAAAACATGAAACAAGATATATGGCGATAATTACGTAGAAAGAATCCTTGATTTTTGCTTACATTCTCTTAAGAAAATATAAATGATTTAATTTATACATGAAGTATATTTACATAAATTCCCAAGAAACATGTAACGTTTAAATCTTATAAATTCCACAATACATTTTTTACTTAACTTATAGATATTTAAATTGGCAGAAACTGATCTTAGGGATAAAAGGTGTTTAAAAAAAAGAATAGAATGGAATAAATTTAAAATTGTTGTTTTTTATTTTAGTTTCTAAGATTATAGTAGAAGTTTTATGCTTCAAAACATGAAACAAGATGTAGGACGATAATTATGTTGAAAGAATCCCTTGATTTTTATTTGCATTCGCTTAAGAAAATAAATGATTTAATTTATACATGTTCGTAAATTTACATAAATTCCAAAGAAAACATTTAACGTTTAAAACTTTTAAATTCCACAATATATTATTTTACTTAAGTTATAGATATTTAAATCGGTTGAAAATGATATTAGCGCTAAAAGGTGTTTAGAAAAAGAATAAAATGGAATAAATTTATAGAAAATTGATTGAGTAGCTAGCATGTATGATTTGGCAGGTCTAATGTGATTCAAACGAATTCATCCGTCGTGAAAGACTTCACACATATTATAGTGATTTCATCTTTATTATGACTTTGTAGGTAGAGGAGAAAGAAAGATAAAAATCCATGACTTCTTAGTCTTCATTGTTATTAATTTTAAGGAAAATTACAAGCATAGACATAGTTGGTCAAAAGTTTTCAAAAATAGACACAAGTTTTTAGCTTATTCAAACTAAACTAGCCAATCAGGTTTTGACACGTGCCCTTTAGCGGTTTACTAGCTGAACATGTAGCTGGTGAGTTTGGCTCAGAAATTTTGGGTTTTTTTTAGTGCTGCGTCCACTATACAAACTTTGTCTAATTGACACCTTTTAGCCGATAGGTCAGTTGATTAGCCAACACGGACACGTGGCCTAACGGCTTAGTTTCTAGCTACAAAACCTATATTTACGGCTAAGCCGGAAGGGATGCTTCTATTTTGCTCGGCTCGTCTCACCCACGAGTAATGGCTCACTAACATACGACATAAAAGTTCAAGCCAAATTTAAATCATTTGATCTGGCTAGTACCACCTGGCTATTAGGCATCGGCTAAGCCATTACATTATTCTGTAAAGTTACTGTTTTTATACAGTGAAATGTATGGGCTTAATAAAAATAATAATTGTTAACTAGCTATGTTTAACTAGACGGCTAATTATAACTTACTTTTAGTAAATATCTTAATGATTTGTTTTTAACATATATCAATATATTTAACTTCTCTCACTTCTTAGCCTCCATTTATTTATATCTATATATTCAACTTATGTGTTAAGTCTATGTAAAAGTCATTTCTTATAAATTTAAAACCTTTATAACCATGCTTAAAAGCTGCACTAAAAACACTACTTTCACATGCACATCAGTGGCAAGAGAGAACAAGTCGTCAAGGTGTGAGTTGACCTTCAGCTTGCTAAAAGGAAGCTGGCCAGAACAGAGTCAAAAAGCAACTAACTGAGGCAAAGTTCTAGAAGGCCAAATTGAAGAGATGTACCCTACAATGAGATGAAAGCACATCACGACGTAGAGATAGAGAGATTGAGATGAATTTCAACTCTGACAATTTGAAATGGATTAGAAGTCCTGGAACCATTGGTCATATTGCAATGGTAGGTTTCGCAGTTTTCTCTATTTTTTGTGTGTTTTGTTCTTAGTGGCTTCCTTGATATTGTCTGTGCAAGTAATATTTGAGTGACGAACTTCTGATCGGATGACGTGTGCAAGCGTAGGTATAAATTTTAGATTATTTTAAGCATTTTTTACTAATGAATCAAGCTTTAAATTTATAAAACACGATACAATACTACCACTCTACACATGTTATGGCAAGTGCACCCATCATAGACGTAGTATAGTGATGGTAAGATACCGAGGTCGTCCAAGGACACAAGAGCTTTTAATATCAGCTTATAGTTAACGTCTAATCTAAACAAATTTTGATGAAAGTTTTGAAAGTTTTAAAAGATAAACTAGAAATGAAAAACGTAAATGGAAGGAAAAACAAATAGACAAGAAGGAGTCACTTGGTTCCAACTCCTCTTTTATGTATCCTTTGATGATTTCCGCACTTTGGGCTTTTAAGAGATTATCTTAGTTATAGTGGCATGCCCCTCTTGTGAAGGCGACGCTACCTTCAACCATATTGGTTTGAGTCAGCATGGATCCAGTCCCGCAAGGTCAGGCTATTGAAAGATAATTAAATAAGTTATTAATGATAAAAGTGGTAGGCCCTCTTGTGAAGGCGACGTTACCCTCGGCCATATTGGTCCGAGTCAGCAGGATATAGTCCGGCAAGGCCAGATAAAATTTTAATAGTATTTTATTTACAAGGGGTTCAAGCCGTTCTTACTTCCCTCGATTTGATGCTATCTGCCTCAAGGAAAGTCCTAATAAGCTTGAACCAAGTTCTCGCAGGATCTATACACTGAACGAGGCAAGAACTTTACCCAAACACCCTTCTAAACCCCTTCTAGGTAGCTAACGTGCTTTATATAGACCGTAAAGTCACGAATGGGTGAATCAACGAAACATGAAGAAATGTTTAATCAAAGTTCACTTACAATATAAAACTAGTTATTAAAGTCATTAATACATACCCAATTAAAAAGTTGCCAAAGATTGGAAATCAAAAGTAATACATAAAAGATTTGTCTTCACCAAGTGATGTAAGAGATTAGCCAAGCATGGCCTTTGATTGACAAGAACTCTTATAATCGATCTTGGATCCCGAGGCTACTACACACTCTAAAAGATGATAGATGGATGATGCCAAGTGTGAGAGAAGTGGTTTGCCAAGGGGTGCCTTTCTCTTGAACCAAACACCTCTATTTATAGATGCAAACAGAGGGCAAGCACGGCCCCGTCCCACTTGGCACGGCCCCATGGTCTTCACTTTCTCTCCCTTCATTAACTGCAAATGTCAGGTCTTGTACTAACACATGGCGTCATAGCACGGCCCCGTGGTGAACGTACTTGCTGTACTATCACAGATTCTGCGAATCCTAGAGTTGACAACGGCCCATGTTGAGTTAGCACGGCCCCGTGTTGGTTTGTCTTTTGCTGTTGTTTTTCTGTAGGGAATCTTGACTAGGCACGACCCCATGCCTGGTGGGCACGACCTCGTGCCTAAGCTTATGTTTTTGTTATTTTGTTGTTTTGGATGTGGATGTGGGTTTGGCAGGTCGTGTCAATCCTTCTTTGTATTTGTGTTGGTTTATGCTGTTAATTTGTTCCTTTTATTCGTTTAAGCTCTTTTGATCCAGTAAATTAAAAGTAAACAAAGTACCGAAAAAGGGTTGATTTTATGCCTTGTTTGATGTAATTTATATGTTGCATTTTGCGCACATCATCAGACCTCTGTCTTGGTTTCGCCATTTGCGGTGCTTATTTTTGTTGTTCTTTATCCTTTAAGTCTTATTTGCTTACTATGGCTTATTACTATTAGTGATACTACTATTGCTACTACTAGTTGTACTCTTGTTAGAAAAATTGATGCCGGTAATCCTTTGTTTCTGCATCCTAGTGATTCTACAAATTTGACTAATGTTAATGTTACACTTAAAGGTACAGAGAATTACACTGTTTGGGCAAATTTTATGAATCTTGCTTTACAGGTTATGAATAAAATCGGGTTTATTGATTGTTCCTGTGTTAGGTCTACTACTGATGATGTTTTAGGTATACAATGGGATAGATGTAACTTAATTGTTCTTTCTTGGATTTTAAATTATGTGTCATAAGAATTGTATCTTGGTCATGTATTGTCACAACCCCCGATCCCTGATCCCCGGGAACGGGCGGACGTGATCACAGAGTTCGGTGGTATCAGTTTGTTTAGTATTGCAGCGGAATTTACATCAGGATCGTAGTTAGGAAATATTTATCAGAGTAAAACCACCTCATTTTATATTAATAATCACATGGGTAAAACCCAAGTTTCTTATTACAATACATTATTAGGGACAAACCCTAATTTTATTGAATTTAAAACATCGTTTATTAGGTAACTTTTATAGCCACATTTTCCCAAGCCTTCAGTGCTCTCCAGCTGGCTTTTTACTAATTGGCTGTCACATTGGGTTACCTGAAACATGTTTTAAAAATATTTGTCAGCGGGAAATACTGGTGAGTGAATCCCAGTTTAATCAAGTTTAAAGTCACAGTGAACAGTATTGAGCGTGATCACTTTGTTTATGTCTACACAATTACTCCATTTGGTACTATCAATCCTGACTTGTGGGTCATATTACCCATTGGCTAACTCATTCTCCAATGGTAACGCATTGTCATCCCGACTTACTACTCGCAAGTAGTACAAAATTTTGTATACAAAACCCCAACATACCGGCAGTAATTGAATAACTACAAAGACTCAATTACTGCTAATTTTCATAGTAAAATATTTAAGGTTTGGTAAAACATTACCAAAAACATTAACAAAAAGAGGATAACTCACATTGCTATCTTAGATTTCGCGTGAGGGTTTCCTGGATATAATCTATAATTTATACAAATGTACATTGATTAGTATCATAACCCTTTGAAAATATTAATAATACCCTCCCCGAGACGGCATTCCAACAACTACGTCGGGCAGAACCACGACAGTTGTTACGGAACCCTAAATCAATCGGGCAGCGTCACTATTATGAAAGCAGGGTTATAATACTTACAACAAAGCAGAACCTCGCTAATTAGGGGTATAGTACCCGACTATAATTCCTCTACTACAGAAATGGTGATTCGAGATTGAAATGTGAGCGACGAAAATTGTAATCCGATGCCATCTATTTATATGGTCTGATACTGACTCTGAGGCGGCCCGCGTCAACACGCGGTCAAACTATAGCTTAGCTGAGTCGTTGAGTAGGTCCGCCACGATGTCGACACGTGTCGGCTCAGGAATGTGCCACCATTTGGAACACGCGCGGCCCGCGTCAACTTAGACGAGGTCTTACGCGGCCCGCTTGAACTAAAGGATTCAGCGGAGTCCGGTCAACACTCCCATACGGCCCGCGTAAGATGTTGGGGTGGGTTTATGCGGCCCGCCTCAACTTACATTTCAGGTTTTTATTTTATTTTTATAATTATAACATAACTAGGGCTCGGTTTTCGCATACGGGTGTAATATAAGACGTATTGGGACATTCTAACATATAATAGGGTGTAATAAATATTTATAAGGGTGTTGGTTTTACCAAGGGTTGTTACATTCTCCCCACCTTGTTTTAGAGCTCGTCCTCGAGATCTACTGAAACAAGTGCGGATATTTTCTTTTCATTTCTGACTCGAGTTCCCATGTGTACTCAGGTCCTCTTTTGGAGTCCCACTTCACTTTGACTAGAACTAATCTCTTATGTTTGAGATTCTTGACTTTCCTATCTTCAATTTGTAGAGGTCTTTCTACAAACTTGAGTTGTTCATTTACCTCTATATCCTTAAGAGGCACTATCAGTGATTCATCAGCTAAACACTTTTTAAGATTTGATACATGAAACACATCATGTATTCCTGCCATTTCCTCTGGCAGTTGTAGCTGATAGGCTACAGGCCCTATTCTTCTAATAATCTTAAAAGGTCCAACATACCTGGGACTTAGCTTTCCCCGTTTGATAAATCTTACCACTCCTTTCCAAGGAGAGACCTTTAACAATACTTTATCTCCTACTTGAAATTCTAATGGTTTGCATCGGTTATCAGCATAACTCTTTTGTCGATCACGTGCTGCTTTCAGTCGTTCCTTGACTTGAATAATCTTGTCAGTTGTTTCCTGTACTATCTCAGGTCCAGATAGTTGCTGTTCCCCAATTTCTGCCCAACAGACTGGGGTTCGACACTTTCGTCCATAAAGTGCTTCGAATGGTGCAGCATTGATACTTGTGTGATAACTATTATTATAAGAAAATTCTATCAAAGGTAAGTGTTCATCCCAATTACCTCCAAAGTCAATTACACAAGCTCTAAGCATGTCTTCCATTGTCTTAATTGTTCTTTCACTTTATCCATCTGTTTGAGGATGATAAGCTGTGCTTAGCTTTATCTTGGTTCCCATTTCCTTTTGGAAACTTGACCAGAAATGAGAGGTAAATCGACTATCCCTATCAGAAACAATTGATAAAGGAATGCCATGTAAAGAAACAATTTCATTTACATACAATTTAGATAATTGTTCCATACTAATTGTTTCCTTCATTGGTAGAAAATGCGCTGACTTAGTTAATCTATCTACAATCACCCAGATTGTATCATTTCCTTTCCTAGTTTTGGGTAATTTAGTAACAAAATCCATTGTTATTAATTCCCATTTCCACACCGGCATTTCCAATTGCTGTAACAAACCTGAGGGTTTCTGATGTTCAGCTTTGACTTGTGAACAAGTAAAACATTTAGAAACATAGAATGCTATGTCCTTTTTCATTCCTATCCACCAGAAATTTTTCCTTAAATCCTGGTACATTTTATCATTTCCTGGATGTATCGTATATTTAGACTTATGGGTTTCTTCTAATATACGATTACGTAGATTTCCTAATTTAGGTATCCACATTCTCTTTTCATGGAATCTCCAAATTCCATCTGTTCCTTGTTTCAATTCTTTTAACATACCTTTTAACTTTTCAGTATCTTCCTTGATAACTGACTCTTGTGCTTCTCTTATCTGATCATTTAAATCTACTTGCAGATTTAATTTAAGAGAACGTACCCTTCTTGGCTTTTCATGATATTTTCTACTTAAAACATCTGTCACTACATTTGCTTTTCCTTCATGATACTGTATATATCACAATCATAATCACTAAGAAATTCCATCCAGCGTCTTTGTCTCATATTCAACTCTTTCTGCCCGAAAACATACCTTAAACTTTTGTGATCAGTAAATATGGTAAACTTACTACCGTAAAGGTAATGTCTCCAAATCTTAAGAGAAAAAATTATAGCTCCTAATTCTAAATCATGGGTTGAATAATTCTCTTCATGATTCTTAAGTTGCCTAGATGCGTAAGCTACAACCTTTTGGCGTTGCATCAAAACACATCCATAACCTAATCTAGAAGCATCACAATAGACTACAAAATCTTCAGTTCCATCTGGTAATGCTAATATAGGTGTATGGGTTAATCTTTGCTTAAGAATTCTAAAGGCTTCTTCTTGTTTTATTCCCCATTCAAACTTAACAGATTTACAGGTTAACTTAGTTAAGGGAATGGTTATTCTAGAAAAATCTTTAATAAATCTTCTATAATAACCAGCCAATCCTAAGAAACTTCTAACCTCAGTTGGTGACTCAGGGGTTTTCCATTTCGTAATTGCCTCGATTTTGGTTGGATCTACATGAATTCCTTCATGATTGACTAAGTGTCCAAGAAATTGTACTTGTTCTAACCAAAATTCACACTTTGAAAACTTAGCATAAAGCTTTTCCTTTCTTAACAAACTTAAAAGTGCGTGCAAATGTTTTGCATGATCCTCTTTACTCTTAGAATAAATTAGAATATCATCTATGAATACAATTATGAATTTATCCAAATATGGCTTACATATTCGGTTCATCATGTCCATAAATGCAGCTGGGGCATTGGTTAAACCAAATGGCATGACAGTAAATTCATAATGGCCATACCTTATTCTAAATGCAGTTTTAGGAATATCCTCTTCCTGTACCTTTAATTGATGATATCATGACCTTAAATCGATTTTAGAGAAATATCGAGCTCCTTGCAGTTGATCAAACAGATCATCGATTCTCGGTAATGGGTACCGATTCTTAATCGTGAGCTTGTTTAATTCACGGTAGTCAATGCACATACGCATTGATCCGTCCTTCTTTTTAACAAACAATATCGGTGCTCCCCATGGCGACGAACTTGGCTGTATGAATCCTTTTTCCAACAATTCATCTAATTGTTTCTTTAATTCTTGCATTTCTGCAGGTGCCAAACGGTAGGGTGCTTTGGCAATCGGTGAGGTTCCTGGTATTAGATGAATCCTGAATTCAGCTTCTCTATCCGGAGGTAGTCCTGGTAATTCTTCTGGAAAGACATCTGAAAACTGAGATACTACTGGAATATCTTTTAATTCTTTTCCTTTAGTGTTAGTGATTATGGAAATCAAATACACTATAGAACCTTTTCTTATACAACTTGCAGTTTTCATCACAGAAATGAATTTAGTAGACCTAGAAGGTTTATCTCCTTTAATTGTGATCGTTTTACCTTTTTGTGAATTTACACGAATTAACTTTTGATCACATAAAATACTGGCTTTATTGGTTATTAACCAATCCATTCCTAGAACAACATCAAATCCTACCAAATTCATAGGATAAAGATTTGCAATGAATTTCTGATTTGAAATTTCTATACTTGCTCCCTGCAAGATTTCAGAAATTCTAACAGTTTCTCCGTTGGCTGTTTCTACTAGACATTCATGTGGTAGTTTAGTTAATGATTGATTTAGTAATTTGCAAAACGATGTATTAATAAAACTTTGGTTTGCACCAGAGTCAAATAATACTTTAGCAAAAACATCATTAACTAAAAACGCACCGGCTATGATATCGGGAATCATCCTGGCTTCTTCTGCAGTTAACACAAATGCTCTAGCATTTTTAGTATTCTTGTTATCTGCAGCTGGAGCTAACTTTGGACAATTTGGCCTGATATGACCTTTTTCTCCACAGTTGTAGCATAATCCATTACTGGTTTTCTTCCTGCAATTTTCTTCCTTGTGTCCTGGCATCTTACAATGATTGCAGAGAATGGAGCATTTTCCCGAATGCTTTTTCTTGCAGACCTTGCAGTATGGTGCAGAAGTAGAACCTATATTCCTACGATTGTAATTCCCCGAACGGAATTCTTGAGTAAGCCTTTGAGTTAGGTTCCTTCTCTGGTCTTCTTCTCTAGTACGAACTAACTCATCAGTCAAGGTACTTGTTAATTCTACAGCTTCTTCTATGGTTTGAGGTCTAGCTGCCTTGACTATGTGTCTAATCTCTCCAATTAATCCCCAAATATACCGAGAGATTAACACTGGTTCTGGTGAAGCAAGAGTTGGCACTATCCTAGCATATTCAAAGAATAACTTAGTGTACCCTTTGCTATCTACACCAGTCATCCTACGGTTTAGGAATTTGTTTGCTATCTGTTCTTTCTCATTGGGTGGGCAGAATTTCCTTTCTACCTTGTTCTTAAATTCTTCCCATTCCATATTATAGGTTTGATCACTTCCTCTTGTCTGGAGGATAGTGTTCCACCATTCTAGGGTTGCATTCTTAAACAGATTAGAAGCAAACAATATCTTATCCTCTTCAGCACACTTGCTTATCCTTAAGACCGGCTCAGTCTTTTCTATCCAGCGTAAAGTTGCAATGGCCCCTTCATTGCCTGAGAATTCCATTGGTTTACAAGACCAGAATTCTTTATAAGAACAACCATAAGGCATGGTTCTTCTTCTTTTGGGAATAGGCATTTGAAGTCCAGGTCCATTGTTCACACTGTTTTCTGGTTCAACAGGTCGCTTGCTGCTATGTTTACTTTTATTATCAGCATCCTTAACAGTTTGAAGTATAAATGGCATATCATCTATAATTCCCTGTGCCACTATATGTTGGATAGCACTATTATCCACTTGATTTCCATTGTTATTGACACTCGGATTATCATTAACCATGTTAATGTTACTCTGGTTATCGTTATTCAGATTTCCTTGATTTCCTTCGTCGGCCATCTGAATTTTAAACATTTATCCCATATTAATATCACAAGATAGTAAGTAATATAGTTGATCACATGACACACAATTTTAGCCAAAAAAACGTAGATCATTGCTACTTACTCTTTTCATATACTTATGCGTCTATTACACACTAGTACAGAAATAATGATTACAATACCAACAGAATTAAAATAATAATATGCATCCATACACACATATCTTATTTTATTTTATTATATTATTATTACTACTGCTTCCTCCATTCTAACATTCATGGGTATGGATTCATCCAAAAATCCATATTGCGCTCATCGTATTTCCATACGAGACGCTCTCCCACCTGACGCATCCTCTCACTGTTTTCTAAAATTTCCTCCCCGAAAGTCCTAAGTTCTTGAACGTTTTCTGCACTCATTGGGGGTGCAGGTTCTCGGACTGGGTTTGGAATCTGGGGTTCTGGTTCCTGATATGGGGGTGACAGTTCCTGAAATTGGTAAGGATCCTCTAAAATTTCCCTAATGTAATTATCTTGGTAATAGGGATCTAAAGGGTCCATACCTGGGTAAACTTCTATGTTCTGTATGGGTGGATAATCCTGAATAGGGTAACGTTGCACAAAGTCCCTATTGTTGTCCCACCAGGGGTCGTAATTCGGGTCTAGTGGGTTTAGTGCAGGCACTCTAGGGATTTCTTCGGGATTAAAATTATACATCTCTTCTTCCTGATTTTCCTGGTTTTCTATCTCCATAGGTTGTTCTGGGTTTTGTGGTTGTGGGGCTACTAGTTGTTCCAGACTTAGGTCAGCAGCAGTTGTAGCTAAGATATGGAAATTAGCTAAGCTTCTATTTAGCATATCTTGAGTATGGGCATCTGTCTCTCGCTTAATAGCTGCTAAAGCCCTTTGCTGTTGCAATTTCCTCATTCTCTTCCTACGAGCAAAAGTTTCTTTACTGAACCACCCTCGTTTCTTAGTAGGAAATGGTTCTTCAGATTGAGCTCTAAAAGCAAATATTCCATCCTCCTGATCAGCAACATACCCCGAGAGGGCAGGCTGTGATGATGTACTTTCACTCTTAGGTGACTCAGATAACTGACTATTCAGATCTGATGGTCCTTGATCACTCATACTGAAAACTAACAAATAGTCAAATAACACATAACACATAATTACAGTTATACATATATTTCCGTAATTTATTTCCTAACACAAAATTTCAAAAACTTAAGTGTCAGCAGAACACTTCTTTGGCTCAGACCAGTGGCTAGGCTCTGATACCACCTTCTGTCACAACCCCCGATCCCTGATCCCCGGGAACGGGCGGACGTGATCACAGAGTTCGGTGGTATCAGTTTGTTTTAGTATTGCAGCGGAATTTACATCAGGATCGTAGTTAGGAAATATTTATCAGAGTAAAACCACCTCATTTTATATTAATAATCACATGGGTAAAACCCAAGTTTCTTATTACAATACATTATTAGGGACAAACCCTAATTTTATTGAATTTAAAACATCGTTTATTAGGTAACTTTTATAGCCACATTTTCCCAAGCCTTCAGTGCTCTCCAGCTGGCTTTTTACTAATTGGCTGTCACATTGGGTTACCTGAAACATGTTTTAAAAATATTTGTCAGCGGGAAATACTGGTTAGTGAATCCCAGTTTAATCAAGTTTAAAGTCACAGTGAACAGTATTGAGCGTGATCACTTTGTTTATGTCTACACAATTACTCCATTTGGTACTATCAATCCTGACTTGTGGGTCATATTACCCATTGGCTAACTCATTCTCCAATGGTAACGCATTGTCATCCCGACTTACTACTCGCAAGTAGTACAAAATTTTGTATACAAAACCCCAACATACCGGCAGTAATGAATAACTACAAAGACTCAATTACTGCTAATTTTCATAGTAAAATATTTAAGGTTTGGTAAAAATTACCAAAAACATTAACAAAAAGAGGATAACTCACATTGCTATCTTAGATTTCGCGTGAGGGTTTCCTGGATATAATCTATAATTTATACAAATGTACATTGATTAGTATCATAACCCTTTGAAAATATTAATAATACCCTCCCCGAGACGGCATTCCAACAACTACGTCGGGCAGAACCACGACAGTTGTTACGGAACCCTAAATCAATCGGGCAGCGTCACTATTATGAAAGCAGGGTTATAATACTTACAACAGAGCAGAACCTCGCTAATTAGGGGTATAGTACCCGACTATAATTCCTCTACTACAGAAATGGTGATTCGAGATTGAAATGTGAGCGACGAAAATTGTAATCCGATGCCATCTATTTATATGGTCTGATACTGACTCTGAGGCGGCCCGCGTAAGGTAAGGCTAGGCCTTACGCGGCCCGCGTCAACACGCGGTCAAACTATAGCTTAGCTGAGTCGTTGAGTAGGTCCGCCACGATGTCGACACGTGTCGGCTCAGGAATGTGCCACCATTTGGAACACGCGCGGCCCGCGTCAACTTAGACGAGGTCTTACGCGGCCCGCTTGAACTAAAGGATTCAGCGGAGTCCGGTCAACACTCCCATACGGCCCGCGTAAGATGTTGGGGTGGGTTTATGCGGCCCGCCTCAACTTACATTTCAGGTTTTTATTTTATTTTTATAATTATAACATAACTAGGGCTCGGTTTTCGCATACGGGTGTAATATAAGACGTATTGGGACATTCTAACATATAATAGGGTGTAATAAATATTTATAAGGGTGTTGGTTTTACCAAGGGTTGTTACATGTATATTCCAAGTTAGCTTCTGAAAGTGCAGTTGTAACGTCTTGGTTTTCGTTTATTTTAGTACCACGTTCCTCATTACTGATTCTGATGGGCAAATCAGGACCCATGAAATCTGAAAGCGCAGTATCCGGTGACTGAAGATTATCGATGCCAGACAGAACTGATAGCAACAGTTAAGGGGGAGTCTGTAAGTGCAGTTCTCGACAGTAACTGTGCTTTATCAGTTCTGGTCAAAGTCCAAAGTTAAGAGAAGTCAAGATCCAACAAATTCGGACATATATGTTGTTATAAACTAACAAATTCGGACATCAACTAAATACTAACAAACCAAAGGCCACAAATTCAGACCCTCATACTTTTGTTAGTTTATAACAACATATATGTCCGAATTTGTTGGATCTTGACTTTGGACTTTGACCAGAACTGATAAAGCACAGTTACCGACGAGAACTGCACTTACAGACTCCCCCTTAACTGTTTCTATCAGTTGTGTCTGGCATCGATAATCTTCAGTCACCGGATACTGCGCTTACAGACTCCCACTTGACTGATGATGTCATGCATGCTTTCTACTTTGGCTGAGACTTGATCTTTCAAGCAGAGCACATCGATCTTCAACCCTTCTATTAAAGATTTACTGACGACCAGTTAAATGGTCGCTTTGTGAAACCTAAAGAATCCAACATCAAACACTGTAGATCCTCCCCCTCAAACTACTCCCGAATCAAGTTAACGCGAACCAACCTACAACCAAATGTAAGAATATCGCTCGAAACCTTAATCTTCAAACCTAACAGGGAGCAGGAGGAGACATTGGGTTTCCAATGCTCAACAATGAATACTTCAACTTCCGCAAAGACATGAAGTCAGTTTGATAAGTTAATAACAAACTGAACTTTATAAAAGTACATCTACCATCTTGATCATGATCTGCAACCCTTCATGTATGAACTCATCTCGTTACGATTCTTCATGATCAATCTCCTATCTTCACGAATCCATTGAATCCCCAATGGCTTTAATCTCTTATCTTCCCTTTATTAAGAAGCACTACATTATTTCGAGAACAAACTAGCAACCGTCTTGGAAGAGGGACCAAGAAACTAATCTTCTCTACTCTAAACAGCAACTAATAAGGCTAAATCTTTAACTAGTCGACAACCAAGAATCCAACTTCATCGTGTCAATAGTTTCTTAAAAGCATGAACACACTTGACAAAACTACATCGCACGCGAGCCTTTTCATGCACAAGTTTTAGATTTACGAAGAAAATGGGAAATTTTTACTCCCACTATTTCTTTGCAAACTGACAAAGTCCAACCAATTCATTATTATCTTCGCCTCTAATGCATGATAATAGTCCAAAATTGTCCCAAAACTCTAGTAAGGACTAAATCCAAATTGCGAGAATCTTGAAAATAACACTGTGGACCACCATTACGGCATTACTGCGTCTCATCCCCTCACTTAATCCGGACAACATAAGCACCCTAGAACTTTTAGTAATCCGAAACTAACTTCAAATTTCTGAATTACACAAAATTATGACTCTTAGCTAATTATCTGGTACCCCAGGTAACCCGGCATAACTAGAAAAACTCGGAACATGAAAAAACTCTGAACCTCCGAAATACACAAACTTCTAAACTTAACTAAAAATCTGGTACCCTAGGTGAAGAAACAGTGATCAGAATGATCGGAATCAATCAGATCAAGGGTCTAGTCTCTGCATAAAAAGGTTAATCCTCTCGCTGATTCGGGGGTATGACTGTGCTCCTTCTCCGGTGATCACTGCAAAACAGAAAGCCATTAGACTCGCCACGGGGAGAATGGGGGTTCTCTCCGTGACCACCCTCCGGCGTGAGAATAAGTACAGTGATCTTAATGAAGACGAAGAAGATGAAGTAAAAGTGAAGTGAAAGTAGCTTGTGAGATCATACCTGCAACGTCTTATTTATAGCCGGTTTTTGGCTGGAAATTGATGCGACAGAGAGATAACGAAAAGTGCTTTTCAGTTGGTGGTTATCTTTCCTTCCGTTAATCTTTGCACACAGATCATTGATCCTGATCAACGGTTGGGGAATTGCCACGTGTAAAGTGGTTTTGGGTAAATCCTTCTCCAAGTTAGTGCAATCATTGTGATTTAGATGAGTGCTCAGGATTGTGCCACGTCATCTTTCAGTTGTAACCGAATGGTTGTGCATGATGAGCATTCAAAGCTTCTAGAAGATTTACAGCTGTAAAACCGTTATGCCCTTGCCACGTGTTCATCTTGTTATAACAGAAAAGATACTTTGGCTTAAGTCTTGAATTCAGACGCGCGGTGAAGTTTAGGATTTTATCTTTAAGTCTAACTATCCCCTTGCGCGAGCCCGCGTAAGGGTGTTAGCTATCTATTTACTTCTCCCTTCTTCCGGCGCATGTTTATCGAAGACTGCTTCTTTCCATATCTTGTTTGGAACCACTGTGTAGCCGCGTATGATCTCGTTAAAGATATTCTGGAAATGAGGTTGTGATATGGTCTTATGCGCAAGGTTTTGGGGACCATACTTCGTTATTGAACTGTTTTTCCCAAATCCTGCTTAGGACCGCTGCGCACCCGCGTAGGGTCTTTATTCAAGATGTTTTTGGAATAAGGTTATAGTATGGTCCTATGTGCAAGGTTTTTGGGACCATACCCCTTCAAGTCCCCCCCATCCAGTGTTGCTTCTACGCAAGTAGGTGGAGCACTGGACTATATAAAATTAAGTGTGCGCGTTTTGCTTTGAGAAGTAGCGAGTTCCTTTGGCGCGAAGTAAGAAGAATCTTCTTGTAGAAGATATTTTTGTTTCTTCAAGTTGAGGTTTTCATGATTTCAAATTTTGAAAAACTTGACTCATGGCATGTAAAAGGTATTGTGCTGACTGTTGACGTGTGATGGTTTTGGTGACAGGCTGTCACTTGTCAGTTAATCATTAAATGTGCATCGTCAAACGTGGTCTGCACGCGCGTGTGAGGTTATTGTTTGTTCCCCACTCGCCCTTGATGCTTTGATAATCGTGTTTTCCTGAAAAAAGGGGGATGCGGTTCTCGAGGGCATTAATGGCGATTCCTATATAAACTCTTGAGTTCCTTCCTTTTTTTATTAGTTGTTCCTGAATCCTTTCGCCTTTTCCAATTTTCTTTCAGAGAAAACCTGCAAGTTTTTTACCTTTATGTCTACCAAAGAACATCTCGAAGACTCTTCCAAAGAAATGTCTGCCTTCTTACCACCGTTAAAGTGGTCAAGGGAGATTTTTGACGGTCTCGTGAAGAATTTCAAGTTTCCTGACAGCTGGGGTGTCAAATATATACCTGGAAGAATGGCAGATGGCGGCTGATGCTCCGGCCGGTTTATAACTTTGTTTTAGGACTTCTTTGCTGACGGAAACTTTCGCCGCCCTGCTACGAGATTTGTTCTTGACGTTCTTGATCATTACAAGTTTCATATTTCTCAACTACACCCCATAGGGATGGTCCGGATCCGTCATTTCGAATTCCTTTGCCAGTCAATGCATATTGACCCGACGGTTAATCGTTTCTGGGTATTTTACCAATTCCATTGTTCACGAGGTTTTTATTCCTTCGCCCAACGTTCATCGGCGAAGAAGATCTTGCTGACCACTCCCAAATCTTTTCATGACTTGAAGCCAAAGTTTACTTTATTAAGGCTGGAGTGATTCCAATGAAGATGGTCTTTAGGGGTACAGAAGACATCGCGGTAGAGAATATGAAGACTCCGGAGTCGAAGATTTGGTAATAGGACCTGAAAGATATTCCATCTATCGAGCTTCCTGAGAGGGCCCTGGTTGCTGCTGGTATGATTCTTCACTGGAAGATGGATCGTGAAGACAAACCAGTGTACATGGAGGATGATAGAAGTAAGATTTGGAATCTTCTTACCCTATTGTTTTCCTTTTTGTAAATAATACAAACTTGTTATTGTTTTGACCTTTGTAGTTGTTTCCTTGTATGTTGTTGCATACAAGAGGGAGAAAGGGAAGATGATCACCATCTCGAAGGGTGCTGGTGAAGAGCTTTGGTTTGAACAGATAATACGGAACTTTGCACTTCCACGGGATGAAGATCTAGCCGTGCAACCTTCGATTGGTGCTGGTAAGTTTATTCAACTTTTTTGATCGATATTGCAATATTACTCTTTGCTGTTTTTTTACGCGTGGGGTAATATTGCAATATTTCTTTTTAAATAGGCGAGTTGACTAACCTAGGCATAGGCCCTGAGAAGAAGAAAAAACGTGTACCGGTTGTCACTATTGCGTCGAAGAAAACTGATGCGCCGAAGGCACAATCTTCAAAGGTAAAGAATGTCAAGGAAGAGAAGAAAGGTACGCGCCTCTTCCTTAATCCCCGGTGTGATTATGTAGTGGTATCTGATACAATAGAGGGTCTTGTGCCTGTAGTTGTTAAGAAACCCAAGCCGGAACCCCGAGATACTGCGGATATTCCTGCTTCCAACCCGGATGAACCTATAGATCTTGATTCAATTCCGGAGCCGCTGCTGAGGACTAAAGCGGTGAAACGGAAGCAAGTTGAAGTTGAAGCTGCGGCGCAGCCTTCCAAGAAGATGCTCAAAAGGAAAATTGGCAAAAGGGGTAATCTGGATGCCTTTGTTTCAAAACTCTCTCCAGGTAAGTCTTTCTTCTTTCTCTTTTTTGTCCTTTCCTCATACTTTGTGTGAATATGACCTTTGCTTTTGCAGAAAAGCCGATTCCTTCTGTCCGCGCGGAGTCATCATCTGTGTTTATTGATGAGCTCCCGCCTACGTCACCTCGCGCATCTATTAGGGAACAGTTGGAAAGTACGAAGGCTGTTGAAACGGAGGTAGAGAAGGTTGTTGAAGTGGAAAACCCTGAAGTTGAAGGCGAGAAGACTATCAAAGTTGAGCTAGAGGCAGAGAATGTTGTGAAGACGGAGGTTGTGGATACTGGTGTTACCAGGCCTAAGTCTCCTGAAATTATGGCGCGCGAGCCTGAGAAAGGGAAATGCATTCAGGAAGACCCAGTAATAACCATTCCTTTCTCCGCCACTACTTCTGCGCCTGCGAATGTTGAGAAGAGCCCAGCTGGTGATCAGGGCTTTTTTACTCATGATGAGGAAGACTCTCCCATCCGCCTAGAGGAAAACCCTGGGGGATTACTATTATAGATCTTACTCTGAAAAGAGAGCTTCCGATATTCATGCGCCTGTATGGAAGCTTAGGCAAGGCTATACCTTTTCCGATTGGCAGATTTGCCGTGATTGGTTACAAGGTATTTTTCCTCCGGCGGAGGTTAAATTTCAAGAAGAGCGTTCCCATGACCAGACTTACCATTCTTATCTAGAGGAAACTGCCAGCTCCACTTCCACCACCCACCACCGTATAGTGCGCGAGTGGCGTAGTATGCATAAGGAATGGGCTGCTGTTGAAGCGTCGAAGAAGGAGGTTAATGAAGAGAAGGCTAAGATTACCTTGCTTAGAGCCAAACTGGAAACTGATCGATCCAAATTTGAGAGTGAGCAGAAAACTGAAGAGTGGTCTGCTGCGGGTTGGAAACGAAAAGAAGAGGCTGGGGCTGCTCAACTTACCGAGGCTCGCTAGCGTTGGAAGGAAATTTGTGATAAAGATAATAACGAGAAGATGGGTCTCCGTAATAACATTAACAATCTCAAGGCGGAGATTGAAAAGTTAAAGAAGGAGAAAACAGGGGCTAAGGCAGACTGTGACAGGGCCCGCTCTCACAGAGAGAGTAGTGAGCAAAGATAGGTACAAACCTGTGCTACTTTTGCCCTTAGAGATAAGGAGATAGAATGTCACACCCCGATATTTCCACATATTACCGGTGGGCCCGGCGGGGAGTATCGTGACGTAGTTGATATCATCATAGTCAATACACAAAATATAATAGCACAACGGAAGGCTTGGTGAATAATTACTATTACAAACCATAGTGTCCGAGTGTCCAAATAAAAGAATATACAGACTTGGTTGTAGTAGAGATCCACAGGCAGATCATAAAATAAAATACAAGAAACTGAAATAACAGACTCCAGGTATCTAGGGATTTACAAGATCCTCTTATTTGACACCTAGTAGCTCCAGCCTATTTACGAGAGGTACCTGTCAATCAGTCTTTGTAAAATACGTCAGTTTTCACAGGTAAATACAATTAACTGACTCGTTTGAAAACATTTATGAAAATTGATTTAAGTGCACAAGGCACAAATCGTTTATAACTTGGGAGAATTATTTAAGATAATCTTGTATACAGATTTATATGTTTGTCATACAATTGGGGCCGGTTTAGAAGCTGGTCATGATTAACCGACTCACCACTTATAGAACCCACAAATGAGTTATCCCCAACATGTGGGTTTATTTTAGCATTTGCATCTGTCAGGTGTATGCCTACACCCCGTGCATAGGTCGTGGCCATTTTCAAATGAAATGAGCCGAGGATATCCAGGACACGGTCGTATTAACCCCCCAATGTTTATTTTATCAAACAAGACAGATTAAAACGGGTTATGTAAATTTATTAATCACAATCCGATTAAATGATTTCATACCCGACCAAGCGGTATTATTATAATACCGTATCCCAAGCCCGTATAAGGGAAAAATAAGTTAAAAGTATTTACTTGAGCTAGATGAAAGAGGTAACTCAGCCGTATATTCCTAAAGCCTTATGAAAATACCTTCTACTGAAGCTACTCAATCTGTATGAAAGGTTTAATAACCTATTAGGATTCTAACGGGTCTTTATTAAGGTCAAAGACTTAGACCGGTTAGTGGGAAAGATACTTTACGGTTCTAAACGCTAGATTAAGCGAAGACCGGAATAGAATGTGGTTTAGACCCGACAAGTTTGGATACTTGTATAATATGGGTAAACTAAACACATTCTGGAATTTGAAGATTTAATGATAAGGTTAAACCCGTTTCGGCTATTTTACGTAAAATAGTCACATAAACCGATCCGAACGCATAAATGCATAACGGGTAACCAAATGAATTATATACAGGTCTCAATTGTTATTATGCTCAAAATATGTTAATACATCAGTAGGATGTTAACATATATGCCCAAAAAATATTTAAAACCAATTTAAGTCTCGTAAGGGCATTTTGGTCACTTTAGTGATTATAAAAGAGATTTTATAATAACTGACGTTCTAGTCTTTGGTAATCAGTAAAAATATTTATTTTATCACATTATATCAGTAAGATATTATACATATGTGAGGTTTACCATTTATGGCCAAACTATGCCCCGAAAGGGCATTTTGGTCATTTCACATATGCTTTTAAGGACATTTTTAGAAGTCTGAGTTCATGACTTATACTTACTGTAATAATATTGAAATTTATTTAAAAATTCAGTAGATAATAAGTCTTAGGTGTTAAATATGGTTTTAAACCATACTATGCACGTAATTAGTGTAAAACTCGCTAATTGACGATAATTAAGATTTTTATGAAATTCTGAGATTTTGATCAGTTTTAAATGCTCAAAATAATTTAGTTAACGTATGAAATCAGTAGAAAAAGGTTTGGCATTCAAATCATTTGTAAATCTCATTTTATGCATGAAAAGGGTATTATCGTCATTTACCAAATTATACAAGAACTCCATGATTTGATCAGTTTATAATCTGACCAAAAATCCTAAAAATCCTTAAAAATAATATCTTAACAGTAGGTAATGAGTTTTGGGTCAAAATCCAAGTTTAAACATGTCTTATGCAAGATATCGCAATTTAATTAATAAAAAGCTTCTATTTACGATATCGAGCATAACTTCTGTTTGAGACCAAGAACTGATGTCAAATTTTCAGGACAAGCTTATATATCAGTAACAAAGGTTTTTGTCCACTTACATTTCTAAAAATCTCATTTATATGTCAAAATGGCAAAAATGGCATTTATAAGCATAATAACGATCATGAGCATATAATTCAAACTACTAAGGACCAAGTAATATAACTCCAGGGGGTTATACTACTGCATAAATTGGTCTTATTGAAAGCTTAGAACATGGGAGAATTAAGCTTAATCGGGTCAGAACTGAAAGTCAAAGCAAAAGTCAAGCTTTTGCGACTTTCGGTTATGAACCGACCTTAAACTGATAATTGTCGGGTTAGACATACTCAAACATTTTTTAATACTAATTACCAAGTTATTAGAATGATAAAATATAATTTATAACCTCTGTTTTATTTGTTTGAATTATTATTAAAGATTCTGTCCAGTTTGACTTTTTGACTGATTAGTTTGACCAGACAATTAACTAGTCAAATGAAATAATTAGGAGGTGCCCATTTAAGGGTTAATCACCTACCTTATTATGGTCACATAACCACTTTTGATTAGGACAATGGCTGGACCATTTGTGATTAAACCGAAAGTCAAAGTCAATTTACGATAACTTTGACTTTTCGATTTTTAAACTAAAAACTGAACTAAGAAGGGGGCTAAGACACTTACAAAGGGTCCTAGCTATCTTTACTACAATCTTGGCCAGGAGACTCCAGATGAGGTTGTAGTGAAAGTTAAGAGTGAATGAGCAAATGTAATTTTCAACATGGAGCCTTTATATAGCAAGATGCCATGCATTTGGATCATAGCAGGTGTTTTGGAATGATCCCAGATGATAACATGTGGCCTAGTGGTATTCTAATACCATTTGCAAGCTCAAAGTATTGAAATTCAGGTCCTTAAGGCGGTGTAACAGGCTGCAACATGCAGCTGTCAAGTTTCTACAGAACTGGCACTTTTACGCGGCCCGCGTAAGACTCAAAGGGAGTCTACGCGGGCCGCGACAACCTCCTGTTCAGGTGAAACTTGTTTGAATCTTGGCAGTTTCAGTCCCTAGTCCTTTGAAACTTTATATAACTTCATTTTTGGCATAAAAGGCCCTTGTAGTTAGTTTGTAGAGGTTCAAGGGAGTATAACCAAACTCCGTTAGGCCCGGTTTCGTTAAAAGATCACCATAAACACAAGTTTCTTACTATTGACAGTTTTAACCCAAAGTCTTGAAAACTTGTATAACGATCTCGAAACCACGTGAAATTTATATCACTTATTCTTGAGAGTATATTTGAATATTTTGAAGCCTCGGGTTCGTTAAAAGGTCACTCAGAGGTAAGAATTAACATGTTGACATATTTAACCCCTGTAGTTTATAATCTTTCGATTATTTTAATAAACGCTTCTTATATCCAATTAATCGCTCGTTTAAGAATATATTCTTCATGTGTGGTCATTTAGAGGCACAAGTTTGGCATGTAGACACTTTTAGTCCCTTCGCATACATGTTTTCATCGTTTGGCAACTTTAGTCCTTCAAACTCAAACTTTCACATATTTAGAGATTAGGACACGTGTCTTTATATAATTGGACACGTTTTTTTTATGCGGTGTTACATCCTCACCCCCTTAAAAGAAATCTTGACCCCGAGATTTACTGGAATAAGTGAGGGTACTTTTGTCGCATAGTGTACTCAACATCCCACGTATATTCAGGGCCTCTACGGGCATCCCATTTAACCTTTACTATAGGCATGTGCTTCCTTCGAAGCTTTTTAACCTGAAGATCTTCGATTGATATAGGTCTTTCAACAAACCCCAGGCTTTCATCAATCTGTACATCTTTATGAGACATTGCTAGCGATTCATCGGCTAGACATTTCTTTAGATTACAGATGTGGAACACATTGTGAATTCCACTTAGCTCCTCAGGTAAATTTAGCTTATAAGCTACACTGCCGACACATTCGATGATCTCGAATGGTCTAATATATCTAGGGCTTAACTTGCCCTTCTTACCAAAACGCATCACACCTTTCCAAGGTGATACTTTCAGTAAGACTTTGTCGCCCACCTCAAACTTTAGAGGTTTTCGCCTTTTATCAGCATAACTTTTCTGCCTATCCCTGGCAGCTTTTAGGCATTCACGAATTTGGACAATCTTGTCAGTCGTTTCAAGGACTATATCAGGTCCTGATAACTGAGCTTCTCCTACTTTCGCCGAACAAACAGGCGTCTACATTTCCTTCCATACAATGCCTCAAAAGGCGCAGCCTGAATGCTAGTATGGTAACTATTATTATAGGAGAACTCGATCAAAGGTAGGTGGTCATCCCAGCTACCTCCCAAATCAATAACACATGCTCGAAGCATGTCTTCCAAAGTTTGAATTGTACGCTCGCTCTGTCCATCTATCTAAGGATGGTAGGCAGTACTAAAATTCAAACGAGTGCCTAAAGATTGTTGGAAACTTTTTCAAAAGTGAGAGGTGTATCTAGTATCTCTATCGGATATAATAGATACCGGCACCGCGTGGAGAAATACAATCTTATCCACGTACAACTGAGCTAGCTTGTCGGAGCTATGAGTCTCTTTGATGGGTAAGAAATGTGCTGACTTAGTCAGTCTATCAACTATGACCCATATAGTATCATTTCCATGCCTTGTTTTAGGTAATTTGGTTATAAAGTCCGTAGTTACCATCTCCCAATTCCATGTGGGAAGTTCTGGCTGTTGAAGCAGACCTAATGGTTTTTGATGTTCAGCTTTAATCTGAGCACCTGTCAGGCACTTAGCTACATGTGTGGCAATAGATTTCTTCAAACCTATCCACCAATAATTAGCTTTCAAATCTTGATACATTTTGTCACCTCCAGGGTGAACTGAATATTTGGAATTGTGAGCTTCCTGGAGGATTATGTCTCGAAGTCCTCCATGAATAGGAACCCAAATTCTTCCATTCATTCTAAGGATTCCATCCTTGCCAGGTGCTAACTGTTCAGCAGTTACACCTAACTTTTCACTTGGAAGGTTAGCTTCCAAAACAGCTTCCTTCTGAGCAGCCAATAGTCTTTCATTTAGGCTATTCTTCAGCTCGATGCTTTTGGCTTTAATCCTTATAGGTTTGACTCTTTCCTTTCGGCTTAGAGCATCAGCAACCACATTCGCTTTACCAGGATGGTAGAGAATTTCTCAATCATAGTCATTTAGAGTCTCCATCCAGCGGCGCTGTCTCATATTGAGATCCTTTTGATTGAATAAGTGTTGGAGACTTTTGTGATCCGAATAGATCACACATTTAGTTCCATACAAATAATATCTCCACAACTTTAGTGCGAATACAACGGCACCCAACTCCAAATCGTGGGTGGTGTATTTCTTTTCATGCACTTTTAGTGGCCGTGATGCATAGGCAATCACCTTGCCTCTTTGCATAAGTACACAACCTATACCGGTGTGTGACGCATCACAGTACACAACAAACTCTTCAATTCCCTTAGGTAATGACAATACTGGAGCATTGCTCAGTTTCTGTTAAGAATCTCAAAAGATTCTTGTTGTTTTGGACCCCAATCAAATTTTACATTCTTACGGGTCAGAGTAGTCAATGGTGCAGCTATCCTTGAGAAGTTCTCAATGACCCTTCTGTAATAACCAGCTAATCCCAGAAAGCTACGAATTCTGTTGGTGTCTTTGGTTCCTCCCAGTTCCTGATGGCTTCTATTGTAGGATCGGAATTCGATCAAATGAGTCAATCAGAAGAGTTCTTGATCAATACGAAAGGCGGAATCAGACGTATTGATGTTATATCAGCTTGATTAACACTTAGAATCACTTTAACTGTCGATTGTATTGATTTGAAAGTGTTTACAGATCGTTCGACACTTCGGCAGCACTTCGTCTCAGCAATCACAAAGTTACAAATGAAGATCAGGACTCACCTATTTATAGGAATGCCAGACCCTATGAACCAGTCCTGCCAGGTCGCACAAACTTGTCAGAAAGCATGAACTGCCAGAAAGCACAAACTGCCAGAAAGCACGAACTTGTCACCTCGTGCGAGGTGGCCTAGCCACTTCGTGAGGGGTGGCTGGTTCAGGTCTGTTTCCCGTTTCTTTCGTACAATGTGTCCTGGTCTATCTATTCTAGTTACAATACTTGATACAAGACGAAGTCAACAGACATATGCACTAACAAACTCCCCCTTGGATGATGACGAGTCTTCAGTGTATTGAGTCTTCAGTCTTGATCGGTCTTCTCGCTCTTACTAAAGTATCTTTCTTTGTAAGCATCCTTCAATCTTTATCTTTCAATCTCTCTTGATCAGATCTCTTGATTCTTTAAACTCATCAGGATTAGCAGCTTCTATCTCGAACGCTATTCCAAGATCTGAATCTGGCTCTAACGTCTTCAGACTCCCCCTTTCGGTAAGCTGGGATCGCAGTCTGGAATTCACTATCTGCAAGCTTTGAATCGGAAACCTGGCTCTAATCTGCACACACTTATGCGGAAAATCCTCAGGAGTCGAAATCTAGCTTCTTTCAACGCTTTGTACCTGCATATACTCTACCCAAAACATAAGGTTTTTCATTTTAAAAACATTCAAAGTCTAATCATCTAGACACCATTTGCAAGATAGACAATTTTGACATTGATGTTTTCTGATTATTCACTAGTAAAAACAAATTTGGCTTCAAATTAACGAACCATTTAATCATTTCAAATTCATTTGTTATTTCAAACAAACTCTCCCAACCCTTTTTGTTCATCATGTTCAGCACTTAGAATTTTGAAAATCAGCTTTCCAACATCAGTTGTCGAAAATAAGATGAAATAAAATCTTTTTAAATTTTCAAAATTTTATGCTAAAACATACTGAAAATCTTTTTGGATTTGGGGAAATAAACTATATACATACATTTTTTGTGAGTTTGTGTAAGAGAATCATATCAGTTTATGACAAATCACTAGTACCGTTGAGCTTTAAACACTTTAAGATCTAAACGATTCACTTAGATTGTCAATATACTGATCCACTTAAATTTTCACACAAAGTTCAATTGTTTCGAGATACGAGAATTAGTGTTTTAATGGACTTAATGTAACACCCCGTGTTTCATGAGTCAAAGTCAAGGTCAAAGTCAACAACCGACTGTACGAATTGCTAAAATCGATGTGTGTTAATCGCTATCTAATCGACTTACGACTGTGAATGATAGGAAGTAACAATGCGATAAAGTTAACTAATTGATAATCAAGCTATGCTACTCGACATCGAATCGTGAAACGAACCGCAACTCGATTTAATTTGGTTAGTATACGTGTGTGTGTGCCTTATGTGTTACTTGTGCGTGTTATATATATATATATATATATATATATATATATATATATATATATGTGTTGGGAAATCAATCGAACTCAAACGAAACTCGAAACGCAATCGAACTCGAATCCGAATCGAAAATCGAACTATGATATTTAGTAGTTGGGACTAAAAGTAATTTGACTAGGAAACCCTATCGTGACGAACCGCACGCAATCGAATTGAAACATCAAAAAACTCATCGCGTCAAACAATCAAACCAAGTGCCATCCGGCCGGATAGCCATCCGACCGGATAACCACTACGCTCCGAGTCAGGTGTCATCCGACCAGGATGTCATCCGACCGGATCGTCATCCAGGCGGTACGCCATCCGATCGGATAACCCTTTCCTCTTTTGGAATCCTATAAATACCCATGTCTTTGTCATTCTTTCCATTTTTGGAAGTCCTTGTCCGAACAGCTCGTGCTCCTCACCTTTTCTTCGATTTCTCTCAATCCAGGTAAGATCTCACCCTAAATCTTGTACTTTCTTGATCTACACGCACTCCTACACCTTTCTATCTTTTAAATCTTAACTTTTAACCCTGAAATCACTAGATTTCGGGTGTTCTAGGATGACGTCATCATGTGTTCTTCAAGAACTTCATGTTTTGGCCTCAATCCACCAAGAACAACTTAGATCTAGCCGATTTCCACACAGATCTTGTAAAGATCTCAACACGAGTGTGGTGAAAGAGGATTGAAAGATGGTTTTTAACCTTCTTTCAACTCTTTTGCACTCAATGTACTCAAAACCGATAGGATCCGACCCTGACTTAGTCTTCTACTCGGTTGTAGTGTTGTACTAGCTCAAGATCCGGATTCTACCCACGAGACTACCGACTTAGGGTTAGTCAAGAACAACCGTCTCAAGCCGGTAACCGGCCGGGCTAGGGTGATTCCTGGTCGGGTTGGTCACTGGGGTCGAACTAGGGGTTCTGTTGGCTAACACGTTGTCAAAGTGTCTCGACATAACGACAAACCATCAAAATGACCAAGCGTAGGACGAACGGAACAACCACAACGGATTGCTATCCGACCGGACTACAATCCGATCGGATAGGTCATCTGAACGGATTGTCATCCGAACGGATCACACTTGGGTCCCACCTTTAAAAACAACCTTATCTAAAGTTTGAGTATTGAACGAAATGTAATCCGATCGGACGACCACCTGAATGGATTACTCTTCGGATCATGAGATACTAAGACTTTAAGGACTTAAAGAATTTCCAACATGTTCAATAACAAGGTTGCCATCCGATCGGATTGCCATCCGATCGAATGACGCTTCTGTTGTGAACTTGCTTTCAGAAAGTAACCTCGTCACTAAGTCGCCGTCCGACCGGACCACTGTCCGACCAGATGACCATCCGAACGGATTGCCATCCGCACGACCAGCCATCCGATCGACCGACTGATGGACAGAGATGCTTTCGTGTTTTCAAAATACTACAACGAAAACTTCAAAAGTCAAACCATCGTACACAAACACATTCTCTTTATAGGAAGAAACAATCCACTCGAATCGCCATCCGACCGGACCACTGTCCGACCGGATGACCACCCGAACGGATTGTCATCCGCACGGATTGCTGTCCGATCGGATTATCATCCAATCGAACCACTATCCGACCCTTTCCTACTTTGTAACGTTTTACGCTTCACTTATCGTTATGCTACCGAATCTATTCAGGCTAACCTTACTCGCTAAGCGCTCCCTTCAATCCATTCATCGCTGTGAGTATACTCGATCCCTTTTTGCTTTAAGCACTTTTGGGTGTTACATACGTTACGAATATTCAAACTACAATAATCACACTACTCAATACTATTTGAACGCTAACCGTTAATGCATGTTATACGTGGCTCATGAATGCTTGTTTGTAATGTTTACACATGGAATGCTGTCTACCTGCCTTAGCAACGATAGTACTATAGTTTGGACTCAGCACCCGTTCACACGGGGGTTGTTAAGGATTATTACTTGCATGGATTACGGTGGTAATCATGTATTGCGAACTGCCTTGGGCAGTCAACCCGCAGTCATTGGTATCGATGGATCTATGTCGATAACTAACGTGCTTCATTTCACTATGTGT